>BSBK01005861.1:2500-583062 GCA_027943335.1 Chamaecyparis obtusa
GATTAGTATTTGTATTTGGGTTACCTTTAAGGTTATTGGTAGCAGTTATAGTTAAGGTTGGTGTCAGGGTAGAAATAAGGTTAAAGTTATGAGTAGTATAATGTTAATGACAATAATTAGATTTAGGGTTAGGGTGAGGGGTCAGAGTTAGGGATAGTGTGTCATAATAAGGTCATGGTTTGGGATAGGATGTTATGTTTACAGCTACGTGGTGTATCATATTTAGTGTAACATTAAGGGTAAAGATTAGGGTAAGGGATTAGGGCTAGGATTAGGGTTAAAAATATGGTTAGTGTTAAATTATTAATTGAATTTTTAAATTAATTTTAATTTTGCATAAATGACATAACTTGAATATATTTTATGATTTTTAATTTTGTTACTTGGTTAGTGTACAATTATGGTTACATTTAGGGTTACTATAACAGTTATGTTTACCATTTTACGTAGGGTAAATGAAAGGGTTATGGTTACAATTAGGGTTAGGGTTTAACATTAGAATTATCATTAGTATCATATTTAATGTTAGCATTTAACGTAGGGTCAATGGTAGGTACATGGTAACAATTAATTTGAACTATTACCATATTACGAGCATTATAATGTTAACGCTAATAAATTAGAATTAGGGTTAGGGTTATGATTAGGATGACGGGTTAGTGCTAGGGGTAGGATGAGATTAAGGTCATGGTTAGGGATATGATGCTATGTTTATAGTTAGGATTAGTATCATATTTAGGGTTAGTATAATAGTTGTGTTTACCATTTTACCTATGGTAAATGACAGGGTTATGGTTATGACTAGGGTTATGGTTTAACCTTAGGAGTACTATTATGTGAATGGTTACAATTAAAGTTACGGTTAGTATTAAGATTAGTGTTTGTGTTTGGGTTACCTTTAAGGTTATTGTTAATGGTAGTGCTACTTTTTATTGTTAAGGTTAGTGTTATTATTATAGTTAAGGTTGGTGTTAAGGTAGAAATTAGGTTAAAGTTATGAGTAGTATAATGTTAATGACATCAATTAGATTTAGGGTTAGGGTTAGGGTTCTAGGTGATGGGTCAGAGTTAGGAGTAATGTGTCATAATAAGGTCATGGTTTGGGATAGGATGTTATGTTCATAGTTACGTGGTGTATCATATTTAGTGTAACATTAAGGGTAAAGATTAGGGTAAGGGGTTAGGGTAAGGATTAGGGCTAGTAATATGGTAAAGATTAGTAATAGTTATTGTTACATTTAGGCTTATGACTGGGGTTAGGGGTTAGAGTTATAGTTAGGGGTAATCTTAGGGTAATTGTTATAGTAAGATAACATACATAGATAATGATGGATGTATGTTGTACAAGTATGATTTGTATTGTACTTAGTAGTACAATTATAGTTAGGGTTAGATTTAGAGTTTTAGTAAATGTTTAGTATAGTTAGGGTTGGGAAAGATGGTTTAGAGTTAGGTGTACTGGTAGTATATTGGTTACATTTATAGTTAGGGTTAGGGTAAGGGTTAGAGTTAGTTTAACATCATGGTAAAGATTATGATATAGTTTTAATTTAGTTTTCATTTCAAATTTAGTTTTAATACTTTATTTTATATAGTGTTAGGTGTACTATTAGTATAAATTGGTTACATGTAGAGTTAGGGTTAGGGTAAGGGTTAGAGTTATTTTAACTCTGTGGTAAGTGTTAGCATATAGTTTTAATTTAGTTTTGATTTTAGATTTAGTTTTAATACTTTATTTTATATAGAGTTAGGTGTACTATTAAAGTATATTGGTTACATGTAGAGTTAGGGTTAGGATAAGAGTTAGAGTTAGTTTAACATCATGTTAAGGGTTAGGATGCAAGGTTTAGAGTTAGGTTTAAACCAAACGTAGTGTTATGGTTAAGGTTAATATTTGGTTGACTATTAGAATAAGATTAAGGGCATGGTTACTGATTGGATGTAGGTTTTAGAGTTTAGCATTAATATAATAGGTAGTGTGATATTTAGGTGTAGGGTTGGAGTATTTATTTAGGGTAAGGATTTGGTATAGTTTTATAACATTGATTAGGGTTAGGGTTAGAAGTAGAAATAATTAATATGTATAAGATGTCCTTTGTAATTAATTTCTCACATTTATTTGGCACATCCATTGAAGGCATTAATATTAGAAATAAAAAGTTCAACAAAATGTGTTGTAAAACCTTGCAAGTATAGTTGTAAACATCACTTGAATAGTCAAAACAATCTATTTTTCACTTGTTCATGAAACTTACATGGATGAATGGGGAAATATAAGTCCCACTACAACTATTTAAATGAAGTAAGAAGTGTGAAAGCCAAGAAAAAAATGAACTAAATACAAAACATTTCTCCATAATGATGCAAGTGCATCACATATTCTTCAATGATTAAGATGGTATTGCGACCCTTATTTGAAAAATGATCATGGTAGACTTCTTTCATCATTGATGGAAACACATCTACTTTTTTAGATGTCTCACGCATTAATTTTGCAACATCTTTCATCTACATTATTTCCAGTTCTTAAACATAATCAATCGATAATGTTGCATTACCCATAACTTCGATTATATTTTTGCATGATTCTAAAATTATTCACGTACACTTGTCAAATTCAATCTCAAAGAAATCATTTGAGGCCACTGAAGCAATTGGTTCGTAACAATGATATTTGACTCTCCATCAGAGGCAACCATAGGTCAAATGGTATGTTGCAAAGTTTTAAACAAACATCAGTATATAGAAATAATCAGAATAACCATGTTGCATTTCCATTTGCAACTTTACATGTTGCTTATAGTGGAATAATATGTATTAATGCATGGAAATTTTTTTCTTTAAATTAATGTATTGACAGTTGAAATATATCTTTAATTTTAAAAACATTAAAATAAAATAGATAGTTAATGTAAAATGTTAACACTAATTCTATTTTTTTTAGTTTGTTAAATGGAACATTTAAGAAACCAAACAAATTAAAGTAATGTAAAACTAAAAACTACTTGAAATGCAAAACTTAATATAAAATAAAACTTATTTAAAATGCAAATCTAAATCTAAAATGCAAACTATTTAAAATGCAAATCCAAATCTTAAATGCAAACTATTTAAAATGAAAATCTAAATCAAACATGCAAATCTAAATGAAACACGCTTGAATCTAAATCAAACATGCAAATGCAAATGAAACGTGCAAATCAAAATGAAACATGCAAATGTAAATTAAACTATTTTAAATGAAAATCTAAATAAAACATACTAATCAATTGAAATTGAATATATGGAAAACTAAATACAAAACAACAATCTCACTTGCAAAAAACTTGCTCCAAAATTCAATCTACTCTTGGCTCCTCCAAAACTCTCCACTTCTTCGTACTCTAGAAAATAACAAATGAAACAAAACAACAAATGAAATGAGGAGATGTTGTTTTATAATCTGAGAGTGCCTCTTCATATTCCTCAAAAGGTGCCTATTCTAATCCCTTTGCCTTTCCAAAATTTAAAATTAATTTTTTTATTTATAAATTTTTAATTTATTCTTCATCTATGTGGCACCCCTACTTTTTCAGGTCCTATTATTTTAGGCCCCATTATTTTAGCCTTTCCATTTGTCTTCCTATTATTTTGGCCTTGTAATGTAAAATGTTAACAATAATTCTAAATTTTTTAGTTTGTTTTAAATGAAACATTTAAGAAACTAAACAAATTAAAGTAATGTAAAACTAAAAACTATTTGAAATGCAAATTTAGTATAAAATAAAACTTATTTAAAATACAAATCGAAATCTAAAATGCGAACTATTTAAAATGCAAATCTAAATCTTAAATGTAAATTATTTAAAATATAAATCTAAATCTTAAATGCAAACTATTTAAAATAAAAATTTAAATAAAAAATGCAAATGTAAATGAAACATTCAAATGTACATCAAACATGTAAATTAAAATAAAACATGCAAATGTAAATCAAACTATTTTAAATGCAAATCTAAATAAAACATACTAACCAATTGAAACTAAATCTATGGAAAACTAAAATACAAAATAACAATGTCACTCGCAATAAACTTGCTCCAAAATTCAATCTATTCTTGGCTCCTCCAAAACTCTCCACTTCTTCATACTCTCCAAAACAACAAATGAAACAAAACAACAAATTAAATGAGGAGACACTCTTTTATAATCTGAGAGCATCTCTTCATATTCCCCAAAATGTGTCTTTTCTAATTCTTTTGCCTCTCCAAATTCTAAATTTAATTTAATTTAATTTTTAAAAAAATTATTCTTCTTCCATGTGGCACCCCTATTTTTTTGGGTCATATTATTTTGGGCCCCATTATTTTGGCCTTGCCATTTGTCTTCCTATTATTTTGGTCTTGTAATATAAAATGTTAACAATAATTCTAATTTTTTCAATTTGTTAAATGAAACATTTAAGAAATTAAACAAATTAAAGTAATGTAAACTAAAAACTATTTGAAATGCAAAACTTAATATAAAATAAAACTTATTTAAAATACAAATCTATCTAAATCTAAAATGCAAACTATTTAAAATGAAAATCTAAATCAAACATGCAAATCTAAATGAAACATTCAAATCTAAATCAAACATGCAAATGTAAATCAAATGTGCAAAACAAAATGAAACATGCAAATGTAAATCAAACTATTTTAAATGCAAATATAAATGAAACATACTAATCAATTGAAACTAAATCTATGGAAAACTAAAATACAAAACAACAATCTCACTTGCAAAAACTTGCTCCAAAATTCAATCTACTCTTGGCTCCTCCAAAACTCTCGACTTCTTCGTACTCTGCAAAACAACAAATGAAATGAGGAGACACTCTTTTATAATCTGGGAGCATCTCTTCATATTCCCCAAAATGTGTCTTTTCTAATTCCTTTGCCTCTCCAAATTCTAAATTTTTTAATATTAAAAGCTCATTAGAATTGACATTTTTAATGTTTATGTTCAAAACATGAAACTGGAATAGGGTTTTGTTAATTCCCACTTACCCCCAAAACCATCATTTGAATCTTCCACTAAATAGGTGGAATTGGAAAATCAATTCCAATTCCACTTAAATGGGAATGTGGGTAAAGAAAAATTTATAATATTTTGAAATCCATATGCAAACAACATCTTCCATCTTCTCATTATGAATTCCAGGTGAACCAAATGGTTCTAGCCATATTCCAAAAACTATTTTCTAGATTTAAAACTTCTAGAATTGTCAAATATTAGAATTTGACAATTCCAACGTTATTTAATTCTAGCAATCAAATGGATCCTTAAAGAAAAAAACTAGAAAATCTAACAATTTTTGGTAATTTTATTTTTTGTCCGAGAGCAAAGCTCTCACAAATAGAACCTATCAACTAAATAAAGTAAAAACTCTAGAAATGTTAATGCTTCCATAAGAATGTTAATGCTTTCACATTGTCTGCGGTGTTCAGGTGAATGGTAGAATTCCAACGTGGAAGATATGCTAGCAAATGCCATTAGAAGAGGAGGTTTACCAAATGATTAAGACACATACACCTTCAACAACCAACCAAGAGACTTTTACCCTTGCTCTTCAAATGGTTTATGTATTAACAAATTAAAATCAAAGTATATATCCATAACCACTTTCAACATATAATTAATTGATGATAAGTTGTGCTTTTAAAGAAAATAAAGTAAATAGTCATGACTTTTAATAAGTTAACAATTTTTATATATCTTGTCTTGGCTCTTATAAGAGTAATTAATTTCAAAATGAAATTTTATAAATCATAATATAGTCAATTATATTGGAGCCGTCAATCAAGTATTATTAATTTAAGTAAGAAATATAAATCTTATAGTGCATGAGTTTAAAGATAAAGTTCAAATGAAGTATTAATTTAAAAATTAAAAATGGTGATGATAGATATAATTAATAATAATATATAAAAATAGTAATATGAACATATAATTGAATTTTAAAATTTTGCAATATTATTCATAATGTTTAAACAATTCTATTGAGTAAATATCTTATTACTTAAAGTTACAAAGATAAATATGCATATCATTCAAATTTAAAATATGTAATTAATGTCAATGGGCCCTGGTCTACTGGTGAAGTTGAATGGCTCCAAATGAGTTCACTAGGGATAAAGTCTTGTTGAGTGCAAGGCTCCGACATCATAAGGGATGAGGCCAAGATCGTGCCTCAGGAAAATTTGGCAGAACAGATTCCCCTGAGTCCTTGGCTCTTAGTCGAAGAGGTCAGCCTAAGGCCTGTGCTCCCCTATTGGGTAGTAAATATTTTTGTGGTGGCTCTCGCTAGGTTGGTTTCCTCGTAAGCTTCGTGCCTCGCTAGACAACCATGGTCGCAGGTCTGTACATCCAACAAAAAAAATATGTAATTAATTAATTTTGTTAGATTATTGTTATCTTGAAAGTTTTCTTACATAAATTAGTCATGATAATATTTTCATCCACTTAAAAATTGTGGGAATTTGATAAGTGATAAAATATACAACTCACACATCTGAACAATATTTTTTTGTAAGACGAATAACGTGCACTCTTTAAGAACTATTCAAAGAAATAATAACATATGTTTTTCTTTAATGTTATGTTGTAGATTATCAAATACTTATTTTGAATAATGTAGAAAATGACATAAAGGTAGATGCGATTTATCAATCAATGCATAATATAACTAAAAATAACATTCAAAGAAAAATATCTCTTCTTATTTAATGTTGTGTTGTAGGATCTCAAATATCTACATAGAACA
Source organism: Chamaecyparis obtusa (assembly GCA_027943335.1). NCBI lineage: Eukaryota > Viridiplantae > Streptophyta > Pinopsida > Cupressales > Cupressaceae > Chamaecyparis > Chamaecyparis obtusa. The sequence goes on from BSBK01005861.1 coordinate 9,288, forward strand.
ATGTAGAAAATAAAGTGAAGACAGATATGTCTCAGTAATCAACACACAAAATCAATAAATAAATTTTGTCGTGTAATTTATTTATTGTGAAAGTTCATTATTCCTCACTCCACATTTTTTTCTTTAGTCCATTTATCAATTAAATTGACCAACAATATTTTGTTGTAATCTCATATTAACGATATCTTTCAAAATATGATTGAAACATTAATAAACCCATAATTATTAATATATATATGGTAAAAGAAAAAAGATGATTCCATTTAAGGGGGAAGTTTTACACTTAGTTATTTTTCCCAAAAATGGAGTTTACGAAATGGTGACTTGAAAATGGGGTCACATTACGCTTCGGGGTCCCGAGCCAAAATTCAAATCAGGATCCTGTGAGGCATGGGACCCCAAGCCTAACTTTGTGAAAAGGGATCCCGTTCCAAACGTTACCTCATTTCAAAATAGAGTAATGTTTAGAATGAGACCCCATTGTAATCACCTAAAATTGGTCTAGCTTAATCAATTTCCCTAAAATCCTAATCACGATTAAATCAAGTCAATTGCATAATTCATCAATATCAAACATCAAGGAGTGATAATCAAAGGGAATTAATTAATTAATACTCAGCCTATTTAATTAAATCAAAAGATCAAAATAAACATGGCTAGTGATATTAATTAAAGTGAATAAATTAATTGTTGTAGTGCCCACCCTAGCATCTGCATATTTTGGACTGACATGACTATTACTTGGTTATTTGGATTATATGTTTGGACTTTGATTATTGCTTGGATTATATGTTTGGTCTATGATTATTACTTGGTTATCATTTTATGATGAGACATTTGAGCATATCTACATATTTGGTCAATAAAATTTATTATGAAGATATTAAAAGATTCGACATTAAATGATGAATGTTTAGAAATGAGTTATTTGTGTAATGTTTCATACTTGTGTATCATCTTAAAATGGAAGCACTTCCATGATAAGAGCGTTTAGCACTTCGAGTAAGTGGTCTGGGGTCATGTTAAGTGCCTTGATCAGGTCTTTGCATGTATCCAACTTTTCCCCCCTGTTCTGCTTCCTTCTGGACCCATTTTTCACTACATATCTGCATTTCATAACATTTTGGGATAGGATCTTAAGGTTTTTGACCAAAAGGTCAAAGTCAACCATTTGGGGTCAAAGTCGACCTCTATCCTAACCTATTTAGGATTGACCTCGATCCTGACCTGGTCAGTTACAACCTCATCCTTGACCCTCTGTTCAAAATTTCAAGATTCCTTGAATTCTAGGTGTCGGGTTTTCGGGGATATTTGTTTCCCACCTTTGGGTCGGCCATTTCAGGTTTTAGAATGGTAAATCCTCTAATTGCATTTAATCTAGGTATATTTTCTAAAGGTTAGGACCTAATTGGATTTAATTCTCCAAGGTGACCCCTCTAGAGGATTGTGCCCTAGTTCACTATAAAAGGAGGCCTTCCTCTCTCATTTCAATCCATCTCTCCATCAAGTTTTGTGAGAGCATCTCATCTTAAAGAAATTTCATGAGCAAGCTCTCAAGTGCAAGCAAGTTAATTCAAGCAAGCCTTCAAGCATTCAAGTGTTCAAGCATTCATCCATCAAGGAGATCCATTGTTAGCCATTGAAGGATTCAATCTCTTTGGAGCCCCCTTGAAGATCCATCCTTCTACATTCATCCAAGCCTCCTTATATGAAAAGATCAATTCAACATTGGTTTTGAAGATCAAATGCCATTGATTTGAGACATCTTACATTCATTCTACATCCATTGAAGCATTCCTACTTGTGGATTTGAGGATTCGAATCCTCTACAAGGACTTCAACATAAGCAAGGTGAATTTTTTCAATTACTTTATTTATGCACACTACATTTCATTTCAATTTCAAGGTTTATTCCTAAATTGGGGTTTGACCAAGGCAAACCCCCCATACAAACAAAAACCCCATTTTTCTTGCAGGTGCAGGTGTGGAATTTTGGATCTGAGAGCGGATTTAGATACCTTTTTCGGTGAACTTTCCAGATTTGTGAACAAAGTTAGAATCGACCTTCAAATAAAGAATGTAGCCTTTGACCTTTTATGAAGGTCAAAGACTACCTATCGGGGGAAAGACAAAAGATTTCTGGGTTTTCTTCATCTCGACATTTCCAGTCTGAAACAGGTTACTGATTTTCCCAAAAGTACACACAGACATCAGAAATTGGCATTTTCTAGATTTTCCCTAATTTGAGGTTAGTACTTGTATTTTAATTATTTCAAATTCCAAACACTTCAATTCTACCATAGGGAAATATAGGGTTTTTCTCTCTCTTTCATATTCTCCATAGATTGATTCAATTGTGCATTAACCTTTTGGTTAATCAGATTGGATCTCTCCTTTGGGAATTTGAATTTAGGAGTGGATCTAATATTTCCCCCATACATCATACACATTTGAATAGGTGTGATGCCATTTTAACCCTATTCATTTTGGTGAACTTGACCTACCTACTCTCTTTCTTTTTTGGTGTTAGATATCCCTTTCTCTTATACTTCATTTTATCTTGTTAGTATTAGATTTCTCCTTTGTGTTAGATCTTGCATTCTAATTAGATTTCAAAAATATAAAAATATTCATGCTTTATGTGTTCTTAGTTTAGTTCATTTGCATTACATTAGTTTATGAGCTTTACTACAATTAGTCCTACTTATAATATTCCGGTTAGAAGAAGTTGTAGACTCATGGGTGCCTTTGATCCTGAATCTTCCTCTCCTTTCCTTAGGATCCCAGATGATAATTTGATTCTTCATGATTCCAATACTACAATGGAGCAAAACTCTTCTCACTCATCTCATGATGAGGATGATGCTTTAAGAGTTCCTCCTGAACAAGTTCAAAAAATTTCAACTGAACTTGATAAAATGGGTAGTTGGCTTATTCAAGAGAACCATAATCAAGTTTCTATTCAAGCTATAGAGGCTCTTAAGAAAGTTCTCTATGATAGTGATCAAGGTGTTAACATCTTGCGTGGTATTACTCACCTTGTGTATTCAAATGTTAAACCTTTAGCTCAAGAAGCTCAAGATTTAGGGTTGATTCCTCCTATCACTAGTGTTGAACCTCCTTCTAATCCTTTACCTAGTATTCCTACCTATACTCCTTCTTTGGTGACTGTGAGGATTCCCTCTAGTGTTCCTCCTATGTCCCTTCCTACATCACAACCTTCATATCATAATGTTCCTTTTACTTATTCCAATCCGCTTCCAACTATAGTTCCTAGTGTTCCTCCAGTTGTGTCTTCTATTCCTGCAACTTCTTACACTTTACCTAGTGTGTCTAATGTTGCTACTCATCCTATTTCCTCTAATGAGTCAATAATCATTAGTTTGGCTCAAACTGTGTCATCTTTACAACAACAACTTGCTTCCTTAATTCAAAACAAGTTTAGCATCCCTACATGTGACATGGGAAGTCCTTTGTCCTTGGATATTATTCATACTCCTGTTCCTCAGCAAGTCGATATGCCTCATCTTGAGAATTATAATGGAAAATGAGATCCTGTTCATCATGTTAAAACATTCCAAATCCTTTGTAGTGATTATGCTCATGACCATAGGATTTTAGCCAAACTATTTGCTAGAACTTTCCATGACAAGGCCTTACAATGGTATTGTTCCTTGCCTCCTTATTCTATTGATTCCTTTCCAAAACTTGCTAATGCCTTTATTCAACAATTTCAAAACAACATTGGCCCACAAGTGTCTTTGACTGATTTGATGCATTGTAAACAAAGTGCTAAAGAGAAATTGATTGAATTTATTAGTAGATTTAAGCATTTGTATGCTCATATTTCCTATTCCATTCCTGATATTGATATTCAACGTATGTTTATTTCAAATTTGCAAAAGGATATTAGAGATAATATTCTGCTTACTGAATCTACCTCTTTTCAAAAAATTTGTGCAGAGCTTCATCATTATCAATTACTAGTGAGTCAATTTGAGAGCAACACTCCAATGGCTCCTATTCTAGTTGATAAGAGTGATGCTGCTCCTAATCCAAACAAAGTTCAAAAATTCAACAACTATGTCAAGATAAACAAACAAATGAATGCAGTTGCTGATCAAGTTACTGTTGCATCTCACAATGCCACTTCTGCATCCACTGCTTTTTGATTAAATCATACATTTACTCCTCTTTCTGAACCTTTACATGATATTATGAATAGGTTGTTGACTACTAATATGATTACTTTACCTCCTATTCAACCTCTTATACCTGTTACGATTGCTTCTAAATCTTTTGATCAAAATGCTTTTTGTCAATATCATCGTTAGAATGGTCATGATACTGAGAAATGTTATTCTTTAAAACATAAGGTTCAAGACTTAATTGACTCTAAGGCCTTATCTATTGATAATCTTGATGGTAGTGGGAACAAATATGTCTCTCCTCCTAATCAAAACCTTCAAATCTATACGAATCCTTTACCTACGCATGATACTAATACCATTGCTCAACCATCTATTGTGGAAATCGTGTATGATTCTAAGATGCATGATCTCAATCATGTTGTTAATCAAGTGGAGCATGTTGGTCAATCTATATCTCCAGCTCAACCTCCACCTCAACCTCATATTCAATCTCAAGTTCAATCTTAACCTTGACCAAAACCTAAACCTAAAATGAAAACTCAACCTAGTCCTCGACAACAACCTAAGAATAAAAGACCTCGAGAAATTTTGATTACCTTTGATGACTCTGAGACTATTAAGGCTCCTGATGGTCCCCTTTACATTGCTGCTAGGATTTCTCAGATACCTACTCATGGTTGTCTTGTTGATCCTACATCTTTAGTTAATGTTATTATTGAAGAAAATATTTTATGAAAAGCTTACAACATGATTCTTATGATACATCAGATGTGTGGATTCAAACTTGTAATGGTTTTCTTTATCCATCATTTGGTTCTATTACTTTACCAGTTGAACTTTGTGGAAAAATTGTGAACACTACCTTTGTTGTTGTTCCTACTTCTAATCAATTGCAAGTTAAGTTAGGTTTGCCTTGGTTGAATTCCATGCATGTTGTTGCTTCACCTATCCATAAGTGTCTTAAGTTCATTCATGATGAAGAAGTGAAGATGATTAATCATAGTTTATATCAACCTTCTTGGCCTAGAGATTGTGCTGCTCTTGATTTCTTTTGGCCTTCATTACCTAATTCATGTCCTCCTCGACCTGATAATATTTTTCATTCATATCAAGCTTATAAACATCGCAAGATTCTTGAATTAAGCATTCTTCCCATGGATCTTAATCGTGGTTTTTTTCCTACACCTTCTATACCTCCTTTAACTTTGATTTATAGTTCTATTAAGCAAGTTCCTTCTATCACTCTTCCTAAAGAATCTATCAAAGATCCTGTGATTGTTACTCCTAGTGTTGATAATCCTATTGATCTTCCTAAAGAACTTGTGAAGGATCCTATGATTGTTCCTCATAGTTCTCAAGCTATTTCAAATAAATCAAAATGTAATCAATTTGCTAATGAACATCGTAAAAAGCATCGTGCTCATGCTAAAGCTTGTAATTCTATTCTTCAAAGATCTCTACCTTCTTCAGATAAACCTATGCATGATGTGTTGGAAGAAGTTGTTACTAATAATGATGTTCATATGCATGATTATGATGATTCTATTCATATCTTAGATCCTATTTTGATTAATTTTGATGAAGAGGATACTCTTGATGATACTAATGATGTTAATGATGAATATGAGACTATTGACATTGACATTGATTTACCTAATTTGCTTTCATCACAATTAACTCTTACACCTAGTGTCAAACATTGTGATTCTCAAGAGGATCCTTGTTTGGAACTGGCTATCATTCCTACTGTGTTGGATATAGTCCCTCTTGTGAGTTACCCACCTTCCCTAAATAATATACAATGAGATGGGGAGAGTAGGTGGCATGCTTGATCAGCTTGTCCTTCATGATAGCTTTGTTGTGTGTTTTCCTGCTATACTATGCTTCTCCCATAATGTGTTTGCTAAATATTGTTAGATTCTTTTATATGATCCTTGTTACTCAGTTGGTACAAGGTGATAAAGGAATCAAAACTATTTTTCAAATTCCTCTATATGTATCTCTATTCTTCTATGAGTTGTTCAATGTTATGTTGTAATTGTGCTATTGTTCATAAATGGTTCCTTGTGTAATCTTCTTGGATTTAAGATATGGTAGCACTAAATTATTTTTGGTCTCCATGTCATAGTCTGAAAAGATTTTCCTTCGTATGTCTTATGTGATCTTTCCTCCTTTGTGATTGTAGTTCTACTGTCTTTGGGGAATGATGTCAATTCATTTGCAATAATATCATATATATTATCTTATGATCATACTGACCCCACGGTAGGTAGATCCCTTATGTGTTCTCTGTATGTTTCTGTGATATTTCCCTTGATTTGTCTTTATCTGGGGGCATCTCGACGTGGAAACATAATCAGTGGAGTTGTTTATGTTTTCGTTAAAGCCATTGCTCTTGTTAAAGTGTAAGCAATGACTTTAATGTGGGAGCATACACTTTGCTCACCTATTTCACACACACACTTTTCGATACACACATATTTTTTCAAAATAAAATTTCTCCCTTTTTGGATTAGTAACTAATCCTTAAAGCATGGATTTATATTTTAGGATCTCTTGATCCCTCCAGTTTCAAATATACATATATTTTGATCCCTTAAGGTCGGAGGTGTCCTTAAGACTGGATCTCTTTTTGTTTTTTGTTTTATTCTTATGGAATAAAATATTCCTAAGGGTGAATCCTTGATGGGTTGACTAGTGAGTAGCCACATTCACTAGGCAGTTCAATTCCATCTTTCCAGTTGTGTTGTTTCCTTGTGTGGTTCACAATGGGACATAAGTTCTCATTGGGTGATGGAATCACACCTTTTCTTTCTCTCTCTAGAGATGTCTCTCTTATTGTGATCTAGGAGTCAATGAAGACTTGAGTCCCTGGGGGCTTAAGGTTTCTTTTTGTCCCTTGGATTACGATAAGATTATCTTTTCATTTTGATCTCCTTTACCAAGAGTTTTCATCGAGTCCATACTCTTGCTAGAGTGGGGGCTTAATGTATTGTCTTAAAATGGAAGCACTTCCATGATAAGAGAATTTAGCCCTCTGAGTAAGTGGTCTGGGGTCATGTTAAGTTCCTTGATCAGGTCTTTGCATGTATTTGGCTTTTCCCCCCTATTCTAATTCCTTCTGGACCCATTTTTCACTGCATATCTACATTTCATAACATTCTAGGACAGGATCCTGAGGTTTTTGGCCAAAAGGTCAAAGTTGACCTCTATCCTGACCTAGTCAGGATTGACCTCGATCCTGACTTGGTCAGTTACAACCTTGTCCTTGACCCTTTGTTCAAAATTTCAAGATTTCTTGATTTCTGGGTGTCGAGTTTTCGGGGATATTTGTTTCTTGCCTCCGGGTCGGCCATTTTGGGTTTCAGAATGGTAAATCCTCTAATTGCATTTAATCTAGGTATATTTTCTAGAGGTTAGGACCTAATTGGATTTAATTCTCCAAGGTGGCCCCTCTAGAGGATTGTGCCCTAGTTTACTATAAAAGGAGGCCTTCCTCTCTCATTTCAATCCATCTCTCTATCAATTTTTGTGAGAACATCTCATATTCAAGCAATTTCATGAACAAGCTCTCAAGTGCAAGCAAGTGAATTCAAGCAAGCCTTCAAGCATTCAAGTGTCCAAGCATTCATCCATGAAGGAGATCCATTGTTAGCCATTGAAGGATTCAATCTCTTTGGATCCCCCTTGAAGATCCATCCTTCTACATTCATCCAAGCCTCCTCATATGCAAAGATCAATTCAAGATTGGTGTTGAAGATCAAATGCTATTGATTTGAGACATCTTACATTCATTCTACATCCATTGAAGCATTCCTACTTGTGGATTTGAGGATTCAAATCCTCTACAAGGACTTCAACATAAGCAAGGTGAATTTTTTCAATTACTTTGTTTATGCACACTACATTTCAATTCAATTTCAAGGTTAATTCCTAAATTGGGGTTTGACCAAGGCAAACCCCCCATATAAACAAAAACCCCATTTTTCTTGTAGGTGCAGGTGCAAAATTTTGGATCTGAGAGCAGTTTCAGATACCTTTTTTGGTGAACTTTCCAGATCTGCGAACAAAGTCAAAATCAACCTTCAAATAAAGAATGTAGCCTTTGACCTTTTATGAAGGTCAAAGACTACTTGCCGGCGGAAAGACAAAAGATTTTTGGGTTTTCTTCATCTCAACATTTCTAGCCCAAAATAGGTTGCAAATTTGCCTGAAAGTACACATAGACATCAGAAATTGGCATTTTCCAGATTTTCCCTAATTTGAGGTTAGTACTTATATTTCAATTATTTCAAATTCCAAACACTTTAATTCTACCATAAGGGAAATATAGGGTTTTTCTCTCTCTTTCATATTCTCCATAGGTTGATTCGATTGTGCATTAACCTTTTGGTTGATCAAATTGGATCTCTCCTTTGGAAATTTGGATTTAGGAGTGGATCTCATATTTCCCCCATACATATACAATCATACACATTTGAATAGTGGTGATTCAATTTTACCCCTATTCAACTTGATTTATATGTTTATGTTTATGATGGATCTAACCTTACTAATCCCTTTATGTTTTGATTATTACACTATTTGATGTGAGTGTAGAATGAGGCGAGGCAGTCATAGTTACTCCTATGGGAGATCCACATGATGTCGCACTCTCCCTCCTTATTTTCCACTATTTGTTTATACACACACGCACACACACGCACACACACACATGTCAGTTGGTGATGCAGGATGCAGGTACTAGGCATTGACTCCACCTGGCTATACAGGTCTGAGCGTGCCTTCAAAATATTTGAACTGTTGTTGTGTGAAGATTTTAACAAGCTACTCTCAAGGTTACTCATGAACTTAGATTCTTGTTAGGAGGTTACCCTAGCTGGGGGATTGGAATGTAGTTTGATGATGTTGTCTTATGGTTTATGATTTGATGTTGTTTTGAGATTAATGTTGTAAGTTAGATTTATCCTTGTTTATATATATATATATATATATATATATATATATATATATATATATATATATATATATATATATATATATATATATATATATTCTATCTCGGTATTATAAATGAATGTACATTATATATGAATGTGTATATGTGGGTGCACACACATATACCTATGCATATATACATATTATTATTTATGCATTTTTAATTGTTTTTATAATGGCTTCTTTAATGCTTAAATAAAATATATTAAATAAAAAGTAAAAATAATAATAAGAAATAATAAATGAAAGTTTCTTTTGGTAAAACTAGCTATCTAGGGGATTCAAACTCGAGACCTCCTACAAGTTATGCTAGTTTGATTATATCTGTGCTAGATGTTTTACTTGAAAGCTTTATGTTTATTTTTCTTGTTATAGGTTTCTTTGGAGGATATTTTAATTAAATTATTAAAAGGTTTTTATAGTGGCTACATGAATTTTTGTTTAATTTTTCCAACCAACTATGGAAGTTGGAGAAGTTTCTTTCCATAAAGAAACTCCTCCAACCATATATATGGAGGTTAAATTATTAGGTTTTTGGAGGATTTGGAGATTAGAGTTTTTGGGAGATTTTTGGAGACTTTTGCAAGTATTTTTCTGAAAATTCATTTTGAGGTTTTTTGTGAGGTTGAGTGTTTCTATGGTTTTTTAAGGGAAAGTGTGGAGTTTTTTTGAGGGAATATTGGTTTCCAGAGGAAATCTATCCATGAGGCTACCAACTCACCATTGCTGAGGTCTTGGATATTTGCAGAAGTGTGCTCCAACCATTTGAAGAGGATTCTCCGCAGGACCCCAGGTAGGGTTTGAATCAGGATGAATCTCTATTCTTCCCTATGTTTTTGTGAATTTTTATGCTATGTATTATGATTTGTATATGGTAGATAAGCTATGAATTAAAAATAAATTTTTTATATTATGTTTTCCATGTATTTCAAACTATGTATCCGGGAAGTTAATTGTGTATGTCTAAATGGTTTTTCTTGAAAAATCCTACCTGGAAGTTTATGAATGTTTGTGATTGTGTATTAAGGTGTATTTTATTGTTATTTAATGGTTTATGGAAAATTAGGAATGTTTAGGAAAGGTTAAGAAGGTTTAGGGAAGGGATGTAGTCAATTTTCCCCTTCTTTGCTTTTGCAGGCTTTCACTGTGAATTTGTTGTTTTGATTTTATTATCTTTTCTAGGACTTATGTTGTGTTGAGGATGTGTTTTTGAAGTGGTAATGAGGTCCCTAAATCATGTAGACCTCAGGGAACCTTTCCCAGATACTCTCCACACCTAAAAATGTGATTTTTAGGCAATTCCGAGAAGTTTTGAGTATAGTTTCATATGAGCATCTTGGAATGTCATACAATTTTGTACTCATACCCATATGAAACTTGGTCAAAATTCATATGTAAATCACTACATTTCTGTATGGGTAGTTACAACATGTCATTTGGGGTTTTAGTAGGTTCCAGGGGCTCAAAGTTGGCAATTTTGGGGCTTATAACCTCTATAACTTGTTCCTTATTATTGGGCTGCAATTAGTATTAGTTATAAATGTACATATATGGTTTTTTTGGAATTATAAGATTTTACTTATGTTATTTTAGTACTTGGATTATGTTTTCATTCATATTATGATGCTAGGACTCGTTCTGGTGGCCTGAGTGCACATGAGGGTTCCCTAGACTTGCAAGATGAATCTTTTGAAGTACTTTATGATTATTGGCTTGTGTGTGTGTGGGTAGGGGACTAGGTACCCTAGGTGAGTAGCTCACCATAGGTGTTGGAACCCTAGAGTGGTTTCCAGATGATCCTATGGGTGAGTTGGTAAAAAATGATAACCTAATAATGAACTTGGGAAAGGGGGAAGTCAAAAGATAATGAAGGACACATAATAATGTCTGCATAGTCCCATTGGAGTACCGAGACCATAGGTAAATCCTAGGATGGATCCCTATTTATAAAGGGGGAAATGAGGTTACATGGTTTCTAGGAAGGATCCTAATATACAAGATATGTGATGACACTCACCTAGAGGGTATGCTAGAAACCTAACCCTTGTGTATAGTTAAGTGATATTTTGTTATTTCTTGTATTTGTTTTCAAGTTAATGTTTTGTGAATCCCTAGGTTGCTTAAGGCCTTGTGAGTATCTTGGTTCTATCTCCTAGCATGGGGGGTGGAACTTCATTAGTTTCACATGGTTGGGTGGAAAATATCTTTTGAGGTACTGTTCATGGTTCGTGACTTGGATGCATTCAATTTTCATGCAATGATAAATATCTCTCAATTTTGTATCATGTATTATTGAAAAGAAAGTTGTAAAGATCTCTTTGTAAAGCCTTCAGGCCATTCATGTAATTGTTAATGTAAATGTATTTATTAATGGGAGTGGAAAGAATAAAGAAATGTAATAAGGGATGGATGTTTTTAAGGTTATATCAAGGGTTGTTATTTGAAGATTCGAAAGTTGTAACCTAAAAAGTAATCTTGTATCTTTTCGTTATCTCTCCTATGTTGAAATGAAAATAAATGTTTATTATGTAAAGGATTAAATGTAAATTTCAAAGGAAATTATTCAATGTGTAGGAAAAATAAATGAAAATAAATTAGGAAGTAAAAGATATAGTTAGGAATGAAGTATTACATTCTTATCTCTTTCTCTTAAAATTTGAAATGCAAAAGTAAAAGAAAAAAAGAAATGGAATTTATTTGATTAAGTAATGAAATGCAATGCTTGATATTGGTAAATGAATTCATTAAGGGAACCTTAAGGAATGTACTAGTGAATGTCATTAATGAAATTTTAGAATGTTAGAAAAATTTGTTAGTGGTAATTTTGGGTTAAAAGACTTGATTCCTTATGGGTTCCTTGGTGGGGACATTACAATTGTCCTATTATCCACTCAACTCACAAAAGGAAAAACAAGTTAATTCCAACCAATGATCTTAAAGAAAAAACATCACTCAAGGTCTTAATATCAAGCATCCATTATGGATCTATCTCAACCATCAAATTCAAATTCAAGCATTTCCCTCCAAGAGGAAATCTATATAATAAACTCTAATCAAGTCATTCTTGATCTAGATTTTTCATCATACCTACATGCTTCCATTTTTATCTAGATCATCCATTCCAACTCATTTTCTACAACAACATTCATCCAATTATTGCATCAATTCTTCTAGCTTGCATCATTGCATCAATTGCATATCAAATATTTATCTTATCTCACCAATTCTATCTCAATTACACTCATATATATGCATTTCTTAATTTGAATCTTCCATTTTATGTGTGGCATTCACTGAGCTAATTTTCTTCATTCTGAGAGCACTAACATTAGATTACAATCACCATGACTAGGAAGAAATAGGTCGCTCTCTTTTATTTTTTCATTTGTATTTGATTGAATTTGATTATACTAACCAATGAATCTAATATCTTATTGAGTGTTGTGTTTGCAGATTTGCAGGTTTCAACAATTCACACACACATTTTTTGGTGCCCATTGTAGTACATGTCCTCATTATTTTATCCTCATTGCTTGTACATATCTGTCAATAGCTTTTGATTCCTTATACATATCACTTGGCCTTGTATTCTATTATCATAACTTGGAGCTAGTCCACATCTCATCCTTAGGATAATCATATCTAATTGGTGACAGGTTCCTTATCATCCTATGGAGTCAATTCCTAGTCATCCTATGGAATCGACTCCTCTTCATCCCATGGATGCAACATCTAGTCAACACCATCTTCATGAGTGGATTCAACCACACTACTTATCAGCTATCAGGTGTTTTATCATTGAACAATGATATTTCTTCAACACCACCTCAACACACAATGGTTTTTGTCAACTCCTCACACACTCAAGAAATGGTGTTTATGAAAACTCATAAAAAAAATAATGATAAAAAAATAGAAGCAATAAAAAAAATGGTGTTTCTCAACACCACCTATCATGGATAGTCTTATTATGGAATTGATGATCATGTCTTTTGAGTGACTCAAGGATGTCTTTGGACTATAAAAACAAGGAAGGAAACATTATGTTTTCTTTTCTAACTTTCTATTATTATCAAGTTTTATTTATCATGCCTTCCAAGTGACTCTAGGATGTCTATTAACTAGAGACATGAGGAAGGGGGAATGATATTTTTCTTTGATTGCTATTTGTGGGAATTGTTATGATGTTATTTGAACATCAAATATTTGTGGGTTTCTGTAATAAGAGAATCTATGTTTGTGGTACACTACACATACCTTGAATCCAAATATTTATACGCCAAGGTGAGGTTGGAACTCTCTGCTTGTCTATTTTTTGAGTAATTTCTTAGTATTATGCAATTAGTGAATATATGCCCAAGGATATGAATGATAAAGGGTCATTATAGGTACATCAAAACATTAGTCCAAGGATATGAATGCATGGGTCATTGTAGAAAATATAATCATTACACAAGAAAAGAAGGAACTCTTGTTTGTTTCCTTTCTTGCAACTAACAACTGTCATGCCCATAGAAACTCACCCTAAAAACACACCAACTTTATTTTTTTTTAAGGGTAATTTAAGCCTAAGTTTATGTTGCAGGTTAGTAGTTGACTATAGCAAAGTTCGAAAGGAGTTGAAACAATTTTTTTTTTGTATAAGCATTGGTGATATAGTTTACTAGTTGAAATAGTTTTATCAAGGGTGTTGACCTAGATAGCGATGATACAACCAAGGCAATCCTATCATTTAAGATCATACAGGATATTAACCAGTTTAAAATTTAGCTATACTAACATTGATTAAATTGTGCCTATAGCCAACGCTACACTACATTGAGTCGCTAAGATTCATTTATTAAAACTTCGAGATACTATAACAATGAAAATTCTAGTGAGCTAAACTAATAGTTAAACCAATTCCATTGCTCAAACGATTAAGTGACAACATAAATTTTACAAATAATAATTATATTAATTATTAGTAACCAATAATTAATATAATTATTATTATACATCGTCACAAAGAAATAATTAAATTAATTATTAAATGATAATAACTATCTTATTTACCAGTAAATATATTTATTAAATTATATATAAAAAAATTAAATAATTATATCAATTATTCTAATTAATATAATTATTATAATCAAATTAAATAATTTAATTATCAAATAATAATTTTGTTATAAAATATTCAATATTAATTTTAAAATAAATAAATAAATTATTAAATAATATTTAAAATATTAATTAATACAACATAATTAATAAATTAATTATTAAATAATATTTATAATAATTAATATTAAAAATATTAATTAGAATAAATATTACTTAATAACATTAATTTAATTATTAAATAATATTTATATTAATTAATGTAAACATTCATTAATATAAATATTAATTAATATTAAAAAAAATGAAATGAAATGAATAATTTTTGAAATTTTAAAAAAATGTTTGTTTTACTTTCCACCCCCCGCTGTCACATCTTGCAATGTGGGGCCCGTTGAGGTCGGCAGTGGTACCCCTGCTGGCAGGGGCCGTCCTGCCTTAGCAGGGCGGTACCCTGCGCTGTAGGGCCGTCCTGCTTCGGCAGGGTTGTACCTGCAGCCTGTCGGTTCATGTGGAAGAGGGGGAGGGGTGTGGGGCCCGCGGGCCCCACCTTATAAATATTTTTTTTGAATTTTTTTTTTTATAAATATTTTAATTTAATCCGCCCCCTCTCATTTAAATTTAATTTTAATTTTTTTTTTGAATTTACAAGCCCACCAACGTGGGGTATAAATATATTTTCTTTCACAATGTATATATTTTTTTAGCAAGATTACAGTATTAGGTAGTCAGGGAATATAATAATTTTTTTTTTGAGATTGTTTATTTTAGGAGTCTTTTTAGACTTTTAGGGGGGGGCAACCCAAGTGGGTCCCCCATAGATCTAGCTCCCCTAGGAAATGAGGCATAGTTTCTAGCCTTTTTACTAACTCATTTTTATATTTTAATTTTAGCCAAGTAGATATGGGATAATAATTGTTTATTGACTGTGGTTTTTAGAAATTGTATGGAAAATTTTCCCATAGAATTTCCAGAGACCTGTAGGTCTCTTTTTCTATTTTGCATTACATTTTTCACTTGTTTCATTCCATTTGATTTCTTCACTCTTTTATAGTTTATTTTGTTGTCACAATTTTTAAATGGTGAAAGGCTAGAGCCCATTTATAAAGCTTTCTAAAAATCTAACTTATAAAGAAGTGACTAATTATTTAAAGAGAAGCACTTTTACATACAAGTAAAACTAACTATGATTGTAACATGAAGTTTTACCAACAACAACATCTAAACTTTTAAATTGATAACCTTTTTTTTTTTTTACAACTTGAACTTAAACATGAATAACTATTTTTACATATTAGTGATTCAATTACAAATGAGATTTCTACAACAAATTTAGTGAACTCTTCCTTTCATTATTCACTATACACTAACAACAACACTATCAATATTTACAAAGATAATATCAAGGAGGAATTTATGAAGCTGGATATATACTTCTACTATTCCATACTTTAAAAAAAAAATAAACATTCAATATCAACAATATGCATCAACTTGAGCATCAATCCTTTTTATTCATAAGCACTTAAATCTATCAAAAGGGAAAAACTGAACATTCCTTCATAATTTTTGATACAACATCACTTGAAACATTTACAAACTTGGAGTGATGACTCCATTACAAAATACATTAATCTCATGGATATCACAAGATATCCTTACAATGACTTAATACACAATACAAGAGTGATACAACTCAAAATAAGAAAACAACATTAGATTTCTTCAAGAGTCCCTCTTCAACATGAAGACTTCATTGGTTTCCATAACCTGCAAATAAACAAAATATAGGACAAGGAATGCTCACCTCCCAACCTAGGCTTCTATGAAGCCACCCCCGAGCTAGGGGAACCATCACAAAGACAAGGAGAACACTCATGCAAACCCACAAACACAACAACATAAAACATACATCAAAAGAAATCTCCCTTCCAAGGCTAACACAAGAGTCACAAAATGACTCAAATAGGGTGAAGGTGGAACCAATTTCAAGAGGAGAAAGCACATCTCTTGATGAGAGCTAAGCCATCACTTGGCTTCCTCATCATATATCTCTCTCCACAAACACAATCTCCACAAACTCCTTATGACCCTCAATATACAAAACATAAAATAGAGATGGCTACATGGAGCCCATACATCCATGTTTCATCCCTCTCCTATCCAAGGAGAGACTCTACACCTTTGAATGTCCTAACAATTCCTTCACACTCAAGGCTACTCTTCTCTCCCAAGGGTGAGTATGGCCTTGAGAACTCCCTCAACAAAACACTACAACACATAAAAGAAAACTTCAAGAACAACAATGAACTACACATTTACAATACAAGAAATCATGCTCAACAATAAGCTCATGATTCTCATAACATCTACAAAGAACTACACTTTCACAACACAAGAAAATAAAACTACAACAACTAAAGAATCACAAAACCTCCATTATCACAAAAATATCAAGCTCATAATACATACACTACAAGAGAAATAATAATAAATTTTTCTTACAAGAAAATAACATACAAGAGAGCTCTTTCTCTCAACATGAAAACAAGATTAAGAAAAATGAAAAAAACCACCAACCTTGATCCAAGCTATGGAAGAAAGTTGATGAAGAGCTTTCCACTATCCCGGGTCCTCCAAAATAGCCAAGTCTCCAAATCTAGAGAGTGGGTGTCAAACTCTTCCAAAAGAAGAGTCCCCTCTAAAAAGGCCTCCACACACTCTCCTATGGATAAGATTGCATTCCTATTGGGTGGTCTTCCCTAAGACCCTTACATGGTTTCTAAATTTGGTCTCTTACAAAGGTAATCTAAAAAGGTGGGATAAGGACTACCTTTTTAGTGGGTGGTGATCTTTCCAAAACTTGGTCTCAAAAGTTGATTTTCGTCCATCTTGGTAAACCAACTTTTAGATGGGTCATTTGGTCAACCAAGGGTTATCCTATGGTGAAAAATGACCCTTACCCTATGGTATATCAAGTGGGGTAATTAAAAATGGCCTTAACACTCCCCTAGGCACCTTTTAAGCCTCCCAAAAACCCATAAGAAGCTCAAATTCGAAATTCAAAGATATGACAACACCTCAAGCTCCCTAACCAAGTGATTTACATGGGGATCCTAAAGGGTACCTTCCTAGGTTGGTGTTCAACCAATCCCCAAGTGGACATGTCATGGCCACATGTACACACACATGTGTCAAGTGACACATACACAAAAAGACACATCACAAGCCATGTGTCATATCCACTTGGGCATCCCTAAACATAAATAGCATACACAATTAACAAATAAAACAATACATTCATGCATCATACTTTTACAAATTAAATACATTACAATGAGGTTTTTGGCTTCTCACTAGAAGCAACCTCGGCTCAAACATATTTTCACATTAGTCTCTGTGAGGATTCTCCGAATTTACCATGGCCTATTTCTCTACACACTCAAGTCCAATATCAGTATTCCAAGGAAATAAAACATGTAAATTCTTAACATTAATAATCAATTAATTCTCAAGCAATCAATCATAATTAAATCAAAGTTTCTCATGGCATAATCACTCATTTATAAGTAACATAAATCTCATCATGAATATATATAATTCATCACTAAATTAAACTTGAATCATAATCATTGCATTCATATATAATTTAATTGCAATTAAACTTCATCATCATATTAATTCATAAAATATAATTAAAACACACATGTAAGTTCCAAACTGATGTCTCAGTAATCATCATCCAAATAATAATATAATGTGCATCAAACTAGTAAAGTGATAAAACCATAACATAAAGTACTAGTAAAAACTATAGAGCATCAAAATATAATCATAAAATATGTCTATCTCGAATGCAGAACTGAATGGCTATGATAGGCTCGGGGTGAGGCCTCACAACAACTAACAACTCTACGATGAGAAAAAGCATAACTAAACAAAAGATCAAAACAATGACACTCATGGAAGATTTTATATCATGCTAGAGTCATTTTATCCCTGCACTTCATCTAACTTGATCCAAAACACCTCACAGAGGGAAATCTATTTTCAACATGGTTGGGTATCACATTTAAGATGTTTGCATTTATCACTAGTGTTGATCACTATCTTTGCAATATCATTATAGAGAGATCAATCAAAATTAATTCTAAATCAATCCAATCTTCTAAATCAATTCAACATCTTCTCAAATCAATCCAAATCATCAACCAAATATTTTATCTCACATTTTGATCTCGCTCCCATGGGGGCATCATAACCAACATATCTTGATATCGAGATCATCAAAAAGCTTTCCATCAAATATTATAATCAAATTTTTATTATCAAGTCTTCTTCATTGATCATGATACCAATTATCAAGTTGAATCTTACAACATCATTAATTGAATCAAAGATCATATCAAATCAAACCACATCACTAGGGGCACATCAATTTCATCAAGAACCATATCATGTTGATGGTCTTAGATCAGGTTTTTAGTGAGCGAGTTATTTAATTAGAACCATATAAAGAACCATATCGAATTGGTAGTGTCTTTATCATCATCAAATAAATATGGAAATATTAATTTAATCACACCACATCAAATTGGTAGTATTGTCATCATAAAATCAGTGGATAGTTGACTTTATCAGGATCTATATCAAGATAATTATCCAGATCAACCTTCGATGATAATCAATTTCATTGCATCAAATCAAACTAGTTATTCATTCTTATCAGCATTAATGATTTCAAAATATTTGTAATGGTAATCAATTTCATCACATCACATCAAATTGGTCATTCATTATCATCAAAACCTTTAGTATCAGTATTGGACAGATAATCAATTTCATCACATCACATTAAATTAGTTATTCTAGTCTCAATCTATCATTATGCATCACATCAAGCTTTCAAATCCAACATCAATAAGTTGTGAGCAGTTTCATTAGGATCCATATCAAACTGCTCACTCAATCAGAATCAAATCAACATCAAACATCATAAGTTATTTGAATCAACACGCTGATTGCACATCAATTTAAAGAGGGAAAAATGTAATCATCTAAAAATTTTCTAGCTTAATCAATTTCCCTAAAATCGTAATCATGATTAAATCAATTCAATTGCATAACTCAACAACATCAAACACCAAGGAGCGATAATCAAAGGTAAATCATTAATTAATACTCCTAGACTATTTAATTAAATTAAAAGGTCAAAATACATATGGCTAGTGATATTAATTAAAGTGAATTAATTAATTTTCCTATTATCCACTCAACTCACAAAAGGAAAAACAAGTTAATTCATGTGTGCTAAGAAAAACACCTTCACAGGGTTATTATTGCAAATAAATGAATAAATCAACTAAATTACCACAAAGAGTAAGCTATTTCAACAAATAAATGACAGTTAAGAACTCTATGGATCTCTATTTAGGGATGCTAACGCAAAGCTCTCAGCAAGCTTCCATTAGCGACAGTCCTAAAATGAGAATGATTGATAAAGTAACTAAAATTTCAATTCCAAATGAAATTAGCCTTAATTAGTCCTAGATTTGCTTTTCTAGCTATAAATTGCAAGAGGTTTGGTGCTATTCTGAGATTTGTGGATGAATATTGATTGAATTATGCCTTGCTTTTATAGATTTTGGCAAGGGTAGGGGTGTGGTTGATTTGATCATGATTAGGTGAGGGTTAAGTCCATGGTTCGACCTTTGGAGACCATTTAAATATTTTGTCCTCAAAGCTTGGGACCAAAGGAAAAAATGAGTGGACAAGATGCATTCTCCAAGTGAGTGAGTGAGATTCAATTTAGGCTTGATCCATGTCAGCTCAATCCTGAAATCCTATTGGTTGATGAATTTTCCTCCCATTTGGTGGTTGAGGGAAAATAAGATTTAATTAATTGAATTTAATTAAAATCTTTAGCCATGTGTACCCCTTGAATGAGTTGATTTAATTCAAATGAACTATGTAATTAATTAGATTAATTACACAATTCATCGATTTATCATGCTTTATTTGATTTAAGTTGAATTTATGACTTTTAATTTTTAATTAAATTGAATTACGACTTGATTTCAATTTTGATTTGATAAATGTTTGATTTGATACAATTGCTCTGATTTTCACCTTGATTGTTCACTTGATTTATCTTGTCCAATTTTAGGTGATTATAAATGCCCCTCTTTGAGTCGACATGCAAAGCGGGTCGATTCAAAGAATGTCCTGATCGTCCTTGATATGAAGTCCCGATTCCATTGATGGTCGATTTTGATGTTTGGTATAAGATGCAAATTCTGATGAAGTTTGATTGGATTTGATATCCTGATGGTTGATTCAATGATGAATTATCCGATATGGTACCTGTTTCAAAATGATTTGATGTTTGATGCCCCTTTCGATTAATAAGCGAAATTTTTTTTGATAAAAGATTATGCTTTGATTTGATGGTCATGCCCGTGATTTGATGATACTAATGCCATTCCTGATTATTTGAGTGTATGCCCTCTTGGAAATGAAATAAAATTTGATAGTTGTTTGAAAAATATGACGGTTTAGGTCAGTTTTGCGTTAATTAGGTCAATTTGTAATGAATTTTAATTTCATTTTTTATAATGTATTTGCATTCATTTGATGACAAATGCCCCTGATTTGGTAGAACTAGTGAAAAATTTGGGTCCCTGGTCATTTTTTGGTCAAAGATGCCCTTTTTAGGTCAAAATGGCCTATATATAGGGGTAAAAAGTCATTTTTACTATTCATTTTCATTCCCCCTTTTGAATTTTCCTCTTTGACCTCTCTAAGCTTTTTTTCCATGGTTATCTCGATTCACAAGCACCAGTTCGAGTGAGGCTGCTGATACTTGTGGCTACTGACCTATGGTCCTCCGGTATGTTCCCAATCAACTTACTTTGTCAATTTATATGTGTTTTAATTAAAAAAATTAAATTTTTCTAAGAAAAACCCTATTTGTTTTCCTTTTAAAGTTACGCATTCAATACTTCTTTTAGCACGTACGCCCATGTTTTAGCGCTTCTATGGATTTTTGCAGTGCATCTGCAACTTTAAGTTGCACATACACACGTAGCAATTAGGTCAAATTTGGCATTTAAATTTTTCTTTGGTGTGTACAAAATTAAGTGCACTTTTGATATTTTAAGCAGTGCGTACAAGTAAATCTTTTAGCGTGTACTAGTTCTTTTAGCGCATACACCTTAAAGTTGTGCTTGTAAAATTTTCTCTTGCGCATTCAACATTTAAAATTGCGCTTTTTCCTTTTAGTTCTTTTAATCATTAAAATAGCACTTTTACCATGTTTGGTAAAAATGAAAATGACTAAGTCAGTTTTCCGAACCGTTTGGTGTCATCAATCAATCAATTGGCTTAGGTAACAAGCTTGATTTGGTAGCAAGTTGTAGGATATCAATTTGAGTCAATTTATTTTGAATTTTTGATTGTCAATCTTGATTTAGATGGTGGGTGATGATAAATTTTCCGTCCTCTCTGAATAGAATTAGGAAAATATATTGTGGTTTGATAACTTTTAAATGTTTGATTGACTTAGGATGATTCAAAAGATAATGATTTTAAATACTGATGTGTTTAAACTTGCTTTTTGCAGGCTGAGCTTAAGTCACTCGCTGTTAGAAGTTTGTATCCATTACCATTCCAGATGATTAATGACCTGAGTGGTCCAGATCACTAGCTCATTGGCAGATGTGGTCTCTCCTTTTTACTTGTTCTACCTTGATTCTGAGTGAATCAGGGACTTATCAAAACTATGGAAGAGAGGTGGTAATCTGACCATAACATGTTTCATTTTCCCATGGGAGAGATGATGATCACTCATGAGGATGTCTATCACATCCTCAACATCTTGACCCATGGAGAGTTGGTTTACTACGATCAAGTGTATGATGGTACAACCTGTAGGCGTGTATTTTAGGATGATACTATTAGGGATGATAGTATTCAGTGGGCTCAGTTCCCTTCCTTTCCAGTTCTTCATGTGGTCTTGGGTACTCTAATTGGTGGCTTCCTCATTCTTGATCACCAAGGGCATGTTTTTGCAGTTGGTTGGGGGTGCATTCTTGAGGATTTGATCACTCAGCCCCATCGGTTTGATTGGGGGTACTTGTGTTTTGGCCCAACTATATCATGAGCTGCATTTAGTTGTGTACCTTCACGGGGTGACTCTGTCTGCAGGAGTTATTCTATTATAGTTGTGGACCTGGGAGCATATCCCAGTGACTAGATCTATCTCTGTCAGGCATTGTGATCTTGGGTGGCCGTTTGTATGGATGTATGAGGGGATGGTTGTCTAGGCCCACTTGGGAAAGCTAGATTATTGGTGATGTATCATTGATGATGTAGATTAGGTCGTATGGTGACCGTATATTGGTTGCGAGGCTTGGCCAAAGGATGCATCTAAGCTTCCATTTATGTGTACACCTCGGTGGATGATAGGGCACACTTCATTGATCATCGAGAGATTTTGTTTCCTGAGGGTATTATGATAGTATGGTCGTACACAGGGCATGCCACATGGATTGGTACTATATGCCTGAGTACAAGTGGAAAGGTCACTTTGGTGACCACAGATTGACTATAAGAGAAATTTTTAGGTCTTACAACTAGCTCACCTACCTTGGGATATGTGAGATCATGTGATTGATGTTGGTATGATCGATGATTATGCTGATTGGAAATTCTTGGAATCCATTTCTGAGATTCACAAATCTGACAAAGCAAGTGCTAGGGATAGAGGAGGAG
Source organism: Chamaecyparis obtusa (assembly GCA_027943335.1). Lineage (NCBI taxonomy): Eukaryota > Viridiplantae > Streptophyta > Pinopsida > Cupressales > Cupressaceae > Chamaecyparis > Chamaecyparis obtusa. The sequence continues at coordinate 32,315 of BSBK01005861.1, forward strand.
TCAGATGATGATGGCGGGGATGGGGATGGAGGTGGGGGTGGTCAAAGATAAGGTCATCAGGGATGATGGGGTCGGTGAGTGGTTGGAGGAGGAAGAGTTATGATCCCAATGATTGCTGCTACATTGATTCCTCCAAGGGGTGGTGTTCAGATGAGGGGTGGTCATCCCAGAGTTTGAGGTATTGGTGTGGACAGGGCTTTACAATGGGTTGCTGTGGATCTTGTAGCCAGATGGGGCTGATATAGGGTTTGATATTAGTGGTAGGTGGATGCTTAGGTAGTGGCTGATGTTGATGCTTAGGCTGCTCAGATTTTACTAGATCAGGCACAAGGTATACTAGCACAAGCTCCTCCTCCATAGACTCCTTGATAGGTTATTCCACAGGCTCCTCCCGTACAGGCTCCTGCTTCCTCTTCTATGCCATCTTCTTCAGTGCTTCCATCTTCTTCTTCTTTCATTCCATTTTTTTCCATTCCATCTTCTTCCATGGCTCCACCTTAGGCTCCTCCTTCCCAGGCTCCTCCATCATAGGCTCCAACTTTAGAGGCTCCAGCATCTGCATCAGATATTCAAGTTTTACAGTTGGATGTATCTTAGATCAAACTATAGGTTAGTCAACTTAGTAGCATGATGTAGGAGTTTATGGCTGCCATGAGTCAACATGGGCTACAGGCTAGTTCCAACAAGCCTCCTGATAGTGATTGTGGTCCTGATTGTGGTCCAGATGGTGCATATGGTGCCGGTGGTTCAACCAGTTGACTATTCTTTTGAGATGATACATATTATTTATTTATTGATGTACATGATGATCTATTTTTGATCTTGAGACATTGGACTTTGTTTCTCTCCTTTGATCAATTCATGTTCTTTATGCTTTGTTGATATTTGTTTATACTCAATTGGACTTTGATTTCCTGATATTTTATGATGATGATACCATGGAATTTGATACTTAGTTGACATATTTAATTTATGTGATGTCATCATGTGTTAGAATTCATTTTTTAGGTGTTTTTCTATGATATGCAGATCTATATGTTTCTATCTCCTATATGCTTTGTTTTATGTTTCTTTAGATGCAGTTGATGAAATGGATGCACATGTTCTATTTATGCTTAAATGGTTGCCTTATGTATGACATATAATAGTTGAATGTGTGTGATATTGATTTAATTGATTTATAATGATTTATGATATATGATGTTTTATGGATGCAAATGATACATAAATGTGTTATATGGTGATGTAATGATTTAATGACTAATGCGATATAATGGTATTTATGGATATATGGATGTATCTATTTTGATGATATGGATATATGTAATGAATATGTAAATATAATAGATTTATGCAAAATGTGATGTAACTAGATGATGTAATGAATGAATATTAATGATTAATGATTTATATGACACTAAATGTGTAAGATTTGAAGAAAAACAAATCTATTAAGCCCAAGAAATCTGCATGCAAAAACCTGTCACAAGGAAGAAATCTGTAGGAAACAAACAAGGGTTTTGCTCTTACAATATGAAAGTTGTTATTATCAACCAAAAGAATTAAAAAACAAATATAAAATGGATCAATCCTTATAGAAGGAGATCAAAAAACCTAATGGGAAACCCTAATTAGTAAATAGGTATTTAATAATGAGATTTAATTATTAAATGACTAATGCAAGTGCATAAAGTGAAATCTTAAGAGGTAGAAAATTTAATTTAATCAATGTAATTAAATTAATTATTTATTCTAACACCCCCCCTTAAGATGAGCAACAATGTAGCTACAAATAATGCAAGAAAGAAGCAAAGGAACTATAATGCTGAATGTAAATAAGGGTCTCGACAACATGGCTTGATGAGGTACCCAATCACAACCAAATCTCTATGAAATAGAGAAATAGGAAAAACCACATGGGAAAAACCTTCCTCCAAAAAGAGATAGAAAGATGTGGAAAGCGGGAAAAAGAAAGGAAGCTAGGCCTCAATGAGACACCCCAAGGAAAAATTCCTTCACCCCAAGCATAGAACAAAACTAAAGATACCGTGGGGATGCAAAAGGCTTAGTGAAGATGTCAGTAACCTACTCCGAAGTGGGAACATACTCCAAGCTGAGAGAACCATTAGATGCCTAATGAAATGCATATGGATCTCAATGTGCTTGGTCCATTGATGCTCAACTGGGTTAGGGGAAATATGAATGGCACTCTGATTATCACACCAAAGAAGAGTGGAATGATCAGGAGGAAACCCAAACTCTATCATCAATTGTCGAAGCCATAAAACCTCCTGACTAGCTAGCATAGCTACTCAATAATCTACCTCTGTAGATGATAATGCAACAATAGTATGCTTCTTGCAAGACCATGTGATAGGACCAGAACCAAGACAAAAAACAAAACTAGAAGTAGACTTCTGACCATCTATATCACCACCCCAATCAACATCTGTGAAACCAATAATGTGAGGATCTCCTGATGTATAGTGAATGCCATATGAAGTAGTGCCCCAAATGTACCTCAAAATATGTTTGGCAGCTTGCCAATGAATCTCATGAGGATCATGGGAGAATCAAGAGACAATGCCAACCGCAAAGGAAATGTCAGGATGAGTGTGTGTTAGGTACAAAAAACTACCCACAAGTCTCCTTTATAAGGTGGAGTCCATTGAAGGAGTAGAGCAAGTGGTAGAAAAAATAACACATGATTGAAAAGGTGTAGGAGTAGGTTTGCAATCAAGCATGCTAAATCTCTGAAGCATGTCAAGAGAATACTTTTTCAGGTGTATGGAAATCCCATCTGAAGATTGAATAACTTGTAGGCCCAAAAAGTAGTGTAGAAGTCCAAGATTTGTCATCTCAAACTACTCCATCAATGCTCTCTAAACACTCTAAATCATAGAAGATGAGCTACCTGTGATGATGAGATCATCAAAATACAACACAAGTATCAAAAGATCAGCCCCATGATGTTGACTGTACACTGTAGGATCATAATGATAGTGGGTAAAGTGTGAGTCTAGCAAGAAAGAGTCCATCATCTCATACCAAGCCTGAGGGGCTTGTTTGAGACCATATAATGAACTCCAAAGTCTACACACAAGAGAAGAGTCCTGCACAAAACCTTGAGGCTATTCCATATAGATCTCCTCATGTAGATCCCCATGTAAGAATGCACTCTTCACATCCATCTGATACACCATCCAACCCTGTGAAGCTAGAAGAGAAAGTACCAGGTGAATAGAATTCATCTTGGTGACAGGAGAAAAGGTCTCAGAGTAATCAATACCCTCCACCTGTGAAAAGCCCTTTGCAACAAGGCATGCCTTATACCAATCAATAGAATCATCTGTAGTATACTTAGTATAGTACACCCACTTGCACCAAACCAAATTTCTTCCTTTCAAAAGAGTACAAAGATCCCAAGTGTGATTCTTCATCAAAGAAGAGTACTCCTCATCCATAGCCCTATCCAACTCAGGATGTCCTATCACCTCTGAAAACTTATGAGGATTATTTGAAATAGTATGAATCAAAAGACCAGTACCAGATCACTAAGCATGAGTACAACAAGTATCTAAAGGATCTCCTTTCAAAGAACCATTAGCACTGACTGTATCCCGAGCCCACTTGGGCACTTGCAGAATATTTGGTGGAGGGGAAGGTGGATCATCATCTAAATCATCCTTAGAGGATATAGAATCCTGAAGAGGAGAAGAGGAAGTTATAGGAAATGATGGAGAAGCTGGTGATGGAGGCTCCATCTAAGGATAGCTCTCATAAAACTGGACATCTCACCGAAAAAGACCTCTTTGGAATAAGAATCAAACAACCTGTATGCCTTCATATCCTCACAATAGCCAAAAAATATCAGTGGTCGGCTCTTCCTCTCCATGGCTTTACTTTGAGCATTTGGAATAAATGCCCAAGACTCACAAAAAAACACTTGAAATGTAGAAACATTAGGCTTGACATGGGACCAAGCCTCCTCAGGAGTCAAATGTTGTAATGCCTTATGAGGCATCCGATTCTGAATGTAGTTGGCACAATTTACTGCCTCTACCCAAAAGGAAGGCTGCATATCTTGAGATTGTATCATAAAATTGGCCATCTCCCAGAATGTTCTATTCTTTCTCTCAGCAACACCATTCTATTGAGGGGTATGAGGAACTGTCAACTGATGCAATATACCCTACTTAGTGCAAAAATCATGAAAAGACTGATTCACATATTCCCCCCCATTATTAGTGTATATCTACTTGATATAAAGACCAGATTGCTTCTCCACAAATGTCTTAAAGACTCGAAATGAATCAAAGACACCAGACTTGTACTTTAAGAAGTACACCCATGTGCATTTGGAGAAGTCATAAAAAAAAGGTGAGTACATAACTAGCACCCAAAAAAGGAGTGGGAAATGACATGAGATCACTATATATCAACTCCAATGGTGCCTTAGCACGTGAGGATCTACTTGTCAGAAAGGGATCTCTATGATGTTTTCCAACTGCACAACCTTGACAAACACCATCAGTGCAAGAGATATGAGGAAGCCCAATCAATAAATCCTGTGTACTCATCTATTGTAGATATCTATAGTTGACATGGCCAAACCACTCATGCCAAAGCTTTCTCACTGTGTCTGCATGAGCAAAGAGAAACACCAGTATTATGGGAGCTCTCAAAGCCATTAAACCTATATAAGTGAGACTCTAAATCAATACTCCCAGTAGCAACAACCAAATCAAGATCATGGAAGTCTCTAATAACTACATCATGCAGTGAGAAATCAACTGTCTTACTAGAACCAGAATGGAAAATATGATAGATAGAAAAGAGGTTCGTAGAAATGGCAGGAACCAAAAGAACATCTTGTAGAGAGCCACCATCCAATGAAATAGTACCAGAACCTATAATTGAAAGTTGTGCTGAGTCACCAAATGTAATCTATGTAGTAGCACTCTGAGAAAGTGAGGTAACCAAACTAGGTGTGCATGTCATATGGTGTGAAGCACCTGAATCAATGATCCAAGTAGTAGTTGAAGATAATGCTCATGTAGAAAGAGCATGGCCTTTACCTATGGGAGTAGGTGAAGGCTGTTGAGAAGAAATACTATGTTGTTGCAAGGCTTCCTCTAGAGCCTCAAGACATTTCCAACACCTTGAAACTGGATGCCCTTCCATGCCACAAAAACTACAATGTTCACCTGTGAACTTGGTCTTGGAGGAAGACTCACCAGACTTAGAAGATTTACCCTTAGGGGTGGATTTATTAGACTCTATTTTCTGAGGTGGCTTGGAGGAATTATCACTGCCAACTAAATATATTTTGGGCTTCTACTTCTACTTTTGTATCCCCTTAGAAGTCTGAGCAACCAAAGCTTGGTTCTTAGTCCCAGATAAAGAATCCAACTGTGTGAGCTTGGCTTTCTCTCTAGTCAACCGATCATAGAAAACCTAAAAAGTGGGCATCTGGAATCTCTGACCCAATGCATCCATGGTAGAGTGGAAGGTGGAGGAGAAAATCTGAAATTTTCCCCGAAGCTTTGACAGAATCAGGTAGATACACTCTGTGTCAGTCTTAGCCTTTCCACATCCTTGTAATAAAGACCTTTGTTGCTTGAACTTCATCAAGAAGTCCTTAATGGATGGAAAATGATATGGTATAAGAGAGGTAAGCTCTGCCTCAACTGAAGTGCTCTGAACTGATTCACTATACCAAACAAGGTGTTAAGCTTGGTCCACATAGCTAGAGGGGTATTGAACCCATAAAGATGAAACTATAGACTATCTGATACATGTAAAGCAATTAACCCCATTTACTCATCCATCTTGTCCCTATGCTGCATGACCTTGAAAGGTCTCTGTAAAACTGGCTGCACTGCATCTAAACAAGACCATAACCCTTTTGACCAAAGAAGCTGTGTCATCAAGGATTTCCATGTGTGATAGTTATGAGGGGTTATAAGTTCTAGACAAGAAGAGGTCTCACCCATTTTTTTTTAATGAGGTTTTGTTTTGATATAATTTCAAGTTTACAAAAGTAAATTATAGAAAACAAGAAATAAAACACCCCCCACAATTCAATAAATTGAACCCTAGAAGCTAGAAAATATTGCTTACAATGAGAGAGAAAAAAAGCTTCAAATGAGTATCATGTGTACCTTTGAATTTTTCTGATGAAAATATCCATAGATCTAGATAGAAATCATAGGTAAACAAGATTGCAAGTCAAAGTATGGTGCCCGTGAGTGTTTGAAGTTCTTCCTTTTTAGATTTGTCAATGCAAGCGTCAGCTCATGCACTGTGGTCAGAGGAATAAGGTGCAGGTCTAGTAAATGACACCGGGAAGGACACCACTATAAATGGTGCTAGGAAGGACACCCAAAAAAATACCCTTTCACATGCAGCACCTGTAAAAAGTGCTAATTTTTTTTTATCCTGTAGAGAATACCAAATCTAAAAACTCTAACCAAAACCTCTCAAATTAGTCAAAAAATCCCAAATTTCTTCTATCAAACCCTTGCTCCTTTTTTTCTTCAAACATGAACAAGCTACAACAGATTTGGCTCTGATAACATGTAAGATTTGAAGAAAAATAAATCTATTAAGCCCAAGAAATCTGCATGCAAAAACTTGTCACAAGGAAGAAATCTATAGGAAATAAACAAGGGTTTTGCTCTGACAATATGAAAGTTGTTATTATCAGCCAAAAGAATTAAAAAAAAAATACAATGGATCAATCCTTATAGAAGGAGATCGAAAAACCTAATGGGAAATCCTAATAGGTAAATAGGCATTTAATAATTAGATTTAATTATTAAATGATCAATGCAAGTGCATAAAGTGAAATCATAAGAGGTAGAAAAGTTAATTTAATCAATGTAATTAAATTAATTCTTTACTCTAACAAAATGTTATATGTTATATGGATGAATGATGTTGATGAATGTAAATGCAATGATATATAATGTATGATGAAAATAAATGCCATGAGCTTTTAATGAATGGATTTAGATGAATGATGCAATGTGCAATGTTTTTGAATGAACTAAATGACATGCAACTAATGATGAACTTATGTCTATTTGAATGAAATTTTTTAATGGATGCAATGAAAGTTATCTAATGAATTGTAATCATAAATGAGCTGAATGGTTTAATATGAATGATTTTTTAATAAGAATGCACACTAAATGAGATAGATCTTTTAAAAATGAATGCAAACTAATGCAATGCCACTTGATGAATTTTAAATTAAATGATGTTAACTAATGCAATTAACTTTAGTAAAATTGTTGTAAGCTAAATGTGATGAACTTAATTAAATTTAGGGAGAAGTCCTAAATGAATGCAAGATTACCTAAATCTAACAAATGCAAGTGAACTAATGCAATGCACCCTTGTTTTTTATTTTTTATTTTCAACACACTCGATCACATATAGTTTTTGATGTTCCTTTGATTTTTGATTTAACTCCACCCCCTTTCTATTTTCCTCTTGCAAATTTGTTTTTATGATAAGAAAGGAAAATACTTTAAATGCATTTAATCTAAGATGTATGCAACTAACTGTCACTATTCAAAAATTTGGAGCTTATATTCATCATTGAGCAATTTGTGATATACGAATTTAGTACAATCATCACTAGTTCAACTATGATGATATGAATACCTTTTTCACCTCTTATGTTTCTTTCCCATCCTTTGGTACAACTATCACTGATTGAAGTCAATCATGAGAGTACGAATACTGATTTTGTCAGATTCTATGTTGCAAGTGGATTTTGGTATTATGATATTTAACATAAAAATATCCAAGGTATCCTTTTGTGTAAACAAACAAAGATCTTAGTTTCATCGTATGTACAAGTCCTCGATGATTCTTTGATGATCACGTTGTTAGAAAAATAATACATGCTTTAAAAATTTGATCTTAAAACAGTCATTCAAAAATCAATAAAATACCATGCTTTCATCATTGCTTATCTAGTTTAAAAACTTTTATTGATTTGCTAGAAAGACATGATTTCATCAAACAAGTCAACACTTTAGAAAAAAATTGCACTATTTTTCAAATCCATATTTCAAGTATAGTTCCATCCATTTTAGATTTTTAATCCTGATAAAGATAAGGTCTTCGTGAGATTTTGGATCAGATTTTGCATTTGGATCAAATTGGATTAGAATTAGGATTTGATTGAGTGTTTCACTTGTGCTTTGCTGAATTGATTTGGTGTCTAACTGAAATTTTCTTTTGATGAATCCTTCCCCCTTTAGAGTAGATTTCCCCTAGTTTGAAGTGATTATGTTTGTGGGACCTAGGACAATTTGCAGATTAGGTGACCAAAATCTTTAGGTACTTGTAAATGCGACTGTGGGGTTTTATTATGCAGTATATACAAATGTTGGCGAATGAAATATTTACAAGGATAATTGCTAGGTATGCGACTAACTTGGACTTTCAATGGTGCCTGTTTACCAGGCTTTCACCAATTGAATGGATTTGCTTTCCTTTTCTATTTTTCAAGATTTTTTCCTTTTTTTGCTACCAAGGTGCCTATTTGCTAGGTTTTCACAAAGGCACTTTTTTCTTTTCTGATTTTTTTGTATTTTCTCTTTTTTTAATTTTTTTATTTCCATATCATCAAGGTGCCTATTTGCTAGGTTTTCACCAAGACAACATCTTTTTGAGGATCATTTCTGAATATTTTTGGCTTTCTTCATGCTCAATTTTCACTATTTTTTTTTCTTTTCTGTATTTATGATTTGTTTTCTCTTTTCTACTTTTCAATGTTTTTGGTATTTTCAGGATCTCTTTTGACTATATACAATAAATAGGATGCTCGCTATCTGATTTTCTGAAACTCTTTTTCTTTATACCCTTTCATCTTCTTTATGTGTAGAACCTTTTTAGGTGAGTGCTATTGATAGGTTCTTGTAATTCTTCTCCATCACAATTAGCTAATTTATAGGTGCCTGTCCCAAAAGATGAACTGTTCATAAAAGGTCCTAACTAGTTTTCTTCCCATTTTCCTTTCTTTTCTCTTTTTGCTTGATTCTTGGGATTTTATCACAAAACTAAGTCACCTATTTGGAATGTCCTTGATTTGATATGCTTGTTATAGGTCCTTGACATTCGGTTCTGATACACTTTCAAATGATTGAAAAATTGTTGCTATTTTCATCTAGTAGTTCTAGTTCATGTAATCTAGAAACCCTATAGTCTTCCTCACTTATCAAACCATGTAGGGATACTCTTAAAGATGTAATTTCTACCTCCAAAGGTAAAACTACTTCTGCTCCAAAGACTAAGGAAAATGATGTAGCTCCCGTTGGCATTCTGATACTTGTTCTATAAGCCCACAAGGTTGGGTTTATTTGTATATGCCAATCTCTACCTGAATTATCCACGGTTCTCTTCAATATCTTTAAGATGTTCTTATTTGTTGCTTCTACTTGTCCATTACCTTGGGGGTAATATATTGAAGATGAGTGATGTATCATGTGGAATTTTGTACATAGCTCTTTCAAATCCTTGTTTTTGAAATGTTTTGCATTGTCTCTTATGATGGCATGTGGTACACCATATCTACAAATTATGTGATTCAGAATGAACAAGGATATTTGTTTTCCCATAACTATTGACAAGGGTACAACTTCCACCCATTTGGCAAAGTATTATGTTGTAGTAATGATGAATTTATGACCATTTGAAAATGGTGGATAAATCATCCCTATTAAGTCCAAACCCACCAAGGTGTAGTCATAAGATGAAGCTCTTGTGCTAGTACATGGATCAAGTTCCCATGATATTGACACTTACGACAAGTTTTTACATAGTGACAAGTGTCTTTTTCTATTGAAGGCCAAAAATATTTTATCCTAAGAAGTTTCTTAGCTAGGGTTAAACCATTCGAATGTGACCCAAAAATACCCTCATGAATTTCTTGTAAGGATATGTCTGATTCCTCTTTTTCTAGACATCTTAAAATCATTCCATCTAGACTCTTATGATACAACATGTCAGATATTAAAGTATAACAAGAGGCTTGGCGTATAAAGCTTTTATTTTGATTTCTAGTTTCGTCCATAGGTAGGATTTGGTCTTTTAAGTAGGTATAAATGGCTCCATACCAAGGTGATTCATATCTTGTTAGCAAACAAATGGTATGAGGATGGGCAGGGTCAAATGGGGGTTGCTCAACTTCTTCTACCAGGAATTTATATCTAGCGCTTTGATCTGGTATTTGGAGAAGTGATGCCAAAGTAGCCATTGCATCTGCTGCTTTATTCTTATCTCTTGGTACTTGCTCAAATGTGATGAGAGTGAAGTATTTATTGAGATTATCAATCATATTCTTGTAAGGTATCAACTTGTCATCCTTAGTTTGATATTCATCATTAATATGATTAATAACTAGTTGTGAATCTCCATAGATTTGTAGCTCTATCACTTTCCATTCTAATGCCAATATTTATGCCAATGACCAATGCTTCATACTCAACTATATTATTGGTGCATGGGAATAGAAATTTGTATGATTTTGGAATTTTAGACCCTTGAGGATTAATCAAAAGTATGCCTGCTCCTGATCCATGTTGTGTATAGGAACCATCAAAATATAATTGCCATGTTTTTGCTTCAACAATTATAATTTTAGAATCTAGAAATTCCACTTGAATTGGATGTTCATCTTGTAATGGTGACTCTGCTAATTGATCAGCTATGACTTGGCCCTTGATAGATTTTCAATCCACATATTCTATGTCGAATTCACTTAGCACCATGACCCATTTGGCCAGTCTCCCATTCAATGTTGTTTTGCTGAGAAGGTATTTCAAGGGATCAATCTTTGCAATGAGTCAAATCTTGTGGGATAACATATAGTGACATAATTTTTGGGAAGCAAAAACTATGACCAAACATGCTCTTTCAATAAAGGTATAGTTCAACTCATATTTCACCAATGTTTTGCTTATGTAATATATGGCCTTTTCTTTTCTCGATTCATCTTCCTGAGCTAGGAGTGCCCCTAATGAATGTTTGGTTCTTGGAATGTATAGAATTAAGGGCTTGCCTCTTATAGGTGGCATCAAAGTTGGAGGGTTCATTAGATATTTATTCAACAAGGTGAAGGCTTCTTCACATTTCTCATCCCATTTGAAAACCATGTCCTTATGAAGGAGTTGAGTGAAATTGTGGCATTTTTTTGTGAATTGAGAGATGAACCTTCAAATGGATTGAATCCTACCTTGAAGAGATCTCATCTGACTTATGTTTCTAGGTGCCCCCATTTCCATGATGGCTTTGAATTTGGCAGGGTCTACCTTTATTCCTTTCATTGAAATAATGTACCCTAGTAACTTTCCTGATTGAATACCAAATGTGCAATTCTTTGGATTTAACCTTACTTTAAATTGCTCCAATCTTACAAATATTTTCTCTAAGATGGGTAGATGTTCTTCCCTTGAGTGGGATTTAGCAAGTATATCATCTACATAATCCTCCATGAACTTGTGCATCATGTCATGGAATATGGTCATCATGGTCCTTTGATAGGTTGCTCCGGCGTTATTTAGACCAAAAGGCATAACATTCCAACAGAATGTCCCCCATGTGCATGTGAATGTTGTCTTGTCTTGATCTTCAGGTGCTATCTTTATTTGATTATAACCACTAAACCCATCCATAAGTGAGAACATTGAATGTCCTACTATCATATCTACGATGGCGTCTATGCTTGGTAACAGAAATTCATCTTTAGGACATGCAAGATTAAGATCCCTAAAGTCCATACAAATTCTGATAGATTTGTCTGCTTTGGAAATAGGCACAATGTTTGAAATCCACTCGGCATAATCAATGGCTCTTATAAATCCTACTTTCAATAATTTTTCCAACTCTACTTTTACAAGCAAAGCTATGTGTGGATGCATCTTTCTTAGTTTCTACTTCATTGGTCTTAATCCTTTTATATTCAAATGATGCATGATTAAATTTAGATCTAATCTTGGCATATTATCATACGAACATGAAAAATTGATTTTCTTTTCTTTGAAAAATTGGATGAAGTTCTTTCTTTCTTCACTAGATAGAGATGTTTCTAGGTGTATGATTCTTTTCTCTGATTTTGACCCAATATTCACTTTCTATGTTGGTTCAATTAAGATAGATGATCTTTCTTCATAGTGCTTGGGCAAAGTATCCAACCTCTCTTCCTTAGGTGCCTCTTTTGGGTTTTCACCTTCAAAAACATTCTTTATTTTTTTTTCTTTTTGATTTAATGTTGCCACAATGTGGTTTTAAACATTAAATTCTTTCCATTTTTTTTAAATTTTTTTTTTTTTCAAAATTTTCCGAACTGAAAGGTTGAATACTCCCCTTTGTCACTTCTTCCTGATATTCCATGGTAGAAGAAGGCTCAACTGCATTTAGGTATTGGGACACCAAGTTATCATTCAAAAATTTAGGAAGGATGGTAGGTTCAATGGAATCCTATTCAATTAATTCTAGATAGATAAGGGTCAAAGGATCAATGCTTTGGTTTAGTTTAATGGGGTTTAGGGACATTACTTCATTTGAAGGTTCAAACATTGTATCACTTAAATCTATAATATGTGCTTCTTCAAGATGTTCTAGAGAACTAGGGTCAAAATCTTCCTCACTAGAATCCTCTAAGGTTTTTGTTGGATAAAAATCTCATGGATTAAACCTAGGGTTAGTTTCTTCCATAGTAGGTCTCCATGATGGTATGTAAGGTTCTCCTACCCATTGATTTATCTCAATCTATTTAATTGGTACATTATCTAAGACCACTTGACTAGAACTTGAGGCTTGATTTTGATTTGATTCTGAGTCTTATTCTTTTCCCTTGCTAGGAGTGTAGGTGTGGATGACACAAATTTCTTTATCTTGGCATGATTCACTTGACAATGAGTCCCATTCCCAATTGTTCGAATCTTCCTCACTTTGGAAACCTAGTTAAAAAATTTGATCATATACCAAGGGATATTTCTTTTGAGTGTACCCTTGTTCTAGGTATCCTAATCAAATATTTTCTTTGCTACCTCTCCATGTAATTTCAATGGGTTCAACAAGTCCTTCATTTCTTGTTCCCAAAGGTCCTTGTCCATTGTATCCCATTTTCTGCATTATTTAAAATCCTTTCCCATATTGATGTGTGGGAATGCTTATATTTTGGATGTGCTTTTCATGTGCACTTGATTCCTCATCCTTTTATAGCCAATTTAGGATTTCATTATCTTCTTCATCCATGGATGAAGATGTAGTTTCCCTCAAAAATTGATCATTATATTTATGAGGAAGATTGGATGGTCTTCCATATGATTTTGGAGATAAGGGTAGATCCATCATGGATAAGGAGTATTCACCTACACCCTTTTGTTGATTTGACATTGCTTTTCAAAGTTTTTCATCATATGATTTATTTTTTGATATTGAGCATCTTTGGTGTAAATTTGAACAGATCTGGCTTGGTCTTGTTTCTATTTCTCAGGAGCACTCTCTTCACTAACCTTCTCTTTTCCTTTTGTCGATGTAGTTAGGTTAGTAAGACTTCGGTTATTTTCAACAATAATTTATTTTTCTTTTTTTTTTTTTTCCCTTCAAAGATGGAAGATATTTTGAACTTTGTCCTTTCTCTATTATTTGGGAAATGGACCCTTCTACATTATGTTTGACTAAGGAGTCATTAATAGGCTTCATGTTATTACAATATTGAAAGGGGTTTGAGTCCTCGCTTACCATGACTTCTTGTCCTAGATAGGGGAATTTGAGACATTGATGGTAGGTTAAGGGTACAATCTACATTTCATGGATCCATGGCCTCCCTAATAGGATATTATAAGTTAGGTTTAGGTTGAGAACTTGGAAAATGGTCTCTATCTACATTGGACCAACTCTAATAGGAAGTACTATGACCCCTTTGGAAGATCTTTCTTCATCATCATAGGATTTTATGGTTAGATTTTTCTTTGGATCAATATCCTCCTTAGAAAATCCTAAGGCCTTTACCAAGTTTAGAGTACAAATGTTCAAGCCGGATCCTCCATCGATGAGGACTCTTTTCACTCTATGCTTGTGGATTAGGACCTCTATATGTAAGGGAAAATTTTGTGGGTGGTTTAGAGACATATCATCTTGTTAGAAAAAGATAGACAATGGGGTGCAACAAGATGTCCTACCATGTTTTGAAATTTATCCCCATATAAATTTAGAGGTACATTAGTTTCTACCAAGGATTTCTCTAGAATCTCCTTATGAGTTGGTGAGAGCTTGAGTAACTCTAGAATAGAGATATGAGTAGGGGTTCTTTTCAATTGGTCTACCAAATTATATTGTTTTGAAGATTAAGATGAAGTTTGATTTGGTAGGACAATCCTTGGGGCATTTCCAGGTAGAGTAATTTTTTATGCTTGCCCCCAAGTTACAACATTAGATGTTGCTTCCCTTGGCTTTTCTTTTACCATGATAACATTTATGGTGTTTTCATAACCACTTAAAGTATTAATGGTGTTATCATAGGTATGGGAAAAATTGACCTTCTCATTACCTCTTTTGTTATTTTGATTTGCATTCGATGATTCCCCTTTATCATGGTTTAGGAAAGGGTTTTTAAAAGCCGTATGATCCTCATTGTTTTGAGGCCCTTCCACCTTTATTGTCCCATCGTCAATTAGGTCTTGCACAAGATGTTTCAATTTCATGCACTCATTGGTTTTATGGCCCTTATTGTGATGTTATTCACAATGGTGAGAATCATTCCACCAATTTGGCTTAACTTGGGGTTCATACAGTCTTAATTCGGGTAAGGTAATGATTTTTTTAGCCACCAAAGTCCTTAACACATTTTCCAATGGTTCACCTAAAAAAGTGAATTTTATCTTTTGATATGTGGAAACGAAAGGCTTAGGCTTGTTGACATTGGAATTATTAAAGGGATTGTTGTTGGCATTATTGTTGTTGTTTTTAGGATGGTATTATTGAAAGGAGCTTTGTTTGTTTGATTCACATTATATGTCGAATTTTCCCCACTTGATAAATTAAAGGGGGTAGCCTTTAAGTTGTGTGCTTCCACAACCCCATCATTTACAATATTTTTATTATTGTTCTTCAACCATAGTCTAGGTTTATCATTGTGATTGTTGGCTCCTTTATTATTGTTATAATTAGATACATTATGGTTGTTATTAGTGTTGGTATAGGGTTTATTATCTTTGAACAACTTGATTTCTCCCCTTTTAACCAACACATCTTCAATTTTAATCCAATTCTCTATAAGTTTTTCAAAAGTAGGGGGACATTGAAGTTGGAGCCTATAGTTCATCTCCATATTTAAGTTATTCATAAATATTTCCATTTTCTCCTTTTCGGGGATACTTCATGGATATCTTGCGAAAACTATTCTCCACCTTTGAAGGAACCCTATGAAAGATTCACCATCTCTTTGTTTAGTATCAGATAGGTTGAGCATGGTTATCTCATGTTTGATGTTGTAAGAATAATGGGTTACAAATTTGGAGGCTAATTCCTCGAAAGTCTTTATCCCTTGCAGAATTTTGGAGAACCATTCCATGGCTTGACCTCCTAAACTTCTTGGAAAAAGTCTCATTAGGTAAGTTGTATCATGCATAAATTCTATGCTTAGAGTGCAAAACTCTCTAAGGTGGTCTTGTGGGTCTGATTTACCCATGTATTTGTCATACTTAGGAAATACTACATTTATAAAAAAGGTACCATAACCAATCTCTTGTCAAAAGGAAATGGGCACAAGGCCTCGATAGAAAATGTCTTAGGTTCAACTGCCTTTTTCATTAGATCAATCTGTGCTTGGAATATTTTCAATTTTTTACTCATTCCACTCATCGGATTATCATATTCTTTGTTTTTCTTAAGTTGGTCTACATTGTAATCATGTGGGAGTTTTACCACTATATTGCATAAAAATGTACTACATAAAAGAATAAACTTAAATAAACTAAGCTTATTCTAACATATTCATGCAAAACTCAAAATATGGAAGCAAACATGCATATATGAAGAAATGAAGTAAAAAATAAGATTAAACTATTTCAACATAATGCAAACCTCCAAAAAAAGACTAATTTGATGACTTTGGTTGTAGAGGGTATGTGGTTGCTCAAATCCTACAGCATGACAATGCATGAAAAAGGCTTGTTGAATGAGAAGAAAAGCTCTCAATTTATAGAAATTTGAGGGAAATGGATGATTGAGATTCAAATTTGGATGAAGGGATAGGATTCTTTAGGATTAATGAGGTGGCCATGAGGTGGAGGTGAAGTAGATGCCATGTAGATGACATGTGGATTAGGGTTTGACCATTCAAAGGGGGAAAGATTCTCACACATGTGTGAGAAACCTTTGAAAGTGACATGTTCATGACAAATTGTAAGAGGGTGTAATAAGGTGTAAGAGGGATAAATTTTCTCACACATGTATGAGAAACTTGAGAAAATGATGGCTCAATGACAAAGGTCAAGGGTTGTAAGAGGATGGGAGAACCAAGGTTGCTCACACATGTGTGAGCAACTTTAGAAAATGACATGTCAATGACATGGGTCAAAAGGTGGAAGAGAAGAGGAGAACCAAGATATTGGAAAGTGACATGTCAATGACATGTGGGAGACAAGTGTGTAAGGGTTTGTAAGAGTGTGTAAGAGTCACATGTGACTAAAGTCACATGTGACTTGGGTTTGGATTAGGATATCTTAATCCTTAGATTAAGGTTGTGCAAATGATTAGGATGGGATTAGGTGGGAGATTAGGATTAATTAGTGGGAAAGTTAGGAGCCATGTGCTCAAATAGAATTAAATGCAATATTTTATTCCAAGTGGGTTAAAAGGGGATTAATTAAATAAACTAGGTCATTTAATTAATTAAGTGAAGGATTAGGATGAGGGGAAATAGAATAGGATAAAATTAAATAAATGTAAATTTATTTAATCAAGGATGGGATAAAAGGATAAAATTAAATAAATGTAAATTTATTTAATCAAGGATAAGGGATGAAGATGAGTGTAATTAAATAAATGTAATTTTATTTAATCAAGGTAGAATAAGGCTAAAAGTAAATAAATAATAAATATTTATTTAATTGGCTAGGATAAGGGTAATTGTTAGGACAATTTTAGGTGTCTATATTTTTCCCCTCTTTGATGTAGCATCACGAAGTGATGTTAGATCAAAGAAGATTAAAACATAGTGGATACAAGGGATATGAATAGTAGCATGATGCCCCAGACACGAAAGGGTGACGAAGGATGACAAGAAGGGATTGGTATGCCCCCTCAAGAGGACATGTGGGTTTGGAGAACACGAGTGTGCTCTCAAAATGGATAGGGGTATGAAAGAAAGGGAAAAAGGTGATGGATGATGAAGGAAGAATATATAAAGTCATGCTGCGATGGTGTGAGCAACCTAAGTTTGATATTGTACTTAACACTATGCACCAAGGTATGGGGAATCAAGATGACAATGTGTCTAGTACATGATAAAAAATGTCAAATGCAACCATATGCCTATGACACCATGATATGGAAGATCATGATGCCATTATGAAAATAGGATGCAAAGACCATGGTAAATGCAAAAAATAATAATATAGACAAGCAACAAGTAAGCATGCACAACAATCCAAATGCACACCAAAATTTTGCCCTT
Source organism: Chamaecyparis obtusa (assembly GCA_027943335.1). Taxonomy (NCBI): domain Eukaryota; kingdom Viridiplantae; phylum Streptophyta; class Pinopsida; order Cupressales; family Cupressaceae; genus Chamaecyparis; species Chamaecyparis obtusa. The sequence continues at coordinate 50,019 of BSBK01005861.1, forward strand.
AGTCAAGCTGAAAACCAATTGATGGATTGATTTATGATGATTGATTGAGGATGGAAAAGTTAACGATAAGAATAATGCACATCCAAAGGATTTGGGAAGGATAAATTCCATGATGATGATTTGATTAAAAGGGTTCAATAGATTATCAGCTTATTTGGGTCAAGATGATTGGTTGATTAAGGATTGATGTACAAGATTACAAGATTGGATTGATTGGATTAGTATTGATTGCACTTGATTGGACGAGTTTGGGATTTTTTTTTTGATTTTATGAATTTTTTGATTTATTAATGAGTGGATTAGGTAGAATGGAAGTGAAAGATGGTGTAGATTGGATTGGATTGGGATAAGATAATAGGAGTAGAAAGGAATTGGATTGAAGAGGATAGTAAGAAGAAAATTTAATTGGATTAGAAGATAAATGAAGTTGATATGAAAGGAGTAGAAGAAGGGAAATTGATTAGATTAGAAGATAGATGAAGTTGATTTAGTGGATTAGAAGATGAAGAAGTGGGAAAATATGGGAATGGAAGAAGGGAAATTGATTGGATTAGAGGAATTTAAATAAGGGGATGGGAAGAAGGGAAATTAATTAGATTTGAAGAGAAGGTGGATTGAATAGGAGAGAAGAAAGAGAAATGGAGAAGACAAGAGAGGGAAAGGACAAATGGATGTGATGGGGTGAATTTGGAAGATAGATATGAAGATTGAGTGGATCGGGACCAATGACAAGGGAGAACCAAGGAATGGTAGAGGAAATGGGGAACATATGTAGTTTATGGATGGAAGGTAGATGGAGGGAATGGATAGTGATAGGAGACAGGGGATTAAAGGGTGGGGAAAAAAGGGATGAGGGTTCAAGGAATATGTGTCAAAGGAAGTAAGTGGCCCACACTAAAGAGAGGAGAATGGATGGAAAGGGGTACGAATATGCATAAAGAGAATGAAGGAATGTATGTTCCAAAGCATGCATGGATATTATCATGTTTTATTTTCTTTTGCAAGTGTTTTTGGGGCCTCTAGTTATAGGAAGGAAAAGGGATGAAAGTGGGAGGTGGGTGGATAGGATGAGGGGTATGATAAGCTAGAGGATAATGATAAGGAGGATATGGATGGAAAATGACAATGCATAATGTAGAGAGGATATGGATAGAATCATACAATGGAATTGAGGGAATGCATGGGATAATCAAGATCAAAGGCTTGGAAAGGAGGATGGAGCTTTATAGGATTATGGATGGAGGATGGAGGAAGTGAATATGACAAGGATTATGATTAGCAAGGTTGGATGCCAATTTGGATTTTAAATTGAGATGCATTTTGGAATTGAGTAGCTCTAAAATCCACATGATTTTTTTATTTTTCATTTTGAGGCCTTTGTGGCCTTTTGAACTTTGCATCTTTTTGGATCATATTTTTATTTTCTTGAACATGTCTTTTAGATGGGACATGTTGATCCTTATATTGTTTTTTGTGTGGATTGTTGGCTTGATGCATCTTTTTTAATTTTTTTTTATGCTTTTTATGTTTTTTTTGGCTTTGGCATCCAACTTTCTTCCATTAGCCATGGTATGGGTGCATTAGGATGAATGGTTTAAAGATTTTATGGAGGGAATTATGAAGGATGAAGGTTGGAAAAAATTCAAGGATGTGTGCCTTTGTGGATCTTTCTTAGGGATGTGAGGGGAACTTGGATATAGAGGATGGATGTATGTAAGGACCTAAAATGGATGGAGGGAATGAAGGATTAGGTTTGGGAACATAAGGACCCAAAATGGATGTGTTTGAGGAAGGGGGGAATTTGGGACATAGGGGCCCAAAATGGATTTGGAGGGTGGGGGGATGGAGATTTGGACATAAGGGCCCAAAATGGACTTAGACTATGAGTGATGAGAATATGGAAGTTTAGATTTAGATGGAGAAATTTGGGATTCAGAAGGAGTAGACAGGGTACCAACATCTTGAGACATTCATTCTTCAATGGGATACTTAGTATTTGCAACACAAGATGTGAGTCTAGGTGTATGGGGTTCATGAATGGATTGGATATGTGGAATATGATTTTGTGGAGGATTAGGATCATGAGGGGGATTAGGGGAGATGATAGGATCTTGGGATGGATTAGGAGGATCATGACCTAGAGATGATGGGGTACTTTGATCTTGAATCTAGAGAGAATTAGGTGGCAAAGTAGAAGAAATAATGGGATTGTGAGATGGAAGAAGATCATACAATGGAATGGAGGGGAGGGAATCATGAGATGGAGTGATTTGATCTTGACATGGATGGGAATTAGTGGATGGGAGAGAAGGAATATATTCATGAAGTGGAGGATAAGTGGATGTTAAGGCTTGAGATGGAAGGGGATCATTGGATGGGGTAGAGGGGATGGTTTCATGAGACAGAGGGGAGTCATTAATGGATGGGATAATAGGGATGTCTTGATCTTGATTAGGAATTGGGTCATGAAGTGGATTGAGAGGGATAAATGGATCTTGAGAGGGATTGGAAGCATGGGATGGAGAGATGCTAAGATCTAGGGGAGGAGAAGAATCCATAGTAGCATGCTTTGGAATAAGGTTTTGACATGTTTGGACTTGGGAGGGTGATGGGATGGAGGGGGTGGAAGATTCAACTATAGTTAATGGAGGGATGAAGGAATCATGAGACTTAGAAGATTTAAGTGTGTCTTGAATTGGAGGGAATGATGGTGAGTGCATGGCTTGTGGAGATTATGTAGATTGATTTAGAGGTGGGGATCTACACTTCACTGTTATCTCATTGATCCATGAAAATAAAATCATGGTTTTGGATGAGAGATGGGGATGATGGATTTGGGTAAATGTGGGAGGATGAGATGGATTTCCCTTGTCAAAGGCAGAGGAAGGAGAAGAAATTTGAGATGTATTGGGATTGGGTATGGCATGTTGAGGTGGAATAGATGGGGATATGGGATTATCATGGTAAGTGGGAGTTGGATTGTGTGAGTTGGATGAATTTGGGATTGGATTTGTGTGAATCCAATCTTTATCCATGATGTTGGAATGAAGGTTTGGATTTGGATGAGAAGAAGATGTGGATGAAGATTTGAATTAGGAGTAGATGAAGTGAGATGTTTGAGGATGGATGAAATATGAACTTAGGACTAGGAGAAATTTTGGACATTATTTTTTATTTGAGAGGACAGGGCCTCAGGACTTTGATTTGATTAATTGATTGTGAGGGCAGGGCCTCAAGGATTTGACTGATTGGATTTGGATTGATTTGATTGTGAGGACAGGGCCTCAAGGATTTGATTGATTGGATTTGATTTGATTTTGGATTTGAAGGTTTGAGACAAACCTAGGTGGAACAAGACCCTATGATGGTGCAAACAAAGGATTAATTTGGATGATGATCTTCTTATACTTGGAGATGGACTTGTGATCCCAAGAAAATTAGGATAGGATTAATGGAATTAATTACTTGAGACAGACTGATGTTCTCAAAGCAAAAATTTGATTAGATGTGTTTGCTAATGATGAGGGTCTATGTAACACTTTTGATTAAAATATTTCAACCTAAGATTGTTTAAGGAATGAAAGATGAGATTTGATTTGATTAGTCTTGATTATGCTTGGATATGGGTCAATCAAAACAAGATTTGATTAAAGTCCAAATGATGATTTTTCTCCTAAGTTCAAAGTAGAAGATTTTATGAAATTTTGGATGAGAAGATGATGTGGATAGAGATGGAAATTTAGAATGACATGAATTTAGAAGATAAATGAGGGATATTGGAAGACAATGGAATGGATAAATGGGTGATTGATTTAGATGAAGAGGATAAATAGATTGAATTAGTATTTGATTGGAATGAAGTTGAAAAGGGGATTAGATTAGAAAGGTAATGATGTGATTAGATTAGATGGATGACCAAGATGAAGATTAGGACCTTGATTGAATGATTAGGAAGAGGATAAAGATAACTTAGAAGAATGATGAGAATGATTAAGATGAATGGTACATATGACTTAGAAGAATGATTAGGAGGATTAGAATAGAATAAGAAGGACTTGGAAGAAGTGATTATGATGATATAAAAGAAGTGATTAGGATGATATAGAAGAAATGATTAAGATGATATAGAAGAAGTTATTAGGATGATTAGGAATAGAATATGAGTGACATGGAAGAATTGATTAGGATGCGTAAGATGATTAAGAGATGAAGAAGAAGGATGATTAGGAGATGATGACTAGGAAGATCTGAATAGAGGAATGAATAGGATGATTAGAAAGTGATTAGGATAAGAAGTATGAAGAAGATGATATATGAAAGAAGTGATGTAGAGATGATGTGGAAAGCTTGACTAAAGACAACTAACTTAACAAAATGTTTTTGTTGTTTTTGAAATGATTTTGATTTTTTTGAGTTTTTGAGTTTTGTAATGTTTTGAGTTTTCAAACTTTATATTTTTTTTGAATTTGGAAGTTTTTTGATGTTTTTGAATTTTTGAAAGTTCATGCTTTTTTGGATTTTTGAAATGTTATGCTTTTTTTGGATTTTGAAATTTTATGATTGTTTTTAGATTTTTGATTTTAAAATGCAAAGTAAACAAATGAAATTATAGACAAGCACAATTGCTAAGGATTAATTTGGATGGTGTGTCCCCTTTTGGCTGCAAATGGGGAAGGTTTTAAACGTTCAAGCACATCAAACACACCAACAATCCTATTGAGGCTTCAACTAGGATATACAAGCTCAACTAGGGGATGTCCTCAATAGACACAAGGTACGTGAGGCCCAAATCCATAGATGAAAGAGAATAATGTCACACATCTGGGAGGAGACGGTAACCCAAATCTCCACCTTCACTTCCCAAAGGTATAAAGTTTTTTGGCTCTTAGCCAAGAGTGACAATATTCTACTTCCAAGAGAGGTGTCTTTGGATTCAACCCCCGCTATTTATACTCTACCAAAACACAAGAGTTGAGGTCATCCCTTGAGGTGATCAAATCCCCAAGTAGGCATCCTAAAAAGAAAACAAGACCACATATTTCTTGTGCACTCTAGATCACCCGAAGGCACAAGAGGAGACAATATGTACGTGGACTTGGGGTTTAAAAGACACTTGTTCTTTTTAATTCCAAACCCAAATGTGAAGGTTAATTTTAAGCCCAATTTGCAAATGTGTGAAAAAAAATTCAAACAGATTGTATAAGGCTAAAAATTATTGCAAAATTAGATTCCTTGCATTTTTATGATGAAATTTTAAATAACATTTGCTGAAAAATGATTTTTTATGCCCAAGTTATGAGTGTTTGAAGTTTGAAAAGAAGGGTCAACTTGGAACGTGTGCACCAAATTTTTGGAATTAAATCTGGTAAAATGGTTTGCAGATCTAGATAGAGGGATGAATCATCTTTTTGGTGCTTTTTGAATTATCCAAAATGGAGCTTGTATGTGGAAGTTATAAGTATTTTTGTGAAGTTGACTCTTTATGAAAAACAAGTTGTAATCAGGTAGAGATGCCTGTCTATCAGAGATGCCCATCTATCAGAGATGCCCGTTTGTCAGAGATGCCTATTTCTAGGTAGAGACGCCTATTTCTAGGCAGAGACATTTGTGTATAGGAAAAGATGCCTATTTCCAAGCAGAGATGCCTATGTACAGACAGAGATGCATGTTTCTAGGCATAGACACTTGTGTACAGGTAGAGACACCTATCTGTACAAAAATAGAGATTAACCACCAATGTTTTAAAGTTTTATGCTCCCATTAAGTTTCAAATGCATAAAAAGGTTTCTTATGACAAAGACACTGATTTTTTAACCTTAATATGTTAGAAAAATTTACTTAATCAACTTAAAAAATACAACACAAAGGAAACTCCCTTTTCTAGCAGAGACACCTGTTTGTATGCAGAGACACCTATCTGCACAAAAACAAATTTTTTATTAGTTTTATGTTCTTTTATGCACTTGCAGATAACATAAGGTGTTTCACTAATGATGATAAGCCTTTAAGTGATTAAAATATGTAAATTTTATTATCTAAAACAAATTAAAGTGGAAGAAACCCCCTTTCTAGTGGAGATGCCTATCTATAGGCAGAGATGCCTGTTGACAGGCAGAGATGCTTGTTTATAGGCGAAGACATCTGTCTATAGGTGGAGATGCTTGTTGATAGGAAGAGACACCTATGTAGTAGAGATTCCTGTTACTAGGTAGAGATGCCTTTGGACGAGCGTAGATGCTTTTCTGGAAACTTTACAGGGAAATCTCACAAAATAAAGAAAATTGTTAGAAAAATGGGATTGTGGGTCCCACCAGGCATGCCAAAAATGTATTGCATAAAAGAATAAACTTAAATAAACTAAGCTTATCCTAACATATTCATGCAAACCTCAAAATATGGAAGCAAACATGCATATATGATGAAATGAAGTAACAAATAAGATTAAACTATTTCAATATAATGCAAACCTCCAAACAAAGACTAAGTTGATGATTTTTGTTGTTGAGGGTATGTGGTTGCTCAAATCCTGTAGCATGACAATGCATGAAAAAGGCTTGTTGAATGAGGAGAAAAGCTCTCAATTTATCAGAATTTGAGGGAAATGGACGGTTGAGATTCAAATTTGGATGAAGGGCTAGAATTATTTAGGATTAATGAGGTGGCAATGAGGTGGAGGCAAAGCAGATGCCATGTAGATGACATGTGGATTAGGGTTTGACCATTCAAAGGGGGAAAGATTCTCACACATGTGTGAGAAACCTTTGAAAGTGACATGTCCATGACAAATTGTAAGAGGGTGTAAGAAGGTGTAAGAGGGCTAAAGTTGCTCACACATATGTGAGAAACTTAAGAAAATGATGGCTCAATGAAAAAGGTCAAGGGTTGTAAGAGGATGGGAGAACCAAGGTTGCTCACACATGTGTGAGCAACTTTAGAAAATGACACGTCAATGACATGGGTCAAAAGGTGGAAGAGAAGGGGAGAACCAAGATATTGGAAAGTGACATGTCAATGACATGTGGGAGACAAGTTTCTAAGAGTGTGTAAGAGTCACATGTGACTTGGGTTTGGATTAGGATTTCTTAATCCTTATATTAAGGTTGTGCAAATGATTAGGATGAGATTAGGTGGGAGATTAGGATTAATTAGTGGGAAAGTTAGGAGCCATGTGCTCAAATAGAATTAAATGCAATATTTTATTCCAATTGGGTTAAAAGAGGATTAATTAAATAAACTAGGTCATTTAATTAATTAAGTGGAGGATTAGGATGAGGGGAAATAGAATAGGATAAAATTAAATAAATGTAAATTTATTTAATCAAGGATAAGGGATAAAGAGGAGTGTAATTAAATAAATGTAAATTTATTTAATTAAGGTAGAATAAGGCTAAAATTAAATAAATATTAAATATTTATTTAATTGGCTAGGATAAGGGTAATTGTTTGGACAATTTTAGGTGTCTACAACCCCTACTTGGGCTAGGTTTAGGAAAAAATTATCCCCATCTCTATCTATCAATGTATCCACGACTTCAAGAAATTCTGTGTCTTGAGCCACCCTATTAGCTTTTTCTTCAAGTGTTTCCTTAGGTCCTTGGTTGGCATTATTAATATTGTCATTATTTCCTCCATGGAGATGATCATGAAATGTTGAGTTCCTATCCATTGGATCCATTTCTTTCTCAAAAAGATTTGGGAGACTATCCCCTTGGTTGTGATTTATGAAAGAACTTTGAGATTCAAATTTAGGGACCTCTCTTGCAATGCAAGTTCTGTCTTCTTGTAAAGATATTTTGAGTTTATGTGAGCATGTAGAAACTGACATTCAACAAGGTTTGATTTCGAATTGTTTTCCCCAATTTGGTAATTGTTTTCTTTTATGAAGAGATTTTAAAAATATAAGATAAATTTTCAAATGGATATCTCTTACTTGTTGTATGTATTTTTCAAACAAAGAAATCACAAATACACTTGTTCTTTTTAACCCTCTACACAAAAAGTATTTGAATTTATAAGGACATTATCACGGGTTTTTGCCCAAAAAGACACTTCAAGCAATCTACCGAGTTCACAAGTTGGTTTGTAAACATGGCTCTACAAGGTAGGCTTTTCTATTTTAACAAGGTATTTAATCAAGATTCCATTCAAAATGGACATTAAGTTTTCATCCTCCAAAATTAGGAGGCTTCCCACCACCGGTATGTTAGAGTTTTGCGCAATCCCGAAGGACTACTTGAGGAAGTTCGAAAGCTTAATATCCTTTTGTCACACACCCCATTAATGATGCATGTATTTTATTTTAGAGTGGGTTGGATTTTTGTGGAAAAATAAAATGTATCCCACTTTGGGTTGTCCCTCTCACTGGCCTTATTAAATCTCGAGAGGCAAGCCCACTATAGATCTAGCATGTTCATATTAAAAACAATAAAGTGGAATGAAGAGATAGGTTTTGGGAGTTTGATTCACAAAAAGGTGAAGAGCATATCCCTATCTATTTCTCAATTCCCAAACACTTTTAATAAGGTTCAATTACCAAACCCACTAACTAATAGGAATTGAGTATTTCTAGTCTTTTCCACAAACAAGGGGTTGTTCAAATTTAGTGTTTGATTTACTTAGCCTTTCTTTTAATCAAGGAACTTGATATTTTTGGTATTTTGATTCACTTAGAAAGTGAAGAGCATAGGCCTAGTATAAAATCCCTTAAACAATAATAGGCTGCTTTAATTACTAGATTTTGAAATTGACAAGGCCGCAATTTAAGCAAAAATTGACCAAGCTTTAGGCTTACCTTGTTTTGAAGCTAGCTAAGGCTAGGGGCATTTTTGATGAATTTTTCCTTATTTATGCTCACCTAGTGGTGATCATTCCTTTCTATTCGCTTCTCCTCCAACAAATTAGTTAACACAACCAACCAAAATGAAGAAAAATCAAGAATAAACTTGAATTTAAGCCTTATTTATCAAATTTCACAAAAATTGATTAAGGAAAGTAAATCCAATTTAATGAGATGAACTTTGATTTATAAGCTTCTACAACTTTTAAGTATTGTTCATATACCTCACTTTCATGTTGAGAATTCTCCAAAATTAGCTTGATGTGTGCAATATTCTCCTCTTTGATCTTTTTAGTCAAAGCCTTCCCCTCACTATTAAATCTGGTCTCTAGTTTTTTTTTATGACCAGTTATCCTGCAGACATAGAGAAATCATTTTCTACAAGTTAGATTCTGTAAATTTTTAATTTAATTGAATGCACGATAGAATCTATTGAATGTGCTATTAAAATGATTGAAAGCGTTGTTAAAAAAATCAAATGTGTTGTACAAAATTATTAAATGCACTGGAACAGAAAATAAATGCGCTAATAAACTGAGAAATGGTGTTAAAAGAAAGTATTGAATGCACTGGAAAATAAATTGCACGCGCTGGAGAGTCAGGGTGTACGCGCTGAAAGAAAAAAGACATAAAATAGAAGGATTTAAATGCACTAAAACTCCACGTAAAGGCACATAACTTTGCCGTAGAAGCGTTGTTTCAGGCTTTAAAAGCCCTGGAGAATCTGGTGTATGCACTGGAGAATCTCTCAAATGCACTGAAAAACCTATAAAACAGAGAGTAAAAACAAGATTTGCTAGAAAAATTCAACTTCTCCAAATTTAAAAATTAGTGAGGCCTAATGCCCAACAGTGGGTGCCATTTTGTGTGCTAAGGAAAGCACCTTCATAGAGTTAGTATTGCAAATAAATGAATAAATCAACTAAATTACCACAAAGAGTAAGCTATTTCAACAAATAAATGACAATTAAGTACTCTATGGATCTCTATTTAGGGATGCTAATGCAAAGCTCTTAGCAAGCTTCCATTAGTGACAGTCCTAAAATGAGAATGAATGATAAAGCAACTAAAAAGTTCAATTCCAAATGAAATTAGCCTTAATTAGTCCTAGATTTGCCTTTCTAGCTATAATTTCAAGAGTTTTGATGTTATTCTCAGATTTGTAGATGAATATTGATTGAATTATGTATTGATTTTATAGATTTTGGCAAGGGTAGGGGGTGTGGTTGATTTGATCATGATTAGGTGAGGGTTAAGTCCATGGTTTGACCTTTGGAGACCATTTAAATATTTTGTCCTCAAAGCTTGGGACCAAAGGACAAAATGAGTGGACAAGATGCATTTTTCAAGTGAGTGATTGAGATTTGATTTAGGCTTGATCCATGTGAGCTCAATCCTTAAATCCTATTGGTTGATGAATTTTCCTCCCATTTGGTGGTTGAGGGAAAATAGGATTTAATTAATTAAATTAAATTAAAATCTTTAGCCATGTGTACCCTTTGAATGGTTGATTTGATTCAAATGAACTATGCAATTAATTAGATTAATTACACAATTGATTGATTTATCATGCTTTATTTGATTTAAGTTGAATTTATGACTTTTGATTTTTAATTAAATTGAATTACGACTTGGTTTGAATTTTGATTTGATAAATGCTTGATTTGATTCAATTGCTCTAATTTTTGCCTTGATTGTTCACTTGATTTATCTTGTCCAATTTTAGGTGATTACAATTCCAACCAATGAGCTTCAAGCACAAAGATCACTCAAGGTGTTAATCTTGTCCATCCATTACGGATCAACCTCAACCATCCAATTTGAATTCAAACATTTTCCTCCAAGAGGAAATCTATATAATCAACTCTAATCAAGTCATTTTTGATCTAGATTCTTCATCATACCTACATGCTACCATTTTTATCTAGACCATCCATTCTAGCTCATTTTCTACAATAACATTCATCTAATTGTTACATCAATTCTTCTATCTTGCATCAATTACATCAATTATTCATCTTATCTCATCAATTATATCTCAATTACACTCATATAGATGCATTTATTAATTTGAGAGACTTCCATTTCATGTGTGGCACTCATTGATCTAATTTGCTTCATTCAGAGAGCACTAATATTAGATTACAATCACCATGACTAGGAAGCAATAAGCCGATGTCTATTTTTTATTTATTTGTATTTGATTGAATTTCATTTTAATAACCAATGGATCGAATGGATTATTGAGTGTTGTGTTTGCAAATTTGTAGGTTTCAACAATTCACACACACCCGTTTCATTTATGTATCTTTTTTTAATCTACGAGGTAGACCCCTTTTATTTTGTTTTTCCTATTGAATATAATACAAACAACATTTACATTAGTTATACCAATTCATACATAATTGTTCACCATGACAAACCTTTTTTTTTTAATACATTTTTCTTGTTGTTTATTGTTATTTAGTAATATTTTTTCTTTTTTAGTAGTTTTTGTTACTTTTATTACTAAAAATGAGTATATATGTTAAATTTATTTCCTTTTATTATGTAAATGTAAAAAAAAGGTTTCATATTTGTATTTAGATTTTTCATGTATATTGTAAATATAGATGTAATTTTTATTGTGTTTCTTCCTAAAAATGTAGAAACCACATACATTACACGATGAAACAACATAAGTGAATAAGGTGAAATAGTATCCACCTTAGGATGTATGTAAGGGGAAATATGAGATCCACTTCTAAATCCAAATTCCCAAAGGAGAGATCCAAATTGATCAACCAAAAGGTTAATGCACAATCGAATCAATCTATGGAGAATATAAAAGAGGAAGAAAACCTTATATTTCCCTATAATGGAATATGTGCTTGAAATCTGAAATAATTGAAAGGCAAATACTAACCTCAAAATAGAGAGAATATGGAAAATGCCAATTTCTGATGTCTGTGTGTAGTTTCGGGCAATTCTGCACCCTGTTTTGGACTAGAAACGTCGAGACGAAGAAAACCTAGAAAACTTTTATCTTTCTGACAGCAGGTAGTCTTTGACCCCGATAAAAGGTCAAAGGCTACATTAATATTTTGAAGGTTGACTTTGACTTTGTTCGCAGATCTCAGAAGTTCACCTAAAAGGGTATCCAAATCCAATCTCAGATCCAAAGTTTCACACCTACACCTGTAAGAAAAAGAGGGTTTTGTTGTTTGTTGGGGGGTTTTCCTTGGTCAAACCCCAATTTAGGAATTAACCTTGAAATTGAATTGAAATTGTAATGTGCATAAATAAAGCAAATGAAACAATTCACCTTGCTTATGTTGAAGTCCTTGTAGAGGATTCAAATCCTCAAATCCATAAGTAGGGATGCTCCAATGGATGTTGAATGAATGTAGGATGTCTCAAATCAATGGCATTTGATCTTCAACACCAATCTTGAATAGATATTTGCATATGAGGAGGCTTGGATGAATGTAGAATGATGGATCTTCAAGGGGGCTCCAAAGAGATTGAATCCTTCAATAACTAACAATGGATCTCCTTGATGGATGAATTCTTGAATAATTGAATTCTTGAAGGCTTGCTTGAATGCTTGAATTCACTTTCTTGCACTTGAGAGCTTACTCATGAAATTTCTTAATTGTGGATGTGAAAATGAGAGAGGAAGGCCTCCTTTTATAGTGAACTAGGGCACAAACTTCTAGAGAAGGCCGACATTGGGGAATTAAATCCCAATTAACCTTAACCCCTAGAAATGGACCCATTTAAATGCAATTTAAGGATTTACCATTCTGAAACCCGAAATGGTCGATCCAGAGGCGGGAAAAGAATCTTTCCAAAACTCGATACCCAAAAATCATAAAAACTTGAAATTTGAACTATGGGTTAAGGATGAGGTCAACTTTGCCCTAGGTCAGAGTCAAGGTTGACCCTAACCTAGGTCAGAGTTGAGGTCAACTTTGACCCTCAAGGTTGACTTTGACATTGAGGTCAAAGACCTCAGGACCTCAACCCAGAATGCCAGGAAATGTAGACAGGAAGTGGAAAATAGGTGCAGAGGGAAGAAGAATGGGGGGAAAAGCCAAATACAAGCAAAGACCTGATTAAGGCACTTAAAATGACCCTAGGACACTTAATCGGAGAGCTAAATGCTCTTATCATGGAAGTGCTTCCATTTTAAGATGATACATAAAGCCCCCACTTTAGCAAGAGTATGGACTCGATGCAAACTCTTGGTAAAGGAGATCAAAATGAAAAGATAATCTTATCGTAATCCAAGGGACAAAGAGAAACCTTAAGCCCCTAGGGACTCAAGTCTTCATCGACTCCCAGATCACAATAAGAGAGACATCTCTAGAGAGAGAAAAGAAGAGTGTGATTATCTCACCCAATGAGAACTTGTGTCCCATTGTGAACCACACAAGGAAACAGTGCAACTGGAAAGATGGAATTGAACCACCTAGTGAATGTGGCTATTCACTAGTCAACCCATCAAGGATTTACCCATAGGTATATTCTATTCCATAAGAATAAAACTAAAAACAAAAGAGATCCAATCTTAAGGATACCTCCGACCTTAAGGGATCAAAATATATGTATATTTGGAATTGGAGGGATCAAAAGATCCTAAAATATAAATCCATGCTTTAAGGATTAGTTACTAATCCAAAAAGGGAGAAAAAGGTATCTTGAAAAATAATATGTGTTTATCAAAAAGTGTGTGTGTGAAATAGGTGAGTAGAGCATATGCCCCCACTTTAAAGTCATTGCTAACACTTTAACATGAGAAATGGCTTTAACGGAAACATAAAAAACTCCACTGATTATGTTTCCACGTCGAGATGCCCCTAGATGAAGAAAAATAAAGGGAAATATCACAGAAACATATAGAGAACACAAAATAGATCTACCTACCGTGGGTTTAGTATGATCATAAGATAATATATATATGATATTATTGCAAATGAATTGACATCATTCCCCAAAGAAAGTAGAACTACAATCACAAAGGAGGAAAGATCACATAAGATATACAAAGGAGAATATTTTCAGACCATGACATGGAGACCAAAAAGAATTAGTGCTACCACGTCTTGAATCCAAGAAGATTACACAAGGAAACATTTACAAACAATAGCACAATTACAACATAACATGGAACAATGCATAGAAGAATAGAGATACATATAGAGGAATTTGAACAACAGTTTTGATTCCTTTATCACCTTGTACCAATTGAGTAACAATGATCGTATAAAAGAATCCAACAACATTTAGCAAACACATTATGAGAGAAGCACAATACAACAAGCAAACACACAACAAAGCTACCACAAAGGACAAGCCAATCAAGCATGCCACCAACTCTCCCAATCTCATTGTATATCATTTAGGGAAGGTGGGTAACTCGCAAGAGGGACTATATCCAACATAGTAGGAATAATAGCCAGTTCCAAACAAGGATCCTCGTGAGAATCACAATGTTTGACACTAGGTGTAAGAGTTAATTGTGATGAAAGCATATTAGGTAAATCAATGTCAATGTCAATAGTCTCATATTCATCATTAACATCATCAGTATCATCAAGAGTATCTTCTTCATCCAAATTAATCAAAATAGGATCTAAGATATGAATAGAATCATCATAATCATGCATCTTAACATCATTAATAATAACAACTTCTTCTAACACATCATGCATAGATTTATCCAAAGAAGGTAGAGATATTTGAAGAATAGAATTACGAGCTTTAGCATGAGCACGAAGCTTCTTACGATGTTCATTAGCAGATCGACTACATTTTGATTTATTTGAATAGGTTGAGAACTAGGAGGAATGATCATGGATCCTTCACAGGTTCTTTAGGAAGATCAATAAGATTATCAACAATAGGAGGAACTATCATAGGATCTTTCACAGGTTCTTTAGGAAGATTGATAGAAGGAACTTGATTAACATAACTAGAAGCCATAGTTAAAGGAGGTATAAAAGGTGTAGGAAAAAGACCACGATTAAGATCCATAGGAGGTATTCTTAATTCAAGAATCTTGCGATGTTTATAAGCTTGATATGAATGAAAAATATTATTGGGTTGAGGAGGACATGAATTAGGAAATGAAGGCCAAAAGAAATCAAGAGCAGCACAATCTCTAGGCCTAGAAGGTTGATATAAACTATGATTAACCATCTTTACTTCTTCATCATGAGTAAATTTAAGACACTTATGGATAGGTGAAGCAACATCATGCATGGCATTCAACCAAGGCAAACCTAGCTTAACTTGAAATTGATCAGAAGTAGCAATAACAACAAAGGTAGTGTTCACAAATCTTCCACAGAGTTCAACCAGTAAAGTAATAGAACCAAATGATGGATATAGAAAACCATTTCAAGTTTTAATCCACACATCCAATTATCATAAGAATCGCGTTGTAAGCTTTTCATAAAAATATTTTCTTCAGTAATAACATTGACTAAGGATGTAGGATCAACAAGACAACCACGAGTGGGTTTCTGAGAAATCCTAGCATAAATGTAAAGGGGACCATCAAGAGCTTTAATAGTCTCAGAGTCATCAAAGGTAATCAAAAGTTCTTGAGGCCTTTTATTCTTAGGTTGTTGTCGAGTTTTAGGTTGAGTTTTCAATTTAGGCTTAGCTTTTGGTCGAGGTTGAGATTGAACTTGAGGTTGAATCTGAGGTTGAGGTTGAGGTTGAGGTGGAGATACAGATTGACCAACATGCTCCACTTGATTAACAACATGATTGAGATCATCCATCTTTGAATCATACACAATTTCCATAGCAGATGGCTGAGCAATGGTACTAGTATCATGCGTAGGTAAAGGATTCGTATAGATTTGAAGGTTTTGATTAGGAGGAGAGATAGATTTGTTCCCACAACCATCAAGATTATCAATAGATAAGGCCTTAGAGTCAATTAAATCTTTAACCTTATGTTTTAAAGAATAACACTTCTCAGTATCATGACCATTCTGATGATGATGTTGACAAAAAGCATTTTGATCAAAAGATTTAGATGCAATCGTAGCAGGTAAAAGAGGTCGAATAGGAGGTAAAGTAAGCATATTAGTAGTTAACAACCTATTCATAATAGCATGTAAAGATTTTGAAAGAGGAGTAAATGTACGATTTAATAAAAAAGAAGTGAATGCAAAAGTGGCATTGTGAGATGCAACAACAACTTTATTTGCTTGTTTGTTTATCTTGACATAGTTGTTGAATTTTTTAAATTTGTTTGGATTAGGAGCACCATCACTTTTATCAACTAGAACAAGAGCCATTGGAGTGTTTCTCTCAAATTGACTCACTTGTAATTGATAATAATGAAGCGCTGCACATAGTTGTTGAAAAGAGGTAAATTTAGTAAGCAAAATCTTATCTCTAATATCCTTTTACAAATTTGAAATAAACATACATTGAATATCAATATCAGGAACAAGATAGGAAATCTGAGCATGCAAATGCTTAAATCTACCAATAAATTCAGTTAATTTTTCTTTAGCACTTTGTTTACAATGCATCAAATCAGTCAAAGACACTTGCGGGCCAATGTTGTTTTGAAATCGTTGAATAAAGGTATTAGCAAGTTTTGGAAAGGAATCAATAGAATAAGGAGGCAAGGAACAATACCATTGTAAGGCCTTGTCATGGAAGGTTCTAGAAAATAGTTTGGCTAAAATCCTATGGTCATGATCATAATCACTACAAAGGATTTGGAATGTTTTAACATGATGAACATGATCTCATTTTCCATTATAATTCTCAAGATGAGGCATATCGCCTTCCTGAGGAACAAGAGTACGAATAATATCCAAGGACAAAGCACTTCCCATGTCACATGTAGGAATACTAAACTTGTTTTGAGTTAAGGAAGCAAGTTGTTGTTGTAAGGATGATACAGTTTGAGCCAAACTGATGATTGTTGAATCATTGGAGGAAATAGGAGGAATAGCAACATTAGACACACTAGGTAAAGTGTAAGAAGCTATAGGAATAGAAGACATAATTGGAGGAACACTAGGAACTATAGCTGTAAGTAGATTGGAATAAGTAAAAGGAACATTATGATATGAAGGTTGTGATGTAGGAAGGGACACAGGAGGAACACTCATAGGAACAGAGGGAACCATCATAGTCACCAAAGAAGGAGTATAGGTAGGAATACTAGGTAAAGGATTAGAAGAGGGTTCAACACTAGTGATAGGAGGAATCAACCCTAAACCTTGAGCTTCTTGAGCTAAAGGTTTAACATTTGAATGCACGAGGTGAGTAATACCATGCAAGAGGTTAACACCTTGATCACTATCATGAAGAACTTTCTTAAGAGCCTCTATAGCTTGAATAGAATCTTGATTATGGTTCTCTTGAATAAGACAATTACCCATTTTATCAAGTTCAGTTGAAAGTTTTTGGACTTGTTTAGGAGGAACTCTTAAAGCATCATCCTCATCATGAGATGAGTGAGAAGAGTTTTGCTCCATTGTAGGATTGGAATCATGAAGAATCAAATTTTCGTCTAGGATCCTAAGGAAAGGAGAGGAAGATTCAGGATCAAAGGCACCCAAGAGTCTACAACTTCTTCTAACCAGGATGTTATAAGTAGGAATAGTAGTAGTAAAGCTCATAAACCAATGAAATGCAAATGAACTAAACTATAAAGCATGAATATTTTTGTATTTTTTAAATCTAATTAGCATGAAAGATTTAACACAAAAGAGAAATCTAATACCAATAAGATAAAAGGAAACCTAACACCACAAAACACAATAGGGCATCCAATTCCACAAAAGAAAGGAGAGTAAGTATGTTGGGTTCACCAAAATGAGTAAGGTGAATAGTATCCACCTTAGGATGTATGTGTATTCTCTTAAAATGGAAGCACTTCCATGGCAAGAGTGTTTAGCCCTCTAATTAAGTGGTTTGGGGTCATGTCAAACGCCTTGAATGGATATTCGACTTGGATCTAGCTTTTCCCCCTGTTCTACCCCATTTTCCACTTCTTCCTAGCATTTTCTTCCATCCTGAACTGTGAACCTAAGATTCTTGACCATAAGGTCAAGGTCGACCTTTTTAGGTTAGGGGTGACCTCAACCCTGACCTAGTTAGGGTCGACCTCATCCTTGACCCTAGGGTTTTGGATCTTTGGTGTTAGCTTCCAGTTTCAGGATCTCATCAAAAACTTGTCTTTTCCCTCTTCGGGGCCACTATTTCTCGGATTAAGTGTCAAATTCTCAAATTAATATTTGAGGTGGACCTTTCTTGATATTTGTATAGGATTTATAATTTATTATTGGAGATTAGCCTTTCTCAAGTTTTGTGCCTAATACTCAAATTAACTTTGGGGTTGGCCTTACCTTGAATTTTGTAACAAGGCTCTTAAATAATTATTTTATTTATTTATTAAGGGTGGTCCCCTCCTAGAGTTTTGTTTCAAGACTTTAATTTAATTTCCTTTCCATGTGCACCTCTCTAGAGTTTTGTGCCATGGGCCCTTAATTATTGTTTTCTACGAGGCCCCTCTTGTGCCCTAGATCACTATAAAAGGGAGCCTTCCTCTCTCATTTTCTCCATCAAGTTTCACAATCCATCTCTCAAGCTCTCAGCAAGAAGATCAAGCATTCAAGCATCCAATTCATCAAGGAGATCCATTAGTAGCCATTGAAGGATTCAAGCTCTATGGAGCTCTCTTGTTGAAGATTCATCCATTTTCTATTCAAGCCTTTTCCAAGTTCAAGATCCATTCAATATTGGTGTTGAAGATCTAAAGACAATTGATTGGAGACATCCTACATGTGATTCTACATTCATCCATTCTTCTGGATTCAAGGATTTGAATCCTCCACAAGGGTTTCAACTCAAGCAAGGTGAATTGTTCCATTTACTTTGTTTACTCCAATAATTTCAATTCAATTTCAAGGTTAATTCCTAAATTGGGGTTTGACTAAGGCAAACCCCCCCCCCAAAAAAACCAAAAACTCTCTTTTTCTTGCAGGTACAGGTGCAGAGCTTCAGATCTGAGAGTAGATTTGGATACCCTTTTCGTTGAACTTCTGAGATCCGTGAACAAAGTCAAAGTCGACCTTCATTTTCTTGAGGTCGTCCTTGACCTTTTAAAAGGTCAAAGTCGACTTGATCAAATCTAGGAAAAAGATTTTTGGGTTTTGTAGATCTCGCAGTTTCGGTCTAGTAGTGTAAGAATCAATAGTTTTTGAGATCATTTGATAGGGTTTTCAGCCAATTCTTTTTCAGAGGTAAGTACCTTTATTTCTTAATTTCAATATTAATCATCTACATTTACTTTCTATATCAATAAAATTTCATGTAAGTGTAAAATATTGGTTTTGGGGTCTCTTTTATGTGCAATCCATTGTTCTAGGACCCCGTACACTATTTTATCTATTACAGTATGTAAGGGGAAATATGAGATCCACTTCTAAATCCAAATTCCCAAAGGAGAGACAAATTGATCAACCAAAAGGTTAATGCACAATTGAATCAATCTATGGAGAATATGAAAGAGGAAGAAAACCTTATATTTCCCTATAATGGAATATGTGCTTGAAATCTGAAATAATTGAAAGGCAAATACTAACCTCAAAATAGGGAAAATCTGGAAAATGCCAATTTCTGATGTCTGTGTGTAGTTTCAGGCAATTTTGCAACCTATTTCAAACTGGAAACGCCGAGACGAAGAAAACCTAAAATTTTTTTATCTTTTTGACAGCAAGTAGTCTTTGACCCTGATAAAAGGTCAAAGGCTATATTAATATTCTGAAGGTCAACTTTGACTTTGTTCATAGATCTCAGAAGTTTGCCGAAAAGGGTATCCAAATCCAATCTCAGATCTAAAGTTCCGCACTTGTACCTGTAAGAAAAAGAGGGTTTTATTGTTTGTATGGGGGGTTTGCCTTGGTCTTCAACACCAATCTTGAATAGATCTTTGCATATGAGGAGGCTTGGATGAATGTAGAAGGATGGATCTTCAAGGGGGCTCCAAAGAGATTGAATCCTTCAATGGCTAACAATGGATCTCCTTGATGGATGAATGCTTGAACACTTGAATGCTTGAATTCACTTTCTTGTACTTGAGAGCTTGCTCATGAAATTGCTTGATTGTGGATGTGAAAATGAGACAGGAAGGCCTCCTTTTATAGTGAGCTAGGGCACAAACTTCTAAAGAAGGCCGACATTGGGGAATTAAATCCCAATTAACCTTAGCCCCTATAAATGGACCCATATTAAATGCAATTTAAGGATTTACCATTGTGAAACTCGAAATGGCCGACCCAGAGGTAGGAAAAAGAATCTTTTCGAAACCCGATACCCAGAAATCAGAAAAACTTGAAATTTGAACTATGGGTCAAGGACAAGGTCGACTCTACCCTAGGTCAGAGTCAAGGTTGATCCTGATCTAGGTCAGAGTCAGGGTCAACTCTGACCCTCAAGGTTGACTTTGACCTTGAGGTCAAAGACCTCAGGACCTTAGCTCAGAATGCCAGGAAATGTAGACAAGAAGTGGAAAATAGGTGTAGAGGGAAGCAGAATGGGGGGAAAAGCCAAATACATGCAACGACCCAATCAAGGTGCTTAACATGACCCCATACCACTTACTTAGAGGGATAAATGCTCTTATCATGGAAATGCTTCCATTTTAAGATGATACAATAAGATTTTAAAAAAATCAAATAAATGAGAAACCTAGAATATAAACCTTGAACTAATAATAAATGAGTAAGCCTAGAACCCCTTAGTACCACTTAGCAAATGTCTTGATGTATCATGGGGCCCATAATATATTATAGGACCCATTACCACCCATTTTATATCCTAGAACCATTAATGACCCCTTAGGACCCATAATGGGTCCTACAACCCCTTATGGTCCACCGATGACCCCTTTGGACCTATTAGGACCCCTCAAAACCCATTATGTATCATAAGGGGTCCTAAGTGTCATAGGGCCCATTAATGGGCCATAAGACCATTAGAAACCCTTAGGACCCATTGATGTTTCCTAGGACCCTTTAGTACCCTTTAGGACCCATTATGTATCATACGAGGTTGTAAGGGGTCCTAGTCATAGGATACATTAGTGGGTCCTAGAAATATTTAGAATCCCCTTGGATCCATCAATGTGTCCTAGGACCCCTTAAAATGCATTAGGACCCCTTAGGACATATTATGTATCATACAGGGTCCTAAGGGATTACAAGACCCATTAATGACCCTCAACAATAATTAGGACCTCTTAGGACCCATTAATGTTTCCTAGGAACCCTTAGTGTGCATTACGGCCCCTTAGGACCAATTATGTATCATAAGGGGTCCTAAGGGGTCATATGACACATTAATGAGTCCTAGGACCCCTAATGATCCATTAGGACCCATTAACATTTCCTAAGATCCCTTAGTACCCTATAAGCCCTTTAGGACCCATTATGTATTGTAAGGGGTCCTAAGGGGTCTTAGGACCAATTAATGAGTCATATGACCATTTAGGACCCCTTAGGACCCATTATTGTGTCCTAAGACCCCTTAGTATGCATTAAGACTCCTTAGGACCAATTATGTATCATAAGGGGTCCTAAGGGGTCATAGGACCCATTAATGATTCCTAGGACCATTTAGGCCCCCTTAGGATGCATTAATGTTTCCTTGGACTGCTTAGTACCCATTAAGACCCCTTTGGATCCACTATGTATCATAAGGGGTCCTTAGGGGTCATATGACCCATTAATAGAAATTGGAGTCATTGTAGTTGAAATAGAATGGTTTAGGAAAACACCTTAGTTAGAATCATTCAACAACCAAAACATAAAAGTCCCTAAAATGTTTCTAAACTTCCAACAAGAATATCAAAACATGTTATGGTCGAAGGGTTATTACACCCTAACCCTATATATAATCCTAATCACAAACAAGATTATAACTAAAACCCTAAATGCAACCTTTATCCTAGCCATGGAATAAACCTGAACACTAACTATAACCCTTATCAAAACCCTAACTCTAATCATAATATTAACCAATATGTAAACCCTAACACCAATGATAAAATCTTGAATGCTAAAACCTAATCCTAACTGTAACCCTAAATCCTAACCCTAAACAAAACCCTAACCCTACCCATAATACTAAACATGATTTAAATTCTTAGCCTAGCCATACTCATAACACAACCCTAACCTTAAATATAAAACTCCAATCCTAATCCTATCCTTAAACCTTGATCCTAACTATTTAATCCTAATACAATATAATTATATATTGATTTATTTAGTATTTTATTTGTTGTGTTGCGATTGCTACTAGATTATATATATTTTATAATATATATAAAATTTGCTGATAGACATCCTTCTCAAGGCACCTATTTTTATCATATATCCCTTATCCAAAACCTAATCCTTACCTAAAATATACTACATCTCATGTTCTATCATAGTCATAATCCTAACCTTGACCATAACTCTAAACATGATGTAAACTCTAATTCTAACTCTAACCCTAATCCTAACCCCTAACCCTAACCCTAATCCTAACCCCTCACCCTAATCCTAACCCTAACCATTCAATACTAATCCTAACTCTAAACCCTACATCCTAACCCTAACCATGACCTTAACCTAACCTAAATCCTAACTCTAACCCTAACCCTTAACATGATACCAATCCTAACTCTAAACCCTAAACCCTAACCCTAACACATACCCCTTACCCTAATCCTAGCCCTGACTCTAACCATGATACTAATCCTATCCCTAAGCCTAATCCTAATACTAAACCTACACCCCTAACCCTAATCTTAACCCTTAACATGATAATATTCCTAACTCTAAATCCTATAACCTAACCCTAACCCCTACCCCTGACCCTAATCCTAACTCTAACCTTAACCCTAACCATGATACTAATCCTAATTCTAAACCCTACACCCTAACCTTAACTCTGACCATAACCCCAATTAGACCCTTGACCCTATCTTAATGCTAATCCTAACCCTAATGCTAACCCTAACCTTAACACTAACCCTAAACCTGATATAATTATATATTAATTTTTATATTTAATGTCTGCCATGTTGCGTTACGACTGCTACTAGATTTTATATACTTATTATATATAAAATACATCGAGAGATATCATTCTCAAGG
This sequence comes from Chamaecyparis obtusa, assembly GCA_027943335.1. Taxonomy (NCBI): domain Eukaryota; kingdom Viridiplantae; phylum Streptophyta; class Pinopsida; order Cupressales; family Cupressaceae; genus Chamaecyparis; species Chamaecyparis obtusa. Next base: position 73,026 of record BSBK01005861.1, read on the forward strand.
TGCCTATTCGATGAAAATAGGCACCTCGAGAATGATATCTCTCGATGTATTTTATATATAATAAGTGTTTATAAGCTAGTTTATATAATAAAGTAATTTGCTAGAACTTGCAATGTAAAATAGTGTCATGATTGTGTTAATAGAACACATTCTATGACTGGATATGTAATACAAAATTCTCCTTGATTTTTACTAAAAAGTAAATTTGAGTAAAATAGTAACTTTAAGCTAGGAGAATATATATATAGAAGTAAATTATGAACAAGTGCCATGGTAGTACTTGCCTTTTAGTTTACAAATTAATTGACATTATAATATTAAATATCATTATTGAAAAAATAGTATATAAAATAGTATATTATGTACTATAATACAATGCCACCATCAATTTCAAATCTATTAATTTTTTTTGATAAAATTGTGTGTTATTAAATAAATTTATAAATTCTAAAGTAATTATGGACAATGTATTGACTATTGGCATAATATGTTGATAATTTGACATACCCATATATTCTTTTGAAAAAGATTGATTATTTATTACCAATTTATCATTCAAATTACATACACTTATTAATATATTTTAATCAATATTAATGTTATAATAGCGTACATTAAAAAACACAAATTTTATTGTTACCATATTTTAATTATTTAATTTGACATTTGTACCCATTTTTTATAAAGAAAGTATTTGATTTAGTTTTATAATATTGATTTTTGAATATTTTATAATATACTATTAAAATTTAAAAAAAAATCTAAAAATTTGTTTAATAATTTAGATATTAGTAATCGACGAATGAAATTTGTCTTGAAAGGACCTATTTATTTTATCCAAAATAACCATAAAATATTTTTGTCAATTCAAACATTTAAAAATATGTATTTATAGTGTTAAAAATTTAATTGGAGAAGCCTCTCAAAAAGGACTCTTATAACATCAAACCAATTCAATCAATCATATTTGAGATAAGTATTTTGTATAATATATGAAATTAATAAATAAATATTATAACTTTGGTGTTAAATTAGAATCAAGAATATATGGCTTTTAAATTTTTCTTATATAAACCCCCCTCTCTCTCTCTTTATATATATATATATATATATATATTACTAAAATAATAATAGATATATATATATATATATTACTAAAATAATAATAGATATATATATATATATATATATCTATTATTATTATATTACTAAAATAATAATAGATATATATATATATATATATATATATATATATATATATATATATATATTACTAAAATAATAATAGATATATATATATATATATATTACTATATATATATATATATATATATATATATATATATATATCTATTATTATTTTAGTAATATATATATATATATATCTATTATTATATTAGTAATATATATATATATATATATATATATATATATATATATATATATATATATATATATATATATATATATATATATATATATATATATATATATATATATTATGTTAATATTTTGCAGATTAGAGAAGAGAGACTTGTATTGTTTTATGTATATACTCCGTACTAATTTACACACCTAATAATTATCAGTTACTTATTTCAGTGGCTGCTCAAAGCAAAGGTAGCTTTCCCGTCACACTTAATCCGAACGTATTGCCTGATGTATTTTTATATATATCAAAGTCTCATTTTAATGAGCATTTATATTCTAAAATTATAAGTTTGTATATTAATATAATAATAATGTCATCATTATATATATGTAGCTTATTTATTTTCTCATAATATTATGATTAGAAATATTTCAATTACATAATTATAGTTATTTATGATTGGTATAAAATATTTTTTCTTTAGTTATAACTATTCAAAATTATAATACATAATTCTTATGGAAAAAATCATTTCTCTTCAACTCTTATTAATGGTAAATATTTGTAATCTACTTTGATTTCACATGTAAAAATTTTAGTTGAGAAGATCATAACATAAAATATGAAAAAAACATTTATTCTTAAGAAAATAGATCTATATTGTGGAATATTTGTTCTAAAAAAATAGATCTATGTTCTCTAAAATTTTAGTACCTAGAATAAAATATTTAAATTTATCAAAATAATTTTAAATATTTTTTTACAACAATCTTATATTTAATAAACTAACATTCTATAATTTAAATATATATAAATGAAAAGAGCTTAAATCTAATATTTATAATTCCTAACATCATAAAATATTAAATATATTTAAATTTACATAATGATGATAATCTTCCCCACACAAATTTTTTAGTTATTAAAATGAATTAAAAAATAAAATATTTTTAATACATAATAAATTTGTTATTTTATGAAAGGGGATTATAAAAGCATTTCAATACTGTTAGCATACAGTTTTTCCCTTTCCTTTAAATCAATTTCAAACCACCTTAAAGAATGAAAAGAGAAGAATCTTAACACTAACAAATGAGTTGCTAAAAGCCAACTCTCTGCAAATTACAAGGTGCAACTACCTTCTAGAAAGATTTTCAACACGTTCTTATGAAGCATAGAAAAATAACATCATGTGTGCTTTTCACTAGAAAACACTTAAGGAGAAACATTCAGTCTGTCGACACGAAAAAGAATGTGCAGATTTTAGAGTAAATGTCTACTTCTATCACAATTTCAAACTTCGAATTTGTTAAATCTGAACTTCAATAACAATTCTCTTTGTCACCTCTAAGCATAGAATTCATCATATCACAGCTAAGCTTCATTCAACACAACTTACTTCCACAAGAAAATAAATCACATTAGATAAACAATAATATTTATCATTTTAAAAGCTTAGACATATATGTAACACCATAAGATATTCCATACATTCTGTAATATCAGTATCCTGAAAACTTGAAGTAAAGTTTTTAGAAAATAATTTCTCTCAAACTCAGTGAGCTGAACCCATAAACAATTTTTAGTTTTTGCATAAATAGCCACACAGGGCTTCAACAACAAACTTCGTAAAATTGTCTTACTTGAAAGTAAATTCTAATAACTGTCCTAAGTATTAAGCATAAAAACTAGACTGGAGAAAAAATGCCTTCCAAAAATTGCCAAGTGTCTCGGACGGTTAAGGAGTTGAGGTTGCTGCAAGATGCGCTGCCCTCCAATCTTCGAATGCGGCATTAAATGTGGAGATGACTGGTTGATGTGGCAAACTAATAAAATCAATCCTCTATTTCCAGACCTCCTTCTCCTTTTTAACCTCAGCTATCTTTCCTGAGTGCATAACTGAATGATCTTGCTGAAGGATCATCATCGATTCCATCCGGGCAATCTTCGTGAAATGCTCATCTGTAGGTGTCTTCATCCTTTTGAGCTCATCAAGAACCAAGTGTTTACCTCTTTGATTACCTATTTAGCTATTTTATCTGACGCCTCTTGAGCTTCCTGGTACTGCTCAACAATCCACTTTATATAATTAGAAATGATTTCTTTGATCATTTTCAGCCCCTTCATGAGATCTTTTACCTCAGAGATTCCCAAAGCCACGACTTCATTCCTCCAATCTATGCATTCTTTTATAACATAAAGAGCTGTGTCATCCAGTCCTGGTATTGGTCTTTCCATAAGGAACTTTTGCAAGCCGTATTCTTCAACTTCTTCAATCCAATGGAGCTCTTTGGTCTAGGTAGGGTTTTCTAGCTCCCATTCTTCAATGCTGGCTTCTACTTCCTTTACCAGGTGATCTCCTTCATTATGGGTTTGATCTAGATTACTTAGCTACTGCACAACCTTTGCTTTTACGTGCTCCACCCAATCATCAAATGCCTTGCTCACCGCCTTGCTTCTTTGAACCTAGTCAAGAAAGCATTGATTATCAGGGGATCTCATGTCGATGCAGGTTGACATCTCACTCAGAGGGAAAGGTTCAGGATGTTGAATGACATTAATATACTGAGCCATACTCTTCATCGCCTCTTTCATTTCCTATTTATCTTTGGCATCCTCCCATACTCTGCTAGCAATTTTCTTGTTTGACACCTCAAAAAACCTCATATCGGTGGCTCTGGTGTCTCTCCCTAAATCCACCTTGGATACTTGAAAATCCTGGGCTAAAGCTTCTCCTTTAGTTTTGTCTTCTTTAGGTTTTGCAATCTCAGCCATCCAGTGGCCGTTGCTCTCATCGAAACCAATTGTAGATTCCATCTTCATTTTCTTGACCTTAAAAGATTTTCCCAGATACCTGCTTACTACATCATCAATAAGTACTGATAAAGGAACCGTATTCCTTTTCTTGGCTACTGGGGTCTCCAACCATGGTGGGGTAGTAGAGGTCTTCTTTTGGGTGTCATAGTCACTTAGCAAAACTAACGAGTCTTTCAGAGTACCTCTTGTTTCCTCTTGCATCTGTTGATCATTGGCCATCTAGATACCTTGTGGTCTTCCACTGAAACTACCTTCAGATCAGGGCTTGATGAATCTAAATCCATGATGACATTGGGAGTAACTCTCTGCCTCTGAACCTTTTCTTTTACCCTTTGGCTTGATTTGGTCACTCAGACTTCGGGTTTAGGTTGCTGTTGAACTTGAACTTGCGAAGAAATTGGTTCAAGTTTAGGTTCAACTTCAAGTTTAGTTTTTCCTGCACAAAATGGATCAACATTTAAGTTAGTTAAAACAAAAGTCCTCTTGGTTGAACTCCTCTTCTTGGTTTTTATTTTCTTCTTTGCTGATTGCAAAGGAGCAAAAGGGGTTCTTTTCTTCACCAACCATGCTTCGGTTCTTTCGATCACCCTTTTCATTCTCTTATATAAATCAGCTTCTTTTGACTCCTTCCAATCTAGCTCAAGAATTGGGAGGGCTTCGACCTTCTCTGAATATTGGGAATCTATGACATCAACCTCACTGTCTTCCTCTATCCCATCTGTATCCATCTCTAGCCTGAAAGCGATGATTTGTTTCAAAGTTAGCTAGGACCAGAGTCTTTTCCTTACCTCCAGCTCATCAGAACAGTTGACCCAAAAATATTCTAGCTCAGGGATGTGCATAAACGTCTCTGGGACATTGAGATTTTCTCCTGCAAAGCCTCTATAATCAAAATTAACCCTGGGAGTATAAGTTTGCAAACAAAAAGCATCCAATTCTTCTTTGACAGCCACAACATCTTGGAAACTTTTGCATCTGTAGTACCCTAACTCAATAGGGAAGAGAACACTTGAGGACATCTTTGGGGTCCCAACCTTTTGTTCAACTAGCACAAGCTGCCTGCATAGCTCCATTAGGATTACATCATCTAAATAGAATCTAGGAAGTCGTAGGGGCTCTTCATCAAATGCTCTGACTCTCAGATAAGTAAATCTTGGAAACTGTATAAAATGACAGCCATAAATATTAATCACCTGCTTAGCTTCCTCAGAAAGCCTACAATTTTCTTTCCCTCTCAACTCAAAAACTAACCTTCCTGAAAATCTATCATTTACAATTTTGAACACACTGGAGAACTTCTCCTTTTGTAAGCATGTGAAGTACTCATATATCTTCATATCACTTGTCCACAATTTATGAGGTAATCCTTCCTAGGTTTGGCAACATACTAAGACATAAACAAGGTAGGAAGACATATAAAATGCAGTTAAATTTGTCACGTTTAAGAGTTCTCTGTGGAGCTTTTCAGCTATCAGGTCAGCCCAATAAATAAACTTATCTCCTTCTATGATTTTTTGGATGAAATAGTACATCCAGTTTTCCCAATGAAATGCATGGGGATTTCCTTTCACCCTATTCAGAAGAAGCACCATATCGGCAATATCTTTTCGAAAGTGTTCAATTGTCAGTGGCTTTGGCAGCCTGCTTCCTCCTTTCTTTGGTTTCGCAAGCCATACTTGGGCTATTGAGGAGCTATATTTTTTCTTATCGGCCTCATACACGTGATCTGCTTCCTCATAGGTCCATGGTTCATATGGTTCCTTGTCTGGAATTCTCAGGGCCACCATTAATGTTTCTCGACTAATTTTTACCAAGATTTCTCCTGACGCATCCTTAATACACCTATTCTTGGTGTCGTATTTGTTAGCGCACTCCAACACCAGTTCGGGGAAAATGAGAGCCAGAGGAAATGCAATGGCTTCTAAAAGACCACTTCCCGCTAATTTCCTAGAAAAAGAACCCTCAGAGAAATTCGGGCTCTATCATAGAGTTCTCCTAGGTTTGCACTCAACAAGAAGGTATCACCTATGTTTGGAAGAGAAACTAGCAGGTGGGTTCTACTCTCTTCTTTTGGAAGTTTTGGGTGGAACAATGACATCCTACCAAATATGAATAGAAAAGATTTGCAAGATAGAAAAAGTCGTTGAAAACTGAAATTGCAAGGGGGCAAGATAACTCACCAATATACTGCGCACCAGCTCTCTACAAATTTCTCAATCCCAATTTTTTCGCTCCTCCTTCTCCCAACAAAATAACTTAACAGAAAAGCTTAAATCATTCTTCATTTATTCGCAAATGCCTTACGAGATCCTTAATAAATCTTCAAAGCATGTCTATAATAAATGTTTTAATGGGGAAATGATGGATTTGACATGTCTAGCTGAGCTTCATTAATCCACCAGCTATTTCGGCATGAATAACTCAATTCCCGAGGAAAATCCCTGATCACCATATTTGGATATTAATGGCTCCCTCTACATCATGCCGTCAACTGTCATTTCCAATCTTTCACATGCACGAGCCATCTAGTTGAATGAGAGCATGTTGTACGACAATTTCCAAAAATTAATAAACACTCGGAGCGCTACAAAACATAAACCTTCTTTTTGGGAAAGAAAACAATCCCGCCGAATTCTTCATGCATAAGTTGTCATATTACAAACGTGAACTTGAACTTGAACTAACTTAAGGTTCAGGACTAGGTTCAAGTTCAGGTTCATCTTCGAGATCGACATACATTTTGAGGCATAGGCAAATATGAACATTTTAAGACTTGGAAGCGGTAATGGGTTGAACTTGAACTTGAACCAACTTAACCAAAAGTTCAACTTCAACTTCAACTTAGAGACTTCGACTCACCAGGACTATAACCGGAATTTGAGAAAAATGAAGGTAACAAATACAATTAATTTTTTATTAAAAAAATTAATAAATAAAGAATTTTATGATTTTTATAATAATAAAAAAGCTTAAAACTTAAAATTTCAAAATGTCACCACGTGAAAAACTAAGTCTAAAAAATATGTATAACATAGTGGCTAGCCTACTTTAGTAATTAATTGTAATCATAATATTCAATATAATTTTGATTTTGATTTTAATAAAATTATTATATTTTATTAATATAATTCTATTTAATATATAATTCTATTTATTTTATATAATTATAATAAAAAAATTGAGATTTAAATATAACCAATATAAAATTTTAATTCTAGTTTTAATAAATTATTATATTTTATATTTTATTGATATAATTCTATTTAATATAAAATTATATAATTATAAATATTGTTTAAATTATAATATTTTGTAAGGGAAAACATATCACACATTTTTTACTTATGCATAATTAACATATAATAAAATTTAAAATATTTTTAAAAAAATTATAAATGAGAATAAATATATATTGTATCATATATTTGTAATATTTTTATTTACATGATTTTTTTTTTTTGAAATGGTGAATTAAAAATTAAAATAAATTCACATAATATCATTTTTAATTTAAATTTTTATAATAAATAATATTAAAAAAAAGCTTAATGAAAATCCTAATTAAATATAAAAACAAAAAATATTTCTAACTTTCAAAGAGTTTTAAAGAAACAAGGAAAGTGGTTACGGGGTGAAAAGTATTTGTTTATGCATGCACCAATTTTTAGAAGTATTTGTAAATCATCAATAAATAATTTTTAAATATTATAAACTTAAAAAATTTTCATTTTCATTATATTAAATATGAAATGTACAATAAATAAAAAAAAGTGGTAACTTTCAATTGGTTCATAGATATGGTTTTAATAAGTATATTTTAATAGAAGTTGTATTAAAAATAATATAAAGTCTCATCATGGTGCATAGTTTCTAAAATAAATTTCCACAAAAAAGAGTTTATATCATGGTGCATAATTTCTAAAATAAATTTCTATAAAAAAGAGTTTATATCGGTCTAATTTTTCACCCAATCAAATTATATATAATTAATTTTTTTAATATATTTAGTTAAGAAAAATTGTATTTATACTTTATTTAATCATGAATTAAGTTTCTTATCAAAGTAGGTGCACAACTAAATGAAAAATACAATAGACATGCTAATACATGAATAAATATCCTAATCATAACTCTTATTACAAATATTTTATTTTTAAGATATAAATTGGAATTATTAATTTACACTCAACTCATATATATCTTTACATATTCTTACAATTATAATCATACATGTATACTATTATTTTTGATGATACACGTTCACTCATAGTGCTTTCCTTAATATTGTATTGGTATTCACAAATAAGAAATGTAAATTGTTATTCATTTAACTCTTACTAGAGTAATTTTCATGTTTCAACGAGAACTCATGTTTCTTTACCAGCTTCTTGTCTGAGCACGATATTCATGTTCCTTAGGCCCGTTTGGTTGCGGGAATTAGAAAATGATGGGTTTGATCAAATGCTGGAAATGGTCAAATCATGGATTTGATAATCCGGATTTTCATTTTAGGATTATAGTTAGGACTGTTTGGTTGACCCGAAATATGAGCGAGAAGATGTATATCCTCCGTTTGGTTCCACTTTTTAAAACTAGAATTGGAATTTGACTGTGATTATTATTTTATTTTTTGAACTATTTTAATATTTTTTTATATTATATTATATTTTTATTAGTTCATTTTATGATTTATTTTATTATTTTATTTAATTTTATAGGGAAAACCATGAATATTTTATTGAATTTTATATAGAAAATCATAAAAAAAAATTTAACTTTTTTTTAATAAGGTTAATATTTAATTTTGTTTAATTTTATTTTCAAAATCATAAGTGAGTCATAAACAACAAAAAAGTTCTTGAGTTTATCAATATATATGTCCAACGTATCTACTTATAAAAAATTTCATGTATCTACAATATCTGTCTGTTAACTACATTTGCACATATGCTCCCAAAAAAGTAGTGCGCATACTACACAAAGAATGCATCACAGAAACATGATTTCTGCTCTCGCCATTGAAAATAATTTTGCGGCACTAGTTGCCTCTCTAGCCTTGCACTCCTTGCACTCATTCCCTACGTCAGGTAGGGATGTAGATGGGGTTGACATAACGCTAGGTAGGGATGTAGATGGGGTTGACATAACACTGGGTATAGCTGTAGCTGGAGTAGACATACAATTGGGTTCATCAACCCACCTAAAGAATTTGCATTTACGATTTCCCTGCAATACCAAATCTACATCAGTTCTTCCTAAAATAATAAATTGTCACATTCTTTTTAAACATAAAACTAATTACATATCCAAACCTTTTTTGGGCAATTCCAAAATTGACGCTCGGGATTTCGTGAAGTCTGTGACGTCCATAATATGCAACGGCTAGCACCACATTGACACATAGGCGCATTCACCGAAGTCATCGACGCTATAACAATTTATGGTTGATTAAATACACTTCATAAAATTTTAGAATTTTCACATAATCAAATCTACTCATCACAATCCATGGTTGATTAAACAGACTTTCTATTTGAAATTGAAAGGATCTAACAACACATCTATACTCGTACATAGAAGATGGGGAAGAACAAAATCCAATAATGAAATGGTGGTGTGAAGACACACTGTGCAAAGTTCCTGTAATAAATGTAATACACCAAGGAGTAACATCAGAAATATGTGTAGTCATCAGAAATATAGATTGTAAGTTGAAATCATGAACAACATATGAGATTCAAATACAGTTCATAACATTTTAGAAACTCCACATAATCAAATCTACTCTAACAATCCATGGTTAATTAAAGAGACTTTCTATTTGAAACATTAAATTTGATACAAAGTATATTATATTAATGCACCTTCAAAATGAAAGTGATAAGGCCATTGTTATTTCCCATCTTATAGTTAGATTTGGAGTGAGAAGAAGATTCAAACAACAAGAGGTCACAAACAATATTTTCCCACCACGTAGAAGGATAGGAAAATGCTCGAACAAGCCACCAAAGAAGTGATAGGAACAACCCACAACAATAATTAACAGGGCCAACATTGATGAACCAAAAACTTGATGTAGAATGATAGGGGATGAAACTATTGAATCCATAGGAAACTCATCTCCAACAAGTGATAGTCATAGAAAAAACTAAACACAAGCCTCCAGCGATGAAATTCCTACTGAGATGGCACTATTATTCAACACCCAATGAATAAGAACCAAGATGCATAGATAAACATGTCACCATGGAAGACCTCCAAAATTCATAGAAAAAACCACAAAACCCTCCCTTCACTCGAACAACAATGAAGGGAGAACACACAATGAAAACTAGAGAACCCACAACAAAAATAAGAAGTGCCAAAAATAATAAGAACGAAGAGAACCTGGAAAGGAAAGAACCCTCACAAAAAAAATTAAAGGTACAAAGAACATATAATACATTGTACCCTGCAGATCGTGTTCTTGCTATTTCATCCTTTGTTGCTCAACATGGCAAGCAGTGAGATCAGAGAATGTATATTGTATCTATCTATCTTCAGAACAACCCCTCCAAATGGGCAGTGGCTATGAAGCCATATGGTTAGACAACTTACCAAGGGGACACTTTTAAAAAAAAAAAAACTAAGTGTTTGATTTCCCCTTGGTAAGTTTTCTAACCACTCCAAATGTGTACCTAAAACAAGCCTTTGTGATAATCCTTAATCAACTATTTTGCATAAATAGCGCTGACACTTGCATTCATTATATGGCGTAGCCAAGCAAGTTCCAACATGCTCCTCAACACCACCAAGCCTTCAGTAAATCATGTTTGTAGGTACAAATGATACAAAGATAAAAGAAACAGGATCAATCTACAACAAAAATCCAAAATTAGCATTTAAGTCAACATTGCAATTGTATGAACCAAGGCTGTAAGTGCAAAATTGGCCTACGTTTGTGCACTGTTGTGCAGTCAAAAGATTCACAGGACACCAACAAATGACACTCATCTATCAAAATCAAACCTATCTTTTCTCCAATACTAAGGTTCTACTCGTCTCAACTATTAATCTAAGGCAATGATTGCCTTAACGACATTTCTAATTTGCTCAGAATAATAAAAATATGGTTGTGTCCTCAATACCTATTAATCCATTTATAATTTGGGAAGAATGTATTAGAGTCTAATGTGCCAATTAATGGAGCTTTGGTATATTGGCTCAATCCTGGAGTTATTAACTGTTATTATAATCCATATTAATTAGGACTTTTAAAGTGAACTTTGGCATACCAATACAAAAGAGGAGTAACTCACATAAGCTCAGGTATGTGATACTTTGGAGTCTTGGATGCAGTTCCAAAAAAAATAAGAAAGGAAATGGAAATGTATTTTTTTATAGTTCACCATATCAAGCAGTTTGTTTATGGGTCCACAGATGATTTATAACAATACTACTTGTACAACGCATCTAACTGTGCTACAAACAAGATATACACCTGTAAGGATTGAATTTGTGAGTTATATATCGTATAAGAAATAAAAATAGCTAACAAAGTTTTCTTTTAGAGAATGCATACTTTATAATAGTAAAAATAATAGATAATGCATACTTTATAATAGAAGCATCTTAACATCAATATCTATTGGTATTATGTTATCTGATAATGCATGAAATAACAGTAAAAACAATATCATCATGGCTGAAATAGCAGAAAAATATTATAATGCATACTTTATAACAATAAAAAACAATATCATTATGGCTGAAATAGCATGAAATAACAATAAATAAAATATCATCATGGTGTTGATAAGACAAGTATTTAGAGGTCTGTCAATGTTTAAGTAACAATACCTTAAAATGAAAAAAAAAAGTATCTAGAGTTCTGCAAACTTCAGGGCAATATACTGCAGCCTCTCCTCGTCATTCATTTGCAAGAACCCTTTGGCTCTATCTTTTTCAGCCATGAAGGTGTCATATGCTTTTAGCATAGTTTGTGGACTCAAATCAGGGATGCCTCTGAGAGCCTCATAGACACTACGCAAGACAACATTTGAGTCAGAATAGTCCACTTTGAATACAAGAGGTGCACGGAAGTCCTCTTCTATTCTTTTCATAGTATCAAAAAGCACATCCATCAAACCAATAATGGTTGCCTTCTTCCTCTTTTCCCTCCTTGGTGATGATGTTGAAGGATTTCGACTCCTACTTGCACTTGATTGATTGGAATGATATAATTCATCATCCAAATCAGTTGTAGTGTTAAGCGGTGTACTCATAGGGACATCCTCATCACAATCCACGTAGGCGGGCCCATCCATATTGAGCCCTTCTTCTGTCTCTTGTGTAGTAGTAGCAGCAGCACCTTCAGCTATGTCATTACCTACAATGATGGCTAGGTCATTGTAGTACTGGAAGGGTTGTCTCTTGTACACTTTGGCACTTTTGAATTCTTTTCTCTGCATGTTGTCATGATGAATGAATTAGATCTTTGTCTTCTATCTAACTTAATAAGAAGGAAATATTGCTAAGACCAACATATTCACAACAACATGTTACCTTTAGAAGCTCCTCCCACACCATGTCATCAGCATCCACACTTTGAGTATCTTCATTCCATGCAAACCCACTCATATTCTTCAACTCTCTCATCACTCTAAAACCTTGCTTCCATCCTTTAAGCTTATTTTTGAAATTTTCCTTTGACAAATTAAGGTTCATCTCAGCATTGAACTTCCTCTCAATGGCTATCCAAGCTTCTTTTTTGAAGCCCCCTTCACCTTTCCTTCCTAGGTGAACTTGATCATGGAGCAAGTCTAGGAACTTTCGTTCCATCTCTCTGGTCCACACAACCTTCTTGGAGGAAGAAGTTGACTGGCTTACTGGAACCTCATCGTCCATGCTCATCATCAACTCTGTGAAGGACATCACCTACACCACCTGTTGTATGCAATCATTAGCTACATGCAAATGAGAATGGATATTAAAGAAATAGTCATACAATAGTGGCATATAATCCAAAATATTGCATTTATGCATGATATCCAACAATATGTAATATATTTCTTTATTATCCATTCTCATTTGCATGTAGCTAAGTATGCATGTATATATGGTCTACTATGTTCACACAGTCTACTATGGTCTACTATGGTCTACTATGTTCATACAGTATGCTTGAATGGTCAATATAAAACACTTAATCCATCTACTTGTATACTTAATATTTGTTGTATTTGTTTGTCAAAAAAAGGAAAAACTTATAAGATGGATTAAATGAACATTTAATATGAAGCAAACATTTTAGCAATGCATTTTGTTTTTTTCATTCAGCTACATTTAAAAGGGAAGACTTGTAAATTTGTGTCACATTGGTATCTTGAGATTTAAGATGGTGACCTGTGGGCTTCTTATGTTTATCCACAAGACATAATTTTAAGACTAGCTGTGGCCATCCTAATCTAAGCCAATCAGGCTTTGTTCTCAACATTCTCAGCTCAAGCATTTTGGTTTTTCCTTCACTCTGTTTTTCAAATGCTGACTGAAAAGCCAAATTATTAAATGCCAAAGAAAAAGAAGAGAGATAAGCTGTAAAAAAGTAATTTTGGTTTGCCTCCTTTTATTAACAGACAAGAGAACTCAATACACACCTGAAGGCAGCCTTGCCAGTATCAAAGTTGAGATGTACTAGCTAAAAGGCCCCCAACTTAGCATTACGCCTAGCAACTGATTAGAGAAATATAATTTAAGAAAAATATTTTTCTATTTTTAAGACTTTAAAGATCCCCTCAACATTGGGAACACATGTTTTAAGCATCAGCATTACAACAAGATACAGACATGAATGTTAATCAAAGATAAATTAGAGTTAGAAATCATACACAGGCTTCATTTGTTTCAAAGAATATTGTAAATGTAAACTATGAGAACACATGTTTTCAGGATCAACATTACAACAATATGATTTATATTTCGTAATGCAACAAGGCTTACAAATTCAAGAGGCAATGATAATAACTAGTTAGGAATTAAAGCACATTAAAGAACAAAGGAAGGTCTTGTAAAACTACAACTAATGTCTATGTCTGTAGTCTTCCCACATCCTACGAGCTATATCATCTCTAAAGTTCCCCCAATCATCCCTATCACGCTGACTCAACCCATATGGCTCAAGTATCGGTACATTTATCCCATCGCGATCATCATCCTCTTCAATAACCGCTTCGGATGGAACACCGTCCTCTATAGTAATGAAGTTGTGCAGTATGCAACATGCCAAAACAATACGTGATTGGATAAGACATTCCATGCCTCAAGATAGGAAAACGCTACTTCAAAATGCCAAATGTACGCTCTATTGCATTTCTAAGAGAGGAGTGTCGGTGGTTAAACAACCCCTGTGGGCTGTTTATAGGGTTTGCACTTGAAAACTCCTTTAGGTGGTAATGTGTACATCGGTAAGGTGCAAGAAATCTTGGTACATTTGGATATCCAGCATCGACCAAATAATGTTTTCCTACAAAATAACATATATTGTTAAACTGTGAAACATTGATGACACCGTCAAACATTTATCATTTTCTTCAGAAAAAATACGGTGTGAAATGGCATACCAAGTGGAACTTCAAGTGGATCGGCTCTACGAAGAGCTAAAGCTAGAACATGGCTATCTGCAATAGACCCTTCCCAACCAGCAAGAACGTATTGAAACTTATAATCAAAAGAAGAGACAGCCATAACATTTTGTGACAAGTTCCCTTTTCTATCCTGATATTTACCCTGTAAGTTGACATCGACAATGACTGGTATATGGGTTCCATCAATTTCTCCAACACAATCTTATAGAAAGAAAAACCGCAGTCAAGAAAGATACAGTAATAAGATTATCACTAAGCAAAGAAATTTGTAGCGCTAGGGGGTTTACCTTGAAGTAAGGATTGAAACGGTCCTTCCCACTAATTTCAGGAGGAGTGTTTGGCCCAGGTGGTATGAGATAATCCTGATGGAGTCCTACGACAGCCGTCAAGGCCTTGTGGAAGTATCGGCTTACTGTCTCTCCGAAGTGGCCAAAGTTGTGGGCAATCTTACGATTCCTCAGATTGTGGCCAAGGGTGTGGAGGAACATGACTAATTGTTCTTCTAACGTTATGTTAATCGTATCTGATAGGCTTCCTTTTTGCCTTAGAAGATTGGTTAGCCGAAAGAAGGTTGCTAAACTCATGCAAATTTGGTCGTGACAATGCACCTCACTCGAATGAATAATGCGTTTATAAAAACCACTTCCATCACTTCTTTCCTTACACTTTTTTTGCCTACCTTCAAGCACAGACAACACTTGGGCTACTCTAATGATAGCAAGAATAAGTACGTGAATACGAGCTTTTCTGACCTTCCTACAAAGGAGTGCTTGAATGTTTGGATCGTTGATAAGATCCATCCCTGAAAAGTACACGATGAAGAAGGTTTCAGATACAAAATCGATAGTCACAAGCACATATACATTTATATAAGTATGTAATATATGGTTCTTATATAGGCACATATACATATAAGTTTGTAATATTATTAATCATGTTTTACAAAAAGATAGAGACAAGAAAGCTTGTGGCCATCAAGGTGATTGAAAAAAGTAAGGTAGTTTCATGTATTGATAAGTTTCATGTAATGTTTAAAGCTTTCTTGCAAAATTTATTGAATACCAATCTTATTAAATTCTGCAAAGTATGCGACCTACTGCAAGTACTAGGGAAAAATCAAGCAACAGTTTCATATCTATTTAAAGACCAACTGTTAGGCAAAATGCTTTTTATTTGATAAAATGTTTCATATCTATTTTAATTGATAGCAGAGTTTTATCAATTAATATTGATCATCTAGGATGGAATGATTGTGTAAGTTGGCTTAAGAAAAAAAGGGTTTTTTTATGAAATGGGTGAGAGAGTGGCCTTCTCTATCTTGAGTTAGCTATATAAGCAATAATCAGTCAATGACATTTATACTCTAAAAAATGAAATAAAAGTACACAAACATCGAATATGAATAAATAGATCAATCTTCTAGTGCCATCAGAAACATATAACTTTATTATCACCAAATTTAAATACAAAATATGATGCAATAGTCAAGTCACCAAATCAAAATTATGTTAAATTTCAACCACAAATTATTCATTTACGATTCTCAACCTATAAACAGCAAGGTCTTTCAAACTGGTTGATGGAGTGTCTAACACTTCAAGCATGCCCATGTTTAGGCCCATACCAAAAGAAATGCATTGCCTTTAACTAGCCATATACAAGAGTTTAGCTATCAACTCAGTTTCTGGATAAAATGCAATATGAAAATGGATAACATAGTATTATGCACAATTAAGGCATGATCTGGATATCCTATCAATGAAGCCTCATAAATCCAAGAAAAGCATATACACTATTATTAAAGACATTGAATTAAATAGTTGGTTAACGATACATGTTCATTAATTTGATAATTGATTTTCTACATTCTCAATTTATAGACTAGGCTTACATACACCTAAATATACTACCATAGTCCTAAATTACACCCATTAACAAAGTTCAAATAGCCTGCAATCCAGTCTTGCCAAACCTACACAGTTATAAAATGATGTTATCCAAAAAACCTATATATTCATAGCCCAAATATCTATGCATTGGTAGCATACCATTCTATGTGCGTGTAACCACCCTTGACCTCTACAAAATTCTAAAACACAATCAAAAGCAATACCCTACCAAACTGATTAGCTGGTGCACATGAGCGTAGTAATTTATCAAGAAGGTACCAAGGCAAACAAGCACTCCCAGCTTAGCCACTATTTCCCTTTCCCAAATCCTAAAAATAGGATGACTTGACTTTATAGTTATACAATGCTAGACATTGTCATGATTAAACTAGGATTACTTGACTTTATTGTCATACAATTCTGCTCAGTGTCGGGAGCGATGGTGAACATTGTAACTAAAGAATCAAAAGCTTGGAACTGCACCATCCCTGTTTCAGTAGACAAAGTACTTTGTATATAAAGTTTTGCACCTACTACTGAAACCAACTCAAAAAAGATACTGAAATCCAAACTTATTTTCTACAAAAGTAGAAAGTTTATAATTGAGACCAAATGTTTCCATTGATCTAACAATGATCCAACGCGAAAAAATTGGCACTAGTTGTGTAAACCAATTAGATTTACCTTTAGATCCTCTACACTAATGGACAATACACATTAATTAAACAAATTAATCAACCACTGTTGTATTTAACATTTACGAAACTAGCCAAAATGGCATCATGAAAACACACTCGAATTAGATAACATTCACTTTCTTTAATTTTGAGTATGTTTTTGGATCAATTTTCCATGCATATGGTATTATATTTGTTCACTTTTGTTGATTTGGAGAGAAGTGATCAA
This sequence comes from Chamaecyparis obtusa, assembly GCA_027943335.1. Lineage (NCBI taxonomy): Eukaryota > Viridiplantae > Streptophyta > Pinopsida > Cupressales > Cupressaceae > Chamaecyparis > Chamaecyparis obtusa. The sequence continues at coordinate 90,632 of BSBK01005861.1, forward strand.
GTGAAAATGATTAAAGTCATAGGAAGCGTGCAAATCCAGAAAGAATAAACACAGCCAAGAAGAAAGTGATTAGTTAATCAATTCCATGAAAGCTTTTTCTATGGCTTGGCATGCCCAATCTTGTAGAATACCAAGCAGAAAAGAAGACCCAGGAAGCATCTAAGACAGGCAAGCATAAACTATGCATCTTTAATCTTCTTTTTTAAAAAAAACCATTGAGTTTGTTGATGGAGTGTTGTGTCACGAGAGAATCAGTGAAGATAGGAGAAGAATGAGAATAATCCGTTATTAACAAATGGAGTTGATTAGCTCTAAAATGTTTATGTAATAACGTCAAACTAGAGGACGACAGGAAGGTCAACAGAAATTCAACTACTCAACTGGTTGAAAGTTTCATGCTTAATAATAAAAGTCATTCTAGCATTTAGGAAAAATCATGTTGTGCTTTTAGTAGATTCTACCACACTTTTGGGATCCTACGACACTTCTAGTGGATTCTACCACGCTTTTGGGAATACTGATTCTTCATTTTTTCAAGTGGTTTGTATTTCACAAAAACAACAAGTCGTGGTGAAAAATAGAGAAAATGGATCTTCTGAGGGAATCAACCATTATTCAACGTTACGTATTAGGAGCGTATGGTTTTTTTTTCTTGCAAAATTGTCTTCATGACCTAGGTCTAGCTATCCTTTGGGTTTCTCCTTCTGTTCTTCCCCCGAAAATATGGTTGACTCAAAGCCCTAGCCTAAAATTTATTTTTGATTCATGCTAGGGTTTCTCTACTAACATTTCAAAGTAGACTAAAATGCATACTGTTTCGAGGACAAGAAGTTTTGAGAGGAATGTAGAGCGAGAACACACAAAACAATTTCAAAGCAGACTAAAATGCATACAGTTTCGAGGACAAGAAGTTTCGAGAGGAATGCAAAGCGAGAACACACAAAACACTGCCTTCAACAGAGAAACACCTTCAACAAAGAACACACAAACGCTGCCTTCAACAGAGAAATGCCTTCAAACAAATAATGTAGAATGCCCTAACGAACGGGAAAACCAACGTAGACACCAAAAAATGCCTTAATCAGCCCGCGGACCTGACGACAATTTATAAAACAGGATTTAAAAAAGTGGAATTTGGCGATCAAATCCCAATTCCACCTTTTTTGAAGGGAGATGTTAATGCTCATTTTGGGCAAAAATGAGCATTAACAAATTCATTTTCCTCTTTCATATTGCACTCCCAAACTGAGGATTCAAACTAAATGGGCATATACAAATGCCAATTCCAGCTAAATGCTAGAAATGGTCCGCTACCAAACGGGCCCTAATGAACTAGCCACTTGTCAGTAGTGTAGGAGGCCACAACTTTGCCACGTGTTGCACTCCACTGTGGACACGTAGGATTTTCGGTACCACTATGGCCTACAAATTAGTAGCCTAATTCGTATGCTTTTTGCGACTTGAGGGAGAAGGGAAATGGGTGAGGAAGAAAATGGAAAGTAGAATGGTGATGCATGTGTTCTCTGCCCTCTGAAGGCGGCGGATGCTGTAGGATTGGAAGAGGTATAGATGGTGTTGGAAAAAATATGGTTCTTTCTTGTATAATGCCTAGGTGATTATTAGGTCAAAATTTTCACAATATTTTGATTAAGGGAAAAATAAGATTCATGGTCTCTTGGAATGATAGAATTGTGTTTCATTTTCTAGGGAGAATACTTAATATTTGTGCACCATAACTTTGTTTTGGAAATTATTTTTTTCAAGGTGTTTAAAATAGTAAAAAAAAAAGGTGAGACCAATGGTTGTAAAAAAGGGACGCCCATATTTGAATACCTGATGTGGTGGATATTAAATCAACAACTCTATTGAAACGTGTTTAGGTATAGGTACTGGGTGTATAGGAGGGATATAATGACAATACGAAATCAAAGTACATATCATGATGTGGAGTGAATAATAATTAAGTTGTAAGAATAAGTAACTGAAGACATGTAGCTGCACCAATTATACTTCTTTTAATACTGTGATGTATCAAAAGTGAGATTTGTGCAGGGACAATAAATTTCTTGTTAACAAAACACAAAAGTTAAGCATTTATAGATTCAAATACATTTTATAAATAATTCATATTTTTATACCAACATTTTTAAAGAAAAATGCTAAAATATTATTAATTCAACTAAGGAAAGATAATTAAAATTTTCATGGCTGCTACATCATCCTTGAATTGTAAAATAAAATCTTTAAGACTGGAATTAGACTAGAATTGAGATTGTCAAATATAGAAATTAACATTTTCGAACTTATACGCAAACAACATTTTCCATCTTCTCATTATGAATTCCAGGGAAACCAAATGGTATATATTTGTAAAGAAGGCCAAAATGTTGTTAAATAGTGATTTTTATTTCTCCATATTCTTGTATGTGCCACACGTTAGTACTAATATTAATGAATATTAAATATTACATTACTCTGCATCATATATCATTCTAGTCACTTTGAACTCACACACACATAACAACACTTTGTATAAGTTATTCCAGATTACAATCAAGTAGCATAGCATGAACTTGCAAGTTACAATCAAGTAGCATTTTTTTAATCTAGATTGAAACCTAGATAATCATAATTTTGAGAAATGATTTGTAAAAGAGGAATTTATTATTGTAGTTGTCCATAAATTTTCATAAAAAAAATGTCATCAAGTTCTTGGATGATTGGCTGGAACTGATAATCCAGTTGGTTGCTTTTCCAATTCTATTCTTAAATCTTGACTTAAAATTTTGAAAGGTTGTGCATAATTATTTATCTAATTCAAAAGTTAAAACTCATAAATTTTGAACTTCTGAATTACAAATTCTATGAATTGAAATTTTAAAATTTTGTGCACAACCGCTTTTCCTAATCTAAAAGTTAGAAATTTACAAGGTTGTGAGTTGTGAAACACATTAGAAGTGTTGACAAAGAGAAGCTACCAATATATTGGTGAAAGAAAAGCAAGGAGAAATAGTTATAACTTGAACTTTAATTGGTTGTAATCTTAGGTGTAATATGGCTGGGTAGTTGTATGGTTGGAAAACTACAAGCATGGTTGTTTTGTTTTCTTATATAAATGTTCATAAGGATGTGAGAATAAGAGAAACTTTACATTCTTTCATAGGTCTAATAAACTATTTGATTATCAGAATTTGAACCTTCATATTCATTAATTTTAAGATTCTCGATGTCTCTTTTAAGTCTTTTATTTTCAAACTTTTTAAAATTTAACATTATTTATATTTATTTATTAAACACGAATATAATTTAAATTTAAATTTTAATAGATTATATAATAATTATTTTATAATTTATGATTAAAAATATTAATTAAGCAATAGACTATTTATGGTGAACATTGTCCACCGGAAATCAGTATTCCTAAGCTTGTAATCTTGCCTCGAAACTTAGATGTAATTTATACAATGCAATTGAATATTAAAATCTTACCTTATTAGAAGGTAAGATAATACATAACTACTTACGTGACAGGAGGGAGTTGAAGTAAAATTATTTAACTATTGTGTTGGAAATAAAAAGTAGATTGTTAAACTTATCTTTCCACCGTATGTGAATGTTGGTGGTAAATTAGTTATATATGTAAATATATAGATATTCAATGTGAAAGCTGTTTTGAAAGTAAATTAAAGTTTTCATTTTTTTTTTTGACTTTTTCTATATATATATATATTATATAAATATAATGCATCAAGAGGGTAAGTTGTAAGAATAAAATTGTAATATTTATTATATAATATTATATTATTATATTAATTTTATAAGATAATTTTGTATAATTTTATTATGTATTTTATTTTATAAAAGATAAATTTTAAGATTATAATTAATGTTATTATTCAATTTTGTTTGGGGTATAATTTAATGTAGGGTTAGGGTTGGGGTTATTTGGTTCAATATTCAAAAAGGTTGATGATTTTGAGTAGGATTTGGGTTCATTTTAGTTCAAGGTTTTGTTTGGCATTTATTTAGGTTTACAACTCCAATACCACATTTATATTGTATAATTCAATAAATTAAAATATAAGTTTATGGTTAACATTCAAGTTCAAATAGAATTTGGTTTTGTTTTAGTTAATTATAAAGTAGTCTTAGGGTTATCATAAAATTTTGGTCAAGTCTTAGGATTAGAGTTGCATTGGTTTTTTTTTTGTTACGAGTAAATGTTGTTATACATGTTAAGGTCCAACTACTATTTAGTTTAGGATTAGGGTTCAATATGTTTCATATATCAGATTTAAAAATAGGCAGATGGTTTAATTTTGTTTAGCCTTAACCATTAATTATGTTTTATTTTGTTTATGAGAAGGGTTCAATTGTTCAATTCAACGTTAGTGCTCAATTTTGATTAGATTGAGGTTACCAATAGGATTTTATCCAGTTTAATGTTAGGGTTAGAAATATACTCGATATTGAGGTCCTTTTTTCTTCTTCTTTGGGTTAAGCCTGATTTAAAATAAGGGTTATTTTGGTTGCATGTTAGGGCTATTGTTCAATTTGGTTTAATAGTGAATATGGTTAAAGGTTAGCATTCAATTCAATTCAATAGTCACATTATGATAAGAGTTTGTTTACAGTTATGGTTCAATTGAACAAGTTTACATTTAAGATTCAATTTTATTTGTACTACTATGGTTTAGTGTTCAAAGGAGGCTATTTGAGTTTGTTCAATATTTGAGAATGATTTCGTTGAAGATGAGGTTTTTAATTATTGGGGCTCAATTATTTGTAATGTTGAGTAAAGTCTAGTTAGGCTTCCATTGGGTTTGGGGCTAGATTTCTAATTTATTTAGTGTTACAGACTCTTATTCAATTTAGTCTAATATTATGGTTAAGAGTAATGGGTATGTGCAAGATCATGAGGGGCCAAACTATGCCCTTAAGTGGCAATGAAAAATCAGCAAATCAGGGTTAGTCAACTTGATGTGAAAATTTCAACTAGCTATCAACCTAATATCAAAAAGTTGTAAGAATAGAATCTGTAGAAAATTGAATATAGTTTCTAAACTACTAGGCCTTTTTTGAAAAAAAAGTTAGTATGATTGGTGAAAAGTATAGATTTCAATGCAGCAGTACAAAAATTTCTGGAAAAAAATAAGAAGTAGGTGTATGTCTGACCACTTTAATTATAATCAAATGATAATATTTTATTATAAGATTTTATATATAAGTAGTAGACTCATGCTCAGATGTGACGCATATTTTTTGGTAATTTTATTCCAAAAAACTAATTAATTATGAATTTTCTGCTACAACATTTTCAGAATAAAAAAACTCCCATGTCTGACCACCTTAATTCATTCAAAACTTTACAAAATTCAATTTTTTTTTCCTTATAGTAGGTGAAGCATAGAATGTGACACATTTTTTGGATTTTAAAAATGTTATACCATTTGAAAGTTATAGTCATTTTTCAATTAGTATATAAATCAGCACTTTAGAGGTAACTCAATTAGAAAATAACTAATAATTAATTACCAAATTCAAAATTTGACATCAATTATATCGATAGAAAGCTGATAATCTCCTTAAGATACCCTTTTCATTTCATCAAATTTGGGTAAAAAATAATTTGTCAGCTACATGGTCGAAGTCTGGAACTCAGAGAAACAGGGGAAAAACACATTTTTGAGACATTTCAATAGTTGACCATGTAGGTTTGGTGCACAAAGCAATACCGAGACTAATTAGGTACCTGATATTTTCGGGTACCCGAAAATGCTGACAGAATTTTGATTTTTCACTTTTCCCTCCCCTTTCTCCCTCCCATTTCTCCATCCTTCATATGATTATATATATTAGATTATATCAAAAATGATATATTAGATATATATTAGATTATATATTATATATATTAAATATTATATAATATACATTTTACAATAAATATTATTTAATATATATTAACATTAAATGTTACATTATATATCATATATCATATATTATTTTATATGTATAATATATTAATATGTATTTTACAACTATGTACGAAAGGTTGGAAGATTGCAGAAAAATCATGGATGGCCATTGAAGGAAGCAAAGGAAATCAATCAGCCATTTAAAAAATTCATGGGCGCCCATTGAGGAAGAGAGAGAGTGAGAAGGTGGCGGGGGTTGAGAGAGGAAGAGAGAGAGAGTGAGAAGGTGTGTGTGTGTGTGTGTGTGAGAGAGAGAGAGAGAGAGAGAAGGGGAGAGAGTAGGATAGAGAGAAGGGGAAGGAGAGAGAGAGAGAGATAGAAGGGGATGGGAGAGAGTAGGAGAGAGAGAAGGGGATGGGGAGAGAGTAGTAGAGAGAGAAGGGGAAGGGGAGGGAGTAGGAGAGATAGAGAGAAGAGGAAGGGGAGAGAGTAGGAGAGAGAGAGAGAAGGGGAAGGAGATAGAGTAGGAGAGAGAGAAGGGGAAGGGGAGAGAGTAGGAGAGAGAGAAGGGGAAGGAGAGAGAGAGAGAGAGAGAGAGAGAGAGAGAGAGAGAGAGAGAGAGAGAGAGAGAGAGAGAGAGAGAGAGAGAGAATGGGAAGGGGAGAGAGTAGGAGAGAGAGAAGGGGAAGGGGAGAGAGTAGGAGAGAGAGAAGGGGGAGGGGAGAGAGTAGGAGAGATAGAGAAGGGGATCCAGAGAGAGAGAGATAGAAGGGGATGGGAGAGAGTAGGAGAGAGAGAAGGGGATGGGGAGAGAGTAGTAGAGAGAGAAGGGGAAGGGGAGAGAGTAGGAGAGATAGAGAGAAGAGGAAGGGGAGAGAGTAGGAGAGAGAAGGGGAAGGAGAGAGAGAAAGATAGAAGGGGATGGGAGAGAGTAGGAGAGAGAGAAGGGGAAGGAGAGAGAGAAAGATAGAAGGGGATGGGAGAGAGTAGGAGAGAGAGAAGGGGATGGGGAGAGAGTAGTAGAGAGAGAGAATGGGAAGGAGAGAGAGTAGGAGAGAGAGAAGGGGAAGGGGAGAGAGTAGGAGAGAGAGAGAGAGAGAGAGAGAGAGAGAGAGAGAGAGAGAGAGAGAGAGAGAGAAGGGGAAGGGTAACCAATTTATTACAATATTAATCAATAAGGAGCAAGGCAAACTTAAATAATATCATAGTAGGCATTTGAAATCCAAATTCTAATTAGGAGTTTTAAGCAAAGTGAGTAAGGTCCTAGATAGGGACATTACAGATCCACACATTGTTTAGTAGATACCTCCAAGAACCCACATACACGGGAGTAGGTTTGAAGTAAGAATAAGATTATTTATCGGTTCAAAAATATTACTGTGTTGTACTTTTGATTAACATCCAATGATTGGATGTGAAATTCACAAATTTGATTATATTGCCACTGGTTCTATTTCAAATTCTGGAAAAAATGGATTTTTGACATATGTTCATAAATTTCAGTCAACACCATTTTAAAATAACACATCAGTTTATTTTTACACATTGAGAATATCATCAATAGGAATTGAACTAAAATTGACATAGGTCATAGGAAATAAATGACCCAGCTATTTGTTGTCTTCTGCATTTTGAGTTTCTTATTACAATCAGGAGAAGACTATTACTCTCCAAATGGTTTTGGATAGTAACATTTGTACTTCCTCTTGACAAATATTTCTTCCCTCGTCTTGCTGCCTATTGATACCGACAAAGTGAATCTAGGCATTTCTACCATGTAATGGGAGAAAAATGGTTTCCTAATTGATATGTATCTAAATAATACATGCAAGAACTTTTCTTTTATATTGATCACTAACCCTTTACAACAGAAAATATTTACAAAAAATGGCATGTACTTGCATGAGGACATTATATATTACAGAAATCCCACACAGAAGCAACTGGCAAGCCGCTCAAAAAGTAGTAACTAATAGCAAGTGGGATAATGCAGATGCTTTAATAAACCACTATCTTCTTTACTCAAGCAACATCTGGTTCATCTGCTTGACTGGGGCATGTTTGGGAACAAACAGTCTCCATTTAAACTCAAGTCTCTTGAAGTAGTTATATTTGTCAGTGGAGGAGATACACCCATTGGATTTGCAATAAATTTATGCTCACTAGAATTTCCATTTCTCTTCAATTGGGATACTCTTAAAAAAATTGCATCTACCCTTTTACCAATTTGGGAAATCAATGGGTCTATTTGTGGACCTCCAAGGAGTTGGTCACCTATACGAGAACCTTGAGATGAATTAGGAACTTCTCTACGAAAGAGATCAGTACCTTGAGAAGCTCTCCACTTGTCAGTTGAATTAAAACCTTGGACCATAGATGGCTGCCCTTTATTGTAAAATGAGGAGTGAGACTGCCAAGCCAAAGATGGCAATGCACTTACATTTGAGGGATAATGCCCAACATGAGTAACCTGGTTTCCCAAGTCCCATAAATGCAAGGCCATTGACAAATAGGCATTTCTAATAGAAATAGTTGTGGTGCTAGAATAAAGTGCATGACCAAATTCTTTTCTTGCTAATGAACCAATTTGAGGCTTCATTTCACATTGCTCTGTGGATAATTCCACAACACTTGTTACTTCTTTATCTAAATTTTTTGTGTCAGTGTACATGTGCACTGAAGAGCTTCTGTCACTACTTGAGCTACTAGTAGATGGTGAGTACTCATCATCATCATCTGACATAGGCTCACATGCATATCTTACTTCTTTCCTTTGCCACTTTCCCCTTCCTAGCTCTTCCTCATTTGTAACTTCTATCATGGGTCCAAGAAGCTCTTCCCACTCTTTCCCATTAATATGCAAATATTTTTGTCTGTAACAGTATTTTCTGCATTTATTATGATATTGATCCAATTTAATGCACCTTCGCTATTTGATCCATACTTCCCTTTCATTTCACTTGCTTTGCTCATTTTGCACGTCATAGGCCAGGATTTGACAGCGGGTACGACCTTGGTACTATCGGCGTTAATGATAAATTTTACCTTTTAGCTATTAATTTTTTGTCATTTTTCCTGTATGATGCTTTTGTATATGAATTGTGGATATTCTCTGGGAAACTTTTCATTTTTTCCTGTAGGATGCCTCTGTATACAAATTTTGGAGAATCTCTGTTAAAGAGTAGGTAAGGATGGCTAAGATGAGTGCAGCGAAGAGGGAGAGGACTAAATTGAGAGAGTGGAGGTAGAGAGTGATAACAACAAAAATATTTTAGGGCTTGCAAAAATATGGAAATTATAATCTTCCTCCCAGAGGAGACATTAATGAAGTTCTTCGTGCCTTGGTAGAGGAAGCCGACGGTACTACATACAGAAATGTGGTATGTATTTTTGGTGTTAGGACCCCTAGGAAGTCCCCATGACCCCTTTCGACACATTGGAACCCTCAAGTGTGTCCTAAGGGGTCGTAGGACCCCTTAGGACACACTTGAGGGTTCCAATGTGTCGAAAGGGGTCATGGGGACTTCCTAGGGGTCCTAGTATGCCTTATCACATGTTAGGACCCCTAAGAAGTCCCCATGACCCCTTTCAACACATTGGAACCATCAAGTGTGTCCTAAGGGGTCATACCACCCCTTTGGACACACTTGAGCATTAAAATGTGTCAAAAGGGGTCATGAGGACTTCCTAGGGGTCCTAGTATGCCTTATCATGCGTTAGGACCCCTAGGAAGTCCCCATGACCCCTTTCGACACATTGGAACCCTCAAGTGTGTCCTAAGGGGTCCTATGACCCATTAGGACACACTTGAGCATTCAAATGTGTGAAAAGGGGTGATGGGGACTTCCTACAGGTCCTAGTACACCTTATCATGCGTTAGGACCCCTAGCAAGTCCCCATGACCCCTTTTGACACATTGGAACCCTAAAATGTGTCCTAAGGGGTCCTACAACCCCTTCAGACACACTTGGGCATTCAAATGTGTTAAAAGGGGTCATGGGGACTTCCTAGGGGTCCTAGTATGCCTTATCACGCGTTAGGACCCCTAGGAAGTCCCCATGACCCCTTTCAACACATTGGAATGCTCAAGTGTGTCCTAAGGGGTCCTACGACCCCTTCAGACACACTTGAGGGTTCCAATGTGTCAAAAGGGGTCATGGGGGCTTCCTAGCGGTCCTAGTATGCCTTATCATATGTTAGGACCCCTAGGAAGTCCTCATGACCCCTTTCAACACATTGGAACCCTCAAGTGTGTCTTAAGGGGTCCTACGACCCTTCAGACATAGTTGAGCATTCAAATGTGTCAAAAGGGGTCATGAGGATTTCCTAGGGGTCTTAGTACACCTTATCACGCGTTAGGACCCCTAGGAAGTCCCCATGACCCCTTTCGACACATTGGAACCCTCAAGTGTGTCCTAAGGGGTCGAAGACCAATTCAGACACACTTGAGGGTTCAAATGTGTCAAAAGGGGTCATGGGGACTTCCTAGGGGTCGTAGTAAGCCTTATCATGCATTAGGACCCCTAGGAAGTCCCCATGACCCCTTTTGACACATTGGAATGCTCAAGTGTATCCTAAGGGGTCCTACGAACCCTTTAGACACACTTGAGCATTCAAATGTGTGAAAAGGGGTCATGGGGACAACATACCTTATATGTTCTTACATCAATTTTTATGCCACTGTTAGTTTTTAGACCAGATAATGACATCTATTTATTTAGTATAGTCAGACCACCGAAATTACAAGGAGTCTGTAGAAAAATCCTGTGCTGGATACTTTCAAGATGACTTGGGCTAAAACTATCTATCATCAAATCAACTGTGCAGGTATTTTTTCGAATACATTATATATATATAATATGCATTATATATATATATATATATTATATACATTAGTATATATATTATATACATTAATATATAATACATTATATATATTATATACATTAGTATATATATAATATATTATATATATAATATACATTATATATATATTATATACCTCTTGTTATATATAAAAGTTCATTTTTTTCATTTACTCCCACCATTTTTTCATGTACCTAGAAATATCGGGTACCTGATTATTGGTTGGTATAACTTTGACCAAAATATCCCCTATCCCTACAGACCAAAGAAGCACGGGATTTTAGACTTTTTTCATGAGTTGTAAGAAAAAAAAGTGATTTGGGGCCCATTTTTTGTTTTTTTGTCAACTTGTGGTCTCACCATGGGAAGCAACAGTCATCCAAAGGCTAAACGCAAGAGGAAGGTGATAGAGAAGAAATTCAAGCATATAGGGAAAAAGATAGGGAAAATCACCGAAGAAGGAGAGAAGGTATGTTAAACATTAATCAAGGTGACCCCGTAAATGTAGTTGCAAGTGAAGAGGATGTTGAATTTGAAAATAATATGGAAATTAATTTTGTGAATAACAATGTATGGAGTGAAGATGAAAATGTAGAGATGGAGAATGAAAATGTAGACTTGGGGAATGGAAACATAGATTTGGGGAATGAAAATGAATGGAATGAAGATGAAAATGTAGACTTGGGGAATGAAAATGTTGCACAAGAACCACATGAACGTTACACATCTCCAAATTATATGCGAAATGAATTCCCTTGCAATAAAGATAATCAATCTTCAAATTGGGGGCTTTCAAGAACACCTAAATGGTTAATTGAAATTGAGGAGAACATTATGAATAATTGGGAAGGAAAGAGGTCACATAGAACTGTTAGGTTGTGGGCTTCAAGACTTTATGATCAATTTTTTGGAAACAAGACATTTGTTGAGCAATGTCAAAATTTTGTGCAGTTGTTAAAGATGCAAAAGACGAGACCTGTGCTTGTGAAATTGAAGATTCATGTGAACAAGAAGATGGAGAGAAATTCCATTGTTGTGAAGAATCTTTTCAATGCTCTCAATAGCATTGGGAAGACTAGTAGAGAAAAAGAAAAGAGAGTTTCTCAGAGGGTTATTACAACCTCCTTAGTAAGTCATCAGTTGAGAACGAATCGTTTGATGAGACAAACTTGTGTTGACTTCAATATAGACTGTAAAACTTTGGGTAGAGCACTTGCAAGAAGAGAAAGACTTGATGATCTGCTTCAAATTGATACATGGGCTTATGGTGGGAGACTTCCATGTTTCAATAAGAAGCTAACAGATGTTGTCAAGGATGAAATTCAACAATTTTGGGATGCTAACTCAAGATTGTCACCAAATGTGAAGGATGTCTTGAAGTAGAGATTTGGCAATTGAGACCGCACTCCACATCCTAAACATTATGTGGAGGTAAGTCAAACAATGTTGTATAAATTTTTTTTGTGAGACACATCCAACATTGAAAATATCACAAAGGTCTTTTGAATCCGTGAAGCCATTTTATTGTGTACCCCTTAAGATTCAGAATACATGTTGCAAATATCATGTTGAGTTTTCAATGCATCATGAATTATTATGGTCTATTCATTCTACTTTGCATAATAATGAAATGCTAGAGGATTATGGTGCAAGTGGTCTTCCCAAATCATCAAGAGACTTGCTAGATCAATTTTTCTGTCAAAGAGATGATGGTTGTTTATTTTATAAAAAAGATTTCTTAAATGCCAAGTACTTAGAATGTGGTGGCCTGTCCAAGTTTAGGACATATTTTCATGAGGGTTTGGAACACAATTTTGGAAAGAAACTCATCCAAAAAAAGGTATATGAAATAGTTAAATATACATTGAAGAGTGGAGGTGAAGGCTCTAAATGTGAGTTAGTTGCAAAAGAATACAATGTTACTGATTTTATCTCAGATTTCAAGACAAATATTTTTTACAAGTATGCAAGGCATAGTCACAGGTCTCAATGGTTGGATCAACAATTCAGGACATGTAAGGACACTTTCCCCATTGGAACTATTATATCCATTGTAGATTTTGTGGAGAACTATACATTGCAGCCCCAAAATGAGACTCAAGCTCAATATTACAATTCCATTCAGGTTGCTATTTTTGTACACATCACATATAGACATTCCCCTAATAGAAAAAAAAGATGAGTGAAAGATAATTAGAGAGTACCATTTTTATATGAGTGACAATAGGTCTCACTCTCATGAGTTTGTTCAACATTGTTTCCAGAACTATTTTGACTTGTAGGAAAATGGTATTGCTATGGATAGGCATCTCATTTGGTCGGATAATTGCACCGGTCAATTTAAGAATGCTAGAATGTTTTATTGGTTGTGTAGAATGCATGTGGAGAGAGGTGTACCTCATATTTGGAGTTTTTTTGAGTCAGGGCATGGGAAAGGGGAGCATGATGGAGCGGGTGCGTGTGTGAAGAGAGCTCTAGTTAAGGAGCAATTGAGGATTTTAGGTGTTGTACTTCTTAATGCTCATTCTATTGTTGATTGGTGTACTTTAGCATTGTCACAGGGGGGACTCTTGATTCTACAGTGCATAGATTCTTTTGGTTGGTTGAGGAGGGAACTATAGGAGATAGATTGGATTTTCAAACAGTGAAAGACTCTTAAAAAATGCATTCATTCCAAAGATCCAATAGTAGTACATGGACCATTTGGACATGACAGTTGGCTTGTTTTTGCCCCATGTGTTTTCAGTATGATTGGGATCATTGTGAGTCAAGTGAGTGGGTGGATACATGGGTTCCATAGTATCTAACTCATTTATCTTTGACACTCTCTATAAGAAATGATGACATGGACACTTCAGTTGAGTATGACCATCTTTCAGATCTTCAGCAGCTAGGAGATGTTTTTGCATTGGTTGCACTGCAGGGGAATGATGAGAGGTCAAATTATTGGTTAGCACGTTGTGTACGAGGTAAACAAAAGCTTTTACAATTGATGACATATGGTGATGGGTTCACATATCGTACTGGTTCAGTTGTTGTTGCGGGAACATGACTGCGAACATACATGATTAGAAAGAATGGAATTCCTACATTTGAAGACTATGAGAAGCACAAAACTATTCTCATGTATTCACACCTTGTTATAGAAACAAATGTCAAGTTGTCAAAGCATCAAGGAAGACCAAAGACAAAAGAACTGTGGACTATTAGTACTATTGATCATGAAGCACTATTGGAGACCCTGAAGCCAAGAGATGACCCTTCAGGAACACTTGACTAGGTAATAAGTTAACTTAGTGCATTGTTTTCTAAGTTCATTAAGCTTAATTTCACCTTTCTTAGATTTTATTTTGAGTCAATAAACTTGGTTTTGTATGTGGATTGTAACTTGTGCAGGAGCACCTATGAAGACACCTATGGTCACGATGGATCCAATCAGAGATAGAAGGACAAAAGGATCCTTAATGGTTAATTGAGATCTTTTGAAGCCTATAATGGCAATTTGTAACAATCAATTTGATTTAAAAGTTAAATGTCCTAGAAGTCTTGATAAGGACTTATGACCAAAATCATGTATGGGTGGCCAATAGTGCCAACAAGGGATCTTAAATGTCATTTACTTATGTCATTTGCATGGTTTGAATTCTTACATGTTTGATTTTTGTTTCTAATGCTTTAAGGATATTATTTTTTATCATTTCAAACAATCTTTGATGCTTTGATGCTATCATTGGAGCACGCCTTAAATGCAAAATTGTGGTTTTTATACGCGAGTCCAGTTGTGTTTTGATTGAGGAAGTTAACATTGACAGAGGTGGTCTATAAATCTGAATAGACTGACTATCCCTTTGGGTGGGAGGTATAATGGTATGAAACATAAGAACATAGGAAATCTATAGAAGTTAAACTTCAAACATAATAAACTCCATGAACAGGGTATTCCAGAGTAAAGAAAAATAAATGTCCTAATATTTAGTCTTTATTATTGGGTTTTGGGAGGGATGGCAGAATATTAAAAATAATTGAATTTTAGTAGAGTGCTAACTGGCTTAATCATGATTAGTTTCACAATTCAAATTTCAAACATACCATTAACAGTCATTGCAATGGAACTGGGTCAAGAAAAGAAGTGTGCATGCTTTCCCATTTGGGTCTTCTCTTGTTTTAGAATGAAAACCTAATTGTTTCCACTACAGACAAGGACATGTTCCCAAGGACTACTTACTCAATCTGTAAAACACAACTGCTTGCAGGCTGCCCAGTGTACCATAATGCATTGTGTGTTTTATGGTCTGCAAGTGACGTGCTTTCTGAGTTTGCATGGGAGAGTAAAAGGGTTAAATTTTTCGTTACTAAAAATGGTGTTGACTATAAGTTGGTGGTTCACTTTCATGACATTGTAAATGCTAGTGAGAACCCCATTCTCTCTATGAAGTCATTGGAATGCTCACAACCACGCTCAACCCAAGTGACCCCAAGGTGCACTAAGCATGATTAGGTAGTGATCTTATGAGGCTATGGGATCATGATTCTAAGGTCTACAATAACCTCTCTCAGTTTTGGACGATTTGACTTCATTTGCATTTGGCAAGGCGATATCAGTCGATGCCAAAACTTGTAGTGAGGGTCAATTGAAAGTAGCTCTAAAGTGTATCTTTCAAATCATCCATCCTGGCATTGAACTATCTACTCCATTGGCTTTGGTTGGGTAGGTAAATGCTAGTGACAACCCCAT
Organism: Chamaecyparis obtusa; assembly: GCA_027943335.1. Classification (NCBI taxonomy): domain Eukaryota; kingdom Viridiplantae; phylum Streptophyta; class Pinopsida; order Cupressales; family Cupressaceae; genus Chamaecyparis; species Chamaecyparis obtusa. The sequence continues at coordinate 106,148 of BSBK01005861.1, forward strand.
TCCACCCACAGAGTCACTGGAATGCTCGCAACCACGCTTAACCCAAATTACCCCAAGGTGCAAGAAGCATGATTAGGCAAAGATCTTCCAAGGCTCATAGCTCAAACCTCATGAGAGGTATCAAAAAACCATTAGAGGATACATGATTTTGATTTTGAGGTCTACAATAACCTCTCTTGGTTTTGGCCGATTTGACTTCATTTGCATTTGGCAAGGCGATCACAGTCGATGCCAAAACTTGCAGTGAGGGTCAGTTAAAAGTAGCTCTGAAGTGTATCTTTCAAATCATCGATCCTACCATTGAACCACCTTCTCCATTAGCTCCAATTGGCCAAGAAAATGCTAGTGACAATACCATTCCACCCACGGAGTCACTGGAATGCTCACAACCATGCTCGAACCAAGTGACCCCAAGGTGCACTAAGCACGATTAGGAAATGATCTTCCAAGGCTTGTATCTCAGACCTCGTGAGAGGTATCAACAAACCATAAGAGGGTAGTAGATCATGATTTTGAGGTTTGCAATAACCTCTCTCGATTTTGGGCGATTCAAATTTTTTTGCATTTGGCAAGGCGATCTCAGTCGATGCCAACACTTGCAGTGAGGGTCAGTTGAAAGTAGCTCTGAAGTGTATCTTTCAAACCATCTATCTTGGCATTGAACCATTTGCTCCATTAGCTTTGGTTGGCTGGGTAAATGCTAGTGACAACCCCATTCCACCCACGGAGTCACTGGAACGCTCGCAACCACGCTCAACCCAAGTGACCCCAAGGTGCACTAAGCATGATTAGGCAGCGATCTTCTGAGGCTCGTATCTCAGAGCTCGTGAGAGATATTGATAAATCATTAGGGACTACGAGATCATGATTCTAAGTTATACAATAACCTCTCTCAGTTTTGGCCGATTCAACTTCGTTTGCATTTGGCAAGGTGATCTCAGTCAATGCCAAAACTTGCAGTGAGGGTTAGTTGAAAGTAGCTCTGAAGTGTATCTTTCAAACCATCCATCCTGGCATTGAACCATCTACTCCATCAGCTCCAGTTGGCCAGGTAAACACCAGTGACAACCTTGTTCCACCCACGGAGTCACTGGAACACTCGCACCATGCTTGACCCAAGTGACCCCAAGGTGCACTAAGCATGATTGGGAAATGATCTTCCAAGGCTCGTATCTCAGACCTCGTGAGAGGTATTGAAAAACTATTAGGGGCTACAAAATTATGTTTTTGAGGTCTACAATAATCTCTCTCAGTTTTGGGTGATTAAACTTTGTTTACATTTGGCAAGGCGATCTCAGTTGATGCCAAAACTTGCAGTGAGGGACAATTGAAAGTAGCTCTGAAGTGTATCTTTCAAATTGTCTATCTTGGCATTGAACCATCTACTCCATCAGCTCTAGTTGGCTGAGTAAATGCCAATGACAACCCGTTTCCACCCATGAGTCACTGGAACGCTCACACCACACTCGACCCAAGTGACCCCAAGGTGCACTAAGCATGATTGGGCAGTGATCTTCTGATGCTTGTATCTCAGACCTTGTGAGAGGTATCAAAAAACCATTAGGGGATAAAAGATTGTGTTTCTGAGGTCTACAATAACCTCTCTCAATTTTGGGTGGTTTGACTTCGTTTGCATTTGGCAAGGTAATCTTAGTCGATTGCAAAACTTGCAGTGAGGGTTAGTTGAAAGTAGCTCTGCAGTGTATCTTTCAAACTGTCCTTCCTAGCATCAAACCATCTACTCCATCAGCTCTAGTTGGCCGAGTAAACACTAGTGACAACCCCATTCCACCCACTGAGTCATTGGAATGCTCGCGACCACACTTGACCCAAGTGACCCCAAGGTGCACTAAGCATGATTGGGCATCGATCTTTTGATGCTTGTATCTTGGACCTCGTGAGAGGTATCCAAAAATTGTCAGGGACTACGGGATCATGTTTCTGAGGTATACAATAACTTCTCTCAGTTTTGGGTGATTCGACTTCATTTGCATTTGGCAAGGTGATCTCAGTCAATGCCAAAACTTGCAGTGAGGTAGCCTTTGCAATGATATTGGGATGCTGCACTAGAGGAGGGGGTGTGACATCAGTGGGGGAGATGAAGGTAGTGGGATTTTTGCACTGGGAAAATGGCCTAGTCTGAGGAGCTCCTCCTCCTACGCCCATGTTGGGCCTCATGCTAAAATAATTAACATTGTGACCAAGAAAAAACTTAGCATACAATTTTTTTATGAAATAGAAAGGGAGCTCCAAATTGCTATGGGGTGGTTTATCAAAAACCATCCACCATCGATCCCAAAAGTGTGTGCACATTGCTTCATATGTGCACCATTTTATTGATAATTTGGGATTTTTGGGGTCAATTTGTAATCCGGTTTTAGGATTCACAAAAAGGGAGGCTATATCTTCCTTAGTTATATTAAGGGCCGCAATCTCATCATGGTCAAGCCCGTCATCAAATTGTGTGTGCATATCATCACGTCAATGAAGAGCAGCATTATGTTGCCGCGTGAGTGTGTCAATGTTTTCAACAATAGTATTTAGGGTGGCAAGCATGGGACCTAATGTAGGTATATTCTGATATGTGTTTTAGAAACCTCATATTGTGTTCAAATTATCTTGTATCAAATCTTCTAAAGATCAAGGGTTTTGAGACGGGGGATTGTTTTAGGGATCGTTATTTGGTGCAGGAGGGTTATTTTCTTCATTGTTGTTAGCCATGCCTGATTAAATTAAAAAAAAATCTAAATTTCAATTTGATTTCATATATTATTACAAAAATAAATACAAAACCCTATTTCAACCAAAAAAACTACATTTAGCATCAAAATGAAATAAAATAATCAAAATATACAAAGAATTTACTTACCGTATATACTGCAGAGTCAAATTTGTTGTTGGGGAAATCAGATACTCGAAAAAATTGAGTATTAGATATATAGAGCCGTTTTACAAACCTAAAAATAATGAGAGAAATGAGAAACACGGCTTGCGAGTTTTGATTTATGCCACAGGTTTCGGGTACCCGATGAGGATTGTGCTTTGGTGTCAGGTTTGCCGAGGTGTACTGACACCCATGCCAACTAAAAAGTCAACAAGCATTTTCATGTGCTTTTAGACGAGTGAAAAGTGAATATTTTTCACATTGCCACTTTTTGGCCCCTCATGATCTTGCACATACCCTAATAATTTCTTATAAGGATAGAGTGAAACTTAGCTTATGTAGTTTTGAATTTATTTATGGTATCAAAAGGAGTGGGGCTATTGTTCAGTTATCATCGAGACAATGTTTTATTCAGTGTGGATAAAGTAGGGTATTGTTCAATTACTATTGTGGATAGTATTTTATTTGGTGAGGAATGGGGTATAAATAGGTTGTGTTTTGGTTTTATTTTAATCATTATGGTTGATAAAATTTTAATTTGCAGTCTAAGTTTGTTTTGCATAGAGTTAGACTTGTTTTCTTTGTATGATGAAGTTTACTCAAAGTTTATGGTTTACGCAAATTTTATGGTTCAATTAGAGATAGTGCTTATTCAAATTTAGAGATAAGTGTTAAAATGGGTTTCAAATTGGTTTGGTTTATTGATTCAGTGTAGTATTTATTTTTTGTAGGAGGTAGGATGAATTGTCTTGAAATTGAATTAGGATTGAACATTAATTTTATGTTCAAGTGGTGTTTGGGTTATGGTAAACTTTGTTATATTGTTTGAATGAGTGTTTGATTCATTTAATGTAAGGATTATATTTGATTTAGTGTTAATGTTAGACTACAATTTAGTTTAAGGATGAGGTTTAATAAGGTGTTAGCATTTAATATATCTAAAATATAGTAACATATTTAAGATATATTTGAATAAAAAAATTAGTTTAATGATAGGGTTTATTTGAAGGTTTAGGATTTAATTACGTTTCAAATTAGTCCTAGTATTTAATGATTCATTTCCAAATAAGTAATAACCAAAGCAAACTTTTAGTTAACAAAATAAAAAGGTTATTCCAAAAATATACTTGTACATATTTGATTGATATAGGTAATCACATAGAAGATTATAATTATATTTATTTTAGATGAGTTTAAACTATTTTAAATTAATAATATTATTCTATTAAGTAGATTTGTTTAAAGTCAAATTGACTTATATAATAAATATTCAATTTTTATTTTGTATTTTAGTTTAATGATTCAATTGTTATAATAAATTTTAATTATAGATATGAATGATATTTCATTTGATGCTATAATTTTTTTATTAATTATGTTAAATAGATATAATAATTATATCATAGCTATAATAATTATATCTTATTATTTTCAAGTTACAAAATAGTGAAACTTAATCAAGATTTCACATTTCAAAAATGTAATCAATACAACACATTTATTTAAAAAATAGATCTTGTGTCACGTATAGAAAACCACATACATGTTTTCGGTTGAAATAATAAGGGAAATATAATTCACTCTTAAACCATAACAATGTCCTAAAGGTCAAAATATATATTGTGCATGATAATATAAAATTTTAATAAGCGGTTTATATCGTGCACTAAGAAAAGTGCAGTCTTAAAAAACTTCAACAAAATTTTCACCGATGAGAACAATATTTCAACCTTTGTTTTCATAATGATCATGATAGACTTCTTCCATAAAATCTAGAAAAGAAGCTATTCTAGTATATGTCTCCTTAACCTTTTCCACAACATCTTTCATTCGCAAAATTTCATTCTCACTGTTGCCTGTCAAATAAATTTTTACCTTATTTATATGCGGCAATTTGTCAAGCTGTGTCAAACTTTAAGTTGCAAAATGAACCTTGAACTTTGAACTTGAACCGACCGGTTCAAGGTTCAAAGTTCAATATACTTTTCTCCAAAAGCATCGCGTGTAAGTTACGTCTTGTAAAAGTATTTTCTCGCCACGATCACATGTCAGTGTGTAAATGTTGAATTACATCTTGAACTTTGAACCTTGGTTTTTCAATTCAAAGTTCACGTTAGAATGTGCACTTCTACAACTTTACACTAAAAAGTCTCCCAAGTCAAGGTTTTACAATCATAGTTTATAATCTTCCTAAGCTTATTCTCGAAGTTATTGGGGTCCACCATAGTTGTCTTATGTGCATATAAATTAAAACATCACGAATCATGGACTTTGAACCCAAACCTTATGGTTCAAGGATTGATTTTTGAGGTGTAATAATACCCAGATATCAGCCGCAAGATAAATCTTTATCGACTGACAACGAAATGATTGATGTGATGGAAAGAGTGGCACCACCTCAACTCAAGGGATTTTCTTACTAAATAGAAGTGTGTGTAACAGGTTGTTATCATTTATTGCGGCGTGAAAGTGAATTGATGGTAGTTTTTTATGAAGTGATGGGAACTGAAGCAAGTGTGTATTTATTTTTCCCTCTCTTTACATTTCTTCATTCTGTTCTTCTATCTTCTAGAGGCATTTTGGGAGCTGCGAGCTAACATTCTTGAAAGGTAGGAAAACGGTGAGTTTTACAGCATCCTTGGCCCTGTAATTCATTTGAGCTTCTGCATTTTTAAAGAGCTATCTTCATAAGAATTTTACAAGGTTATATTTTAGTTTGTCTTCTTCCAAAGTAAAATTCATGAAGGAAAATAGATTTTCTCCAATTAGTTGTTGTTTACCTGAAATGAGGGATACGACTATAGTAGATGATGATATCGAAGAAATCATTTCAAGGCTGAGGAAAATAGTTGATGAAGCCATATCTATTAGGATCACAGAAAGTGGTTTATTAGAAGCTGTTGGTTTTCCTGAAGTGATTCCATGCCCAGAGTTAGTAATAGAATGCTGAAATAGGTACAACAAGGTTGAGAGGTGCATTAAAATAGAAAGTGGTGAAGTTCTAGTAAATATTGATAGAACAGTAATAATGGCCACTCTCAGGATTCCATCAATTGAAATCTATGGAGATTGGAGTATCAGTAAAGCTATAGCAGACTCTGAGAAGAACAAGAAAGAATATAGAAATAACATAGCAAGGGATTGGCTATTAAACCCAGAAAAGGGTGGTTCCCATTTGCCTAGACCACTTAGAAAAGATCACCTATTTAGAGAAGTTAGGGATATAATAGTAATGTTGAATAGGGTTAGAGGTAATCCTATAGACACCAACTGGGAAGATTGGATGTACACCTTTGTCCAGGCTATCCTAGACATTGGTAATGTTGTTGACTGGGCCAAAGTAATAGCTGAGCAATTACATGAAGTTTTATCTTAGCCAGCTTTAATTTCTAGTTTTCATATGTCTTCATACCTCTTTTATATTCTTGCCATCTATAGAATTTGGGATGGTCTGCCTCATGAAGAATAGAATAGCAGTATGCCCATCTATGATTATCACCCCTTGTTACAAAAAGGAAAACACCCCATGGGTTTTAAGAAGGTGCATGATACCTTTTCCTCCAAATTAGTCTTTGAATTAAGAGGAAAACCTAATTGTAGGATATCAGAGGAGGCTATGGAATTTGTGAAAATTTATGGAAGTTTTTATATTCAGTTCCCTAATTTTACCTATTTAAGAGTAGGAGGTTTTAGCGATGCTCCATTAAAACTCCCCAGGTATTGCCCAGACAAGTGCATTCTTCTTGAAGTAGGAAGGCTGTTACTAATGGTTGAGAAGAAGTACAAGGTCAAGAGAGGTATTCGTGCCTTCTTCCCACTTGAACTAGGACATTACAAATTTTGTTTGATGCATGAATTTGCCTTTTTGACCAATGAATTGAAAGAAATGAATCTCCAGCCATATCAGGCAAGGAACTACTTTGATAGCAAAGGTTTTGTTGAGAGCCATTTCAGAGTGGATGCCATGTTCTTTCATCAACCAGCTTTGGAAGACTACTGGGATGATTGCATAGATGAAGTTGAGGTTACTAAAAGATTGTGTTCTAGGTTTTCCCTTAAATAAATCACTGCTTTAAAGCTACCTTTCAACATCATAAATATTAAAGATGAAGATAATACTGCATCAGAGCCAGAAAATGCTTTATCAAGAGACGAAATGGTAATCAGAAGAATTGACTGGCTAGCGGAGGAAGAAGAAAATGTGAAGTCTTTAACTAAGGAAGTTTTTTGGAAGATAGAGCAGTGGCTCAAAGCCCAAAAGAAGAAGATCTCAGCTACCCCTGTGTTGGGAACCAGAAAGAGTCCAAGGGCTCATAAAATTGAATCCTCCCCCATTTTGACTAATAAGATTGAACTGTTGCTTTCTGTAGGTGTTTCATTTTCTCTAGAGATTCCCAAATATTTAGAGTTGTTTCTAATGATGCTATGAAGTTTACAAGGCAGAGAAGAAAAAGAAGTGGGAAGGTGGATCTTCCTTTTTGCATTTTCCTAGATTCTGATATTGAGGAGCCTAGTGTAAAGTAGTTCAAAAGGTTGAAAAGATGTAATACATCCAATATGGATTCAATGTCAGTTGGAGGTGAATGGAGTTCAAGTCAGCAAGAGCCTGTTACCTCGAGCAATCCCAGTACCACTGTTTCCCTACAAAAGGAAACTCCTAGTTCACCAAATTGGATGGATCTAACCGTTAATAAGAAGAGAAACATTGTGTCTACCTCAGTCCCTGTTGGTGACCTAGTCAGTAAATACCTTGGAAAGTCTCCTAGAACAAAGAAGCCTAAAAAATAGTCTATGGTGGATGTAGATCCGACCACAGGTCATTGGGTTGCAGAGATTTTCAAGCCCAACTCCAACAAGATCAGTGCTAAAGTCACCAAGAAAGATTTCACTATGGATAAAGTGGATTTAGGAGTGTCTTCCAGAGCTACTAATTTGAAGATTTTGAATTTAGCAAACAAGAAAATCAATCACAGAGTTTTGAAGGATGCTGAAGATAAAGCTAAGCTGAAGCAAGCTTTATGCGAAATGGAAAAGTACATTCAGCAATTGCAGAATCCTATTCCTCAACCTTTGGTGATGGTACCCTTAAGTCTGGATGTCAAGTTTGTAGATAATCAAAAGTTCCTTGATCAGGTAAATAAAGAGAGATCCCTCTCTAAGGCATTCTATAATTGGATGGGAGAAGTTGGAGAGATGGTTAGTCACTTCGCTCAAGCCTATGAGAGTTCAACTAATTAGTCTTCTGATCTTGTATCTGCCTTATAAGCTAAAGTCAAGCTTTGGAAAGAAAGAGAGACAGTCTGGAGATAACAATAGCTAATAAGGATGAAGCTTTCAGTTACAGCATAGAAAAGTTCCTGTCTGAGAAGATAATTCCCAGTGCTGATACCGGTCTCCTATTTGTGGAAAAGGTTAATGAGGAATGGTGATGTACTTTAATTGATCAAGGTATTGAAGAATTAGAGTAGATTCTAAAGACAGTAGCCTGTGTTGAGGGAGTTTTCAACAATCATATAAACTATGTCTACAATCTATCCATAGGTGAAGTGAAAACGGGAATAGATGAGGCTAGGATGAAAGAATCCTTCACCAGAAAAGCACAAGCATTAAAAGATGCCAAAGAAATGGTAGCCCAAGACTGCTCAGTCATCGCCAGGGTGCAATCACTGATAATGCTCGGTGAAGAATAGGTGAAAATGCTGAATACTAAGCTGGAGCAGTTACAAAACTGCAAAGATATTTGGGAACAAAGGTTGGATCTTGTTTCTTTTCCAAATAAGGAGATGTTGGAGGGATTCACGATGTCTTTCAAGGAGTGGTCAGATGAGCGCAAAGCAACTGAGGTCATCGGTAATGCTGAGGTCGAGAAAAGCTAATCTATTTTGATTAGTCTTTGAAAGGATGGTTCCAAGTAGTTATAGGGTGTTATTTCTTTTCCAAGAATAGAATTTAGTTATGAAACTGATTATGCCCCACGTGGCTATAAGTTAATTTTTGAAAGACCTTGCAAGGGTCGGTTCTCTGGTAGCAAAAAATTATAGTTTAATATTTACTGCAAATACTTTCGTGAAATGGTTTATGTTTGGATTTGAAACTCATAATATATTATCAGTGGATATATATAACAAATAGCAATATCTTTTTTAGATCAGTGTGTCTGGTTAATACATGTGTGTTGATTTCAGATGGAATTGATTTCATGTTGCTGCAATCTGTGTATGTGTTTCAAGATCATACATCCCTTTTCAGTTTTATTTTAGTATATGTTGAATCGATCTTTTTGGGAATTTTCTTTATAGTCTCAGTTAGTTGGCTTAGATAAATGTGGATTCTCTCTCAGAGCATAAATCTCTCAGTAGTTACTTCATATGAGTTTTTGAAAAAGCCTTTTGTACTTTCAGGTTAAAAGTACGCATTACTTTTACAGTTTTCATTCTTTTCAAATAAATGAATTGTCAAGATTGATCTTTATATAAGGTAGTTGCTCCTTTGATCACAGAGAGTTTAGTCATGAGTGACTAACTCAACTGTTGTATGAGTTTTTCATTCATTTCGAGCCAGAGTATTTGCAAATTGTTATAGTTTTAGTAAGGAGGAAAATATGTATACCAACACTCACCAACGTAATCAATAGATAAAGCTGCATTTTCAAAATGTATAAGCATTTTATAGCAACACTCCAATACAAATCTCTCACATTTATCAATAGGTGTTTGAGAAGAGCCATCAGAGTTGATCGAGACAGCTGGACTTGGTACAACAAATTCAAATTCATTTTGAGAATGATCCATTATTTTAATAATCTCCCAACAAACAAAATACAAAAAAATATTTTAAATAAATAGTAATTAAAAAGTATCATATGGGGGAGAAAATAAAATACAGAGAACATTTATATCCACGAAAACATTATTGACAATAAAGAATATGGAAATATTGTAGTGAGATACATAATTATGTTTTATAAAGAATGAAATTAAAAAAATAAAAGTGCATTGTATGTGTTGTATTTAAAAAAAAAACAACACTACTCTGGTTGATACTTTAAATCTGTTTAAGATTTTTGTTCTCGAATTAGATAGATATGTGTGAATACATGACATGGATATTTACACATACACATATCGAACAAATGAACAATACTTTGCTTATGTACAATTGTTATATTCAACTTTGAAAATGTTTTCAATAATATCATCTAAGCTTTATAAAACAATAATTTTGTAATGTTATGATTTACATACTTTTTTTTACGTACAATTGTTATATTCAAATTTGAATTTTTCTTGGATTTTGTTTCAACATTACAAGTATACTATTTTTTCTCAAAGCTATAATTTAGCAACTTTGAACTTTACTATTTTATTATTCAAATGACATAAGACATACATTTACATCACATTTTCCAAAAAATAAATTCTTATTAAAAGAGTCAAATTTAAAGCTTGAAAGCATGTCTCTAAAGTGAAGCAATTCAGTGCAATACTATAAATAATCAACTACTTTAGTCAAAGTCACTCTCATCTTCACAGTGAATTAGGGTTTAATTAGGTTTATTTTCTAGTTTAATTTTCTTTTTGAGGGTTCAATTGACTTTAATTTTTAATAGGGTTTAATTTTTGTTAGGATATGATTTGGTTTGTTTGTATGGTTCCATTTGGTTTAGGGTATAAATTTAATTTGATTCCATTTGGGTTAGGCTTAGCATAGCAATTATTGTACAATTTAGTTTGGGGTTGTGCTCTAGTTTGGTTTAGTATTAGGGTTAGGGTTCAATATACTTTAGCTTTGGGTCATCTTTAATGTTTAATTATAGTTTGAGAAAGGATTAATTATAGTGTACTTTTAGCGAGGGGATTTAGTTTGATTTAGTATCAACGTTAGGGTTTAATTTGGTTCAATGTGAGGGTTAGGGTTAAGATTTGGTTAGTGTATTATTTTCATTTTCTATTAGAGAGAGGGTTCTATTTATATTGAATGTGTGCTTTGAATAGGACTACCATAAGAGTTATCATAAAATTTGGTTTAGGGTTACACTCTATTTTGGTTTAGAATTATGATTAGGGTTAGTACTTTATCAATTCTAGAGTTATGTTTTAACTTGGTTTAATATTCAAGGTAGCATTTAATTACGCTCACAATAATATTTCAATTTACCTTATTGAAGAGTAAGGGTTCAATTTGATTTTAAGATTAATTTAGGTTAATGGTATGGATTCAATTTAATTTAGTGTTATGGTTTGTGTTCAATATAGTTTAGTTTAGGACCTTATATTTAACTTTTAGTTAAGTCTAGAATGAGGATTCATTTTAGTTCTTAAGAATAAATTGAGTATGAGGTTAAGATTAAATTGGGTTCAATGTTAGGGTTAGGGTTAAGATTTGGTTATCCTCTCACGCTCTCTCACATGTGCCCCCCATAATTAATCTCTCTCTCTCTCTCTAATCACCTTTTATTTCTATACTAAGCCCTAGTTTTCCTTTTCCTTGAGCTCTATCTTATCAGTCTCCCCTCCCCCCTTTTCTTTATCAGTCTCATCTCTCCCCCATCCCACTTCTCTCTCTCTCTCTCTCTCTCTCTCTCTGGTGCAGGGCACCCAACACATTTGATGTATTTAAGAAACATATAGGATGTTCATTATGTTTTTATTTTTTAATAAATGGATGCATCCTTGAGATCATACTTCATGTGTTTTCATCCAACTTTGTGTGGTCAAGGATCCCTAAGGTACATCTATAAACCTTGAGATACCTTAGTCCACTTGGATTTTGAGTCTATAGTTGATAGGTGTGATTAGATATTTTGAATGTTTTAATTATTATCTCAATGATTTTGGATTATATTAGTCATATTTTATTAGTTCTAGGTGATGAGAACTTATTCCAAGTCATTTGGATTGGGAAAATTGCAAAAATGCAAAATGTTGCTCGAGAAGTTCAAATATGGTTACCAATGGTCTTAACCACTCATGGATCAGTTGGAACTCAGATTTGAAGGTATTTGAACATGTTAAAGCCTCTCCAATAGGTTAGAGAATGTATGCTAAAGTTTTGATGCAATTTTGGATAAAAAACCACTATATTTCCTGAGCATTTATTGATGGTATAGACATGTACAGACTGATAAAACTAAAATATTTACATGATTAGATAGAATTGTGAATCTACTTTGTAGAGAATTTGGCTTGGTATTATTTGTATTTAATTGGTATAAGTTATAATCAAATTTGTGGGGACAGTCTAGAGAAGAGCCTAATTCAAGCCTGTTTCACAAATGGAGCACTAACTTGATATTTAACTAGTGGAATTCCATGACCACTTGGGAAATGCAATTTAGGGATGTATTTTTAATGAATAAAAAGGATCAGAGTGAGATTTGGTGTTTTGGGGGGTTTTGCATCAAGCCATAGGCTAAATATCCTTATGTATTTAGCCAGTCAGATATGTGAAGTTGTGTGCAGAAAATCAAACTGATTAGAGGGACCTAATAGATGGTCTATTTGGATCATTTGGAGATAGGAGAAGACTTATCAAACCCTGTACCAATTTTGTGAACCCATCCTTAACCATTTCCTTTGTAATCCAAGCTTAATCTGGCTAATTAGGTCAATGAGCATTGTGAGGGTTGAGTGCTGCCGGAGTGGAGTTGGTCTCTATGAATTTGGGGATCTTGAAGAAATCCAAAAGGGTCCTTAAATATATCCTTATTTTGTTTAGTCCCTTCCCTAGTTGAAAGTTGCACACTGAAAACCATTGTGAGAGACCTAGTAGGATTCATAGGTCAAGTAGTGTGTATATGGTTGTGAGGGCTGAAGAATCCTTTTGGTGATTGTTTCCTTGTCCATAAAACCTAAGTAAGGTGTTCCAACCCTCAAATTGGTTGGTAAAATCCACTAGTGAATATTTCCACATTTGGCTTAGTTTAGGGAAAGTGTCCCTAAGTCAATGTTTGTGAATAGCTTGCACAAAACCTTTCGATGTTGAAGTAGGGTAGGAAAGGTGTCTAGAATCCATAACTTGGTTAATATCCATCATATACCAAGGTTAGTGGAGTTCGATTGTGCCAAATCCAAGATTGAAGAGTGGTGAAGGAGATTGCATATCTCTTTGTCTTCTCATTGTGCTCTCTACATTAGGTGATATTAGAGCACTAGGATAGTTATTTGGGAATAAATTTGAATCATGGAAGATTAGGGTGAAGAAGAAATCCCCTCAAGGGTGACCAATGTAGAATTGGAAAATATAGCGAGAGAGAAAGCTTCTAGAAGCATGAGGCTTGAAGACAAATTGGAAAATTTGAAGAGCAACCAAGGAAGAAGTGTTGTAGAGGAGTCAGATGAAGAAGAGGTTCCCATAAATGAAAGAGGAGAGGTACCTACTAATCAAAGAACCCTCCTAGAAGCCCTAGAAAGGGTTGGAAGGAAATACAAGTTTGATATACCCATGTTCCTTGGCAAAATGAATCTAGAAGAATGCATGGACTAGATTGAAGCATTATAGAATTACTTTAATTATGAAGAGGTATCTGAAAGCCAGAAGGTGAAGTTGGCTAAGTCAAAGATGAAGGGTCCAGACCTCAGTTGGAGGAACTTCTTACAAAATGAAAGGGTAGAAGAAGGAAGAAACCCTATCACTACTTGGAAGAGATCAAGAGATAGTTTGTCTTGGAGGATTATGAAGTGTTTCTACATAAGAGACTTCAAAACCTAGGACAAAAAGACATGGATGTTGGTGCTTTCACTAAGGATTTCCATAGGATGACCCTCAAAGAAAAGATACCAGAGAATGAGAAAAAAAAGCTAGCTAGATACTTGAATGGTCTCAAGTTTAACATCTAAGATGAACTCAGTTTGTTCAACCTTGAGACTGTAGACAAGTGCTATGAAATGGAACTAAGAGTTGAAGAGAAGAAAAGGAGAAAATGAGAATAGAATAACAAGGGTAGAGTGAAAAATTTCAGAGGAAGAGGTAGGTTCAATGGGAGAGGATCATTTCCTAAGAGCCAAGGTGAATCTAGCAATCATGAATTAGGAGAGTCAGGCAACAAAGATGCATTTAGAGGTAGAAGGTCAAACAATAGGGGAAGGTTTTCTGGAAGATGACCTAATATCTTCACTGGAAAGTGCTTCACATGCAACCAAATTGGGCATCAGTCCTTTAGATGTCCTAAGAAGCTTGGCACAAGAAAGGAAGGGGGAGAGAGAAGGGTTCAGTTAACACAAGAAGATGAAAATAAGAGTGTATCCTCTTACCACACAACCACATCAAGGCCTAAAAAATCTAGAGAAAGGTGAAAGTCTTAAGATGCAAAGAACTCTCTTAAGAGTGCCTACCATCTTAGAGCTACCTCAGAGGAATTCATTATTCAGGACAAGTTGTAGAGTGAACAATAAGGTACGCAAGGTAATTGTAGATTTTGGATCAACAGATAATATTGCCTCTAGAGAATTAGTTGATAAGTTAAAACTTCAAAGAATCCCTCATTCGTTTCCTTATAAAGCCTCATGGTTGACAAAGGAGAAACAAACTCTAATTTTTGAACAAGTTTGGGTAGAGTTTATCATAGGGGAGTATGTAGACAAAGTCTTGTGTGATATCACAGAGATGGATGCATGTCACCTATTATTAGGGAGGCCCTAGTAAATTTGATGTTTTTGATTAAGGTAAAAGTAGGTTTTACATGGACCTGAAACTAGTTACAATAAAGCAAAAAGAGTAAATTTGATGTTAATGTTAAACATTATGGGAGAACAAAAGTCTATACAATTTACAAGGGTGGTATTGAGTATGTCATGAATCCACTTCCTGATGATGGGAAGGATAAACATGTTGTAAGTAGTGTCATGTGTGTAGGAGAGAAAGAGTTCATAAAGATCTTAAAGGAGAAGGATACACCTTGCTTTTCCCTAGTTGTGAGACCTCAAAAGACACCCTTACAGATGGCCAAAGTCAAAACCATAGAAAGAGATGTAGGTCCTAAAGAAGTCAAGGAATTGTTGGATAAGTACAGTGGTTTGATTGTGGGAAGTACTCTAGAAACTTTACCACCACAAAGGGAAGTAAGTCATTGTATAGACCTCATACCAGGGGCCACACTCCCAAACAAGGCAGCCTACAAGATGACCCCTAAGAATAATAAGGAGATAGCAAGACAAATTGAAGAATTGTTGTCTAAAGGGTTCATTAGGAAGAGTGTGAGTCCATGTGTAGTCTCTACCATACTAGCATCTAAGAAGGAAGGTACATGGAGACTATGTACCGATTCTAGGGAAATCAATAGGATAACCATAAGATATAGGTTTCCTATGCCTAAAATAGAGGATCTAATGGATTTTTTAGGGGGTGCAAGCTACTACTCCAAGGTTGATCTCAAAAGTGGCTATCAATAGATAAAGATAAGGGGTGGAGATGAGTGGAAGATAATATTCAAGACTATAGAGGGTCTTTATGAGTGGCTTGTAATGTCTTTTGGCCTATCCAATTCTCCAAGTACCTTTATGAGGCTTATGAATGAAGTCTTGAAATATTTTCTTACAAAAATTATTGTGGTGTCCCTTGATGACATTTTGATTTTCAATAGGGATAAGGAGGAACATCTCAAGCATTTGGACATGGTTTTGAAGAAACTTCATGAGGAGCAGTTGAAAGTCAATTCAGAGAAGTGTGTGTTCCTTCAAGAAGAACTTGTGTTCTTGGGATTTGTGATATCAAAGGACACTCTCAAGATGGATATTTCCAAAGTAGAATCTATCCTCAATTGGTCCCCAAGTACTACAATATCTGAGGTAAAGAATGATGCAGAGAGCACAACAAGAAGACAAGGAAATGTGTAATCTCCTTCACAACTTCACAACCTTGTATTTGACCCAATCCAAGTCCACTAACCTTTGGATATGAGTTATATCAACCAAATAGAGATGTATAAACACCTTCCCTACTCCACTTCAACACCCAAAGGTCTTATGCCAACTCTTCATCAATAATGACTTAGGGACACTTTCCCCATTCTAAGACAAATATGGAAATCTTCACCAGTGACACTTATCAACAAATATAAATATTGGAACAACTTATTTAGGATATATGAATAGAGAATAGATCAAAAAATTGATCCTACAACACCCACACCAAACCAAACTCAACTTGACCTATGAATCCTACTAGGTCTTCTCCAATGATTTTCAGTGTGCAAATTTCAAATATGGATGGGAATGAATAATATAATGGTAGATTAAAGTACCCTTTTGTATTTCTTTGAGATCCCAAAATTCAAAAGGACCAAATCCACTCCAACGAAACTCAACCCTCATAATGCTCACAGACCTAATTAGCTAGATTAGGCTTGGATTACACAACAAGTGGTCAAGGATGGGTTCATAGAATCAGTGTATGGTTTTGGAAACCTTATCCTAACTCCAAATGAATCAAATAGACCTTCTAAATGGTCCCTCCAATCAGTTTAGTTGTCTGCACAAAACTTCATACATCTGACTAGCTAAATACATAGGGATATTTAGCTTAGGGCTTGATTGAAAAACCCCCAAACCTCCAAATATCACCCTGAGCCTTTGGAATCATTAATAATACATTCCTAACTTGTATTTCCCAAGTTTCTATGGAATTCCACCCATGAAATGTCAAGTTAGGACTCCATTTGTGTGACAGGCCTAGTTTGGGTTCCTTCTTGGACCGTCTTTACAAATTTGATTATAACTTTTTCTATTCAAAGCCAAATTAATCCAATCCAACTTCTCTATAAAGTAGATTCACAATGTTTTTAGATTATGTCATTAAATTGGTCTTATTCCTCCATACACATCTGTACCAGGTAATGATTACTTAGGAAAATTGTTGGTTTTTATCAAAATTACATCAAAACTTCATGTTACAATATCTAACCTCTTGGAGAGGCTTGAACATGTTTAAATATATTAAAATCCAAGTTAAAACTGGTCCATGAGTGGTTGTGACTGTTGGTAACCAAATTTGAACTTCTCAAGCAACTTTTCAAAAGTTGCTTGAGCAACATTTACATATTTTGCAGCATTTATTATATTTTTACAATTTTCCAATCCAAATGACTTGAAATAAGATCTTAACACCTATAAATAATTGGAATCATGACTAAAACTCCTAAAAAACTCAAAAAACCTAATCCTACCTATCAATTATAAGCTTAAAATCCAAGTGGACTAAGGCATCCCAAGGTTTATAGGTGTACCTTAGGGATCCTTGACCACACAAGTTGG
Organism: Chamaecyparis obtusa; assembly: GCA_027943335.1. NCBI lineage: Eukaryota > Viridiplantae > Streptophyta > Pinopsida > Cupressales > Cupressaceae > Chamaecyparis > Chamaecyparis obtusa. The sequence goes on from BSBK01005861.1 coordinate 123,281, forward strand.
ATCAAAATACAAGAATGATGATCTCAAGGATCCATCCCTTTATTAAAAAGAAAAAACATGAGGAACATCCTAGATGTTTCCTAAATACTTCAAATGCCCTGGGTGCCCTGCACCATACTCCTCAAGACAAAAAGGAACTCAAGTCTCTTGAGTTGGGATATCTTCCTGTTTGAATCCAACCTTTTGAATAGCTTCAAGGGTCATCCAAGTGACATCTTCCAGGGGATGATGTTTCCATTTGACTAAGAATTCATAGAATGTAGTCCTCCTTATTTTTTTACTCACCCTCTTATCTAGGATGCACTCAATCTCTGGAATGGATGGTGTGGGTAAGTCTTTCGTCCTTATTATTTTGAAGATCTTGATCACCTGAAACAAAAACATCACTAACAAGACCTTTATATTCATATAAGTCAACCACATTGAATATAGGAGACAAACCAATATGAGAAGGCAATTCAATGTTGTAAGCATTGTTTCCACACTTCTTTAGGATATTGAAAGGAACAAGTTTATTCATCATAATCTTGGTGTACTTATCCTTAAGTATCCTCTCTTTATTGAGATGAGTCATCACCATATCTCCCACCTTAAGCTACAAATCTCTTCTCTTCTTATTTGCATGATTTTTGTACTTATCATGTGTGTGTTGTAACTTACCTGTTCATGGATATCCTTCATAACCTCAACAAATTCTTCAGCCAAAATAATTCTTTTCTCCATATCCTTGACATCTCTGAGTTCTAATACACCCCTAGGGTGAAAACCATACACAATCTGAAAATGAGTCAAACCAGTGCCCCTATTAACAAAGTCATTATAGGAAAACGTTGCTTGGGATAGAATGGAATCCCAAGTAGCCCCATACTCTTGGGTTAGGCATCTTAAAAAATTACCAAGTGAGCTATTTTTAAGTTTAGTTTGACCATCATAATGTGGGTGATATGTAGAGTACAATGACACATTTGTTCCAAGCTTTCCCCACAGTGTCCTCCAAAAGTGACCCAAAAACTTAGTATCTCTATTAGACACAATTGACAAGGTCAATCCATGAAGTCTAACTACTTCCTTAAAGAATAAACCTTCTATATGGGAGGCATCATGGATGGTGTTTCATGGTATAAAGTGCACCATTTTGGAAAATCTATCTACTACCACATAAACACTATCAAATCTAGCTTTTTTTCTAGGTATACCTAAGACAAAATCCATACTCACTGAGTCCCAAGGATTTTAAGGAATAGGTAATGGAGTATATAACCCTACATTGGTTGCGTGACACTTGGATTTTTGACACACCAAACAAATATCCAAAAATTTTCTAACATTAGACTGCAACTTGGGCCAGTGGTAGAATCTCCTTACAAGTTCAAGTGTTTTATCCACACCAAAGTGTCCTGCCAAGCTTCCACAATGATTTTACTTGATGATTTTATCCCCTATGGATCCCTATGGAACACAAAGTAAACTTCATTTGAAGAGTAGTCCATCTTGCATAAGAAACTCTTAGAATTCAGTATGATACTTCTCTATCATATTAGTAAGCCTCCTAGAAGTCATCATCTATGGCATACATATCCTTCATGGCATGAACTCCAACACTCTCTAACTGAATGGTTTGAATGTTCAAGTGTCTCCTATTGAGAGAATCAAAAAAATTATTCACCACTCCCTTATTATGCTTGATGGTGAAAGTGTAGGATTGTAGGAACTCCATCCACTTGACATGCCTATGGTGAATATTCTCTTGCCTATTCAAGAAACTAAGAGCATGATTATCAGTACAAAAAATGAACTCTGTAGGCAATATGTAATGTCTCCACTTTCTAAGTGATTGAACCATAACATGTAGTTCAAGATCATAAGTTGAATATTTTTTATTTGCTTCATTCAAATTCTCACTAAAGAAGGCAACTGGTCTCCCTTCTTGGCTTAGGACTCCACCAATAGGCTTGTTGCTTGCATCACACTCCACTGTAAACACCTTGTGAAAGTTTGGTAGAACTAGGATGCATTGCTTTGCAATAGTCCTCTTCAAAAACTCAAATGACTCATTAGCATAATTAGTCCATTAAAAAAAATACTTCCTTCCTCCCTTAATGGTATTAATGATAGGAGTACATATGCCACTAAAGTTTGTAATGAAGTTCCTATAGAAACTACAAAAACCATGAAAAATATTTACCTCAGATGTTGTAGTAGGTGGTGGCCAATTGAGAATAGCCTCAACCTTGGAAAGATCCATCTTGAGAGTGTTCATTGATATCACAAACCCCAAGAACACAAGTTCCTCTTGAAGGAACACACGCTTCTCTGAGTTGAATTTCAACCACTCCTTATGAAGTTTTTTCAAAACCATGTCCAAATGCTTGAAATGTTCCTCCTTATCCCTTTTGAAAATTAGAATATCATCAAGGTAAACCACAAAAAATTTGTTAAGAAAATGTTTTAAAAATTCATTCATAAGCCTCATAAATTTTCTTGGGGCATTGGATAGGCCAAAAGGAATTACAAGCCACTCATACAATCTTCTGTGGTCTTGAATGTTGTCTTCCACTCATCTCCACCCCTTATGCTTATTTGATGATAGCCACTTTTTATATCAACATTGGAGTAATAACTTTCACCCCCTAAACAATTCATTAGATCCTCCATTCTAGGCATAGGAAACCTATATATTATGGTTATCCTATTGATTTCCCTAGAATCCATACATAGTCTCCATGTACCTTCCTTTTTAGGTGTAATTATGAAAGGGACTACACACAGACTCACACTCTTGCTAATGAACACTTTGGACAAAAAATATTCAATTTGTCTTGCTATCTCCTTGTTCTACTTAGGGGTCATCTTGTAGGCTGCCTTGTTTGGGAGTGTGGCTTCTGGTATGAGGTCTATACAATGACTTAATTCCCTTTGTGGTGGAAATGTTTCTAGATTACTTCCTACAATCAGACCACTGTATTTATCCAACAATGCCTTGACCTCCTTAGGACCTACATCTCTTTTTATGGTTTTGGCTTTGGACATCTCTAAGGGTGTCTTTTGAGGTCTTACTACCAAGGCAAAGAAATGTGTATCCTTCTCCTTTAGGACCTTCATGAAATCTTTCTCCCCTACACACATGACACTACTCACAACATGCTTCTCTTTCCCATCATCAAGAAGTAGATTCATGATATACTCAACACCACCCTTGTAAATCGTATATATATTAGTTCTCCCATCATGTATTTCATTAACATCAAATTTCCAAGGCCTCCCTAATAAAATGTGACATGCATCCATTTTTGTGACATCACACAAGAATCTATCCACTTATTATCCTATGATAAACTCTACTCAGACTTGTTCACAAATTAGAATTTTTTTGTCCTTTATCAATCATGAGGATTTATAAGGAAATGGATGAGGGATTATTGAAGTTTCATTTTATCAACCAACTCTCTAGAGGCAATATTTTCTATTGATTTGGAGTCTATGATTACTTTGCATACCTTATTGTTTATTCTGCAACTTGTCCTGAACAATGAATTCCTCTAAGGTGGCTTTGAGGTGTTAGGTACTCTCAAAAGATTTCTTTGCATCATAAGGCACCCCCCTGCTCTGGATTTTTAGGCATTGATGTGGTTGTGTGGTAAGATGACACACTCTGACTGTCCTCCTCTTGGGTCAATTGAACCCTCCTATCTCCTCCTTTCTTGCTTGTGCCAAGATTCTTATGACATCTAAAGGGCTGGTGCCCAATCTGGTTGCATGTGAAGCACTTTCCAGTGAAGACACTAGGTCCTCTTCCAACAAACCTTCCTCTTTTGTTTGATCTTCTACCTTTGAATGCAACTCTGCTACTTGACTCTTCCTTTGGTTCGTGACTGCTTGATTCACCTTGGTTCTTAGGGAATGATCCTCTCCTATTGAACCTACCTCTACCTCTGAAATTGTTCCCTCTACCCCTGTTATTCTAATCTCCTTTCCTCTTTTTTTTCTGCTCCACTCTCAGTGCTATTTGGTAGCACTTATGTACATTCTCAAGGTTGAACAAACTGAGTTCATCTTGGATGCTAAACTTGAGACCATTCAAGTATCTAGCCAACTTTTGTTTTTCATTCTACGATATCTTTTCCTTGAGGGTCATCCTATGGAACTCCTCTATGTAGGCATGAAAATCCATGTTTTTTTTTCCTTAAGTTTTGAAGCCTCTTATGTAGAAACACTTCATAATACTCCATGACAAATTGTCTATTGATTTACATCACCCTGTTATTCCAAGTGCTGATAGGGTTTCTTCCTTCTTCCACCCTTTCATTATGCAAGAAGTTCCACCAACTAAGGGTTGGAAATTTCATTTTATACTTAGCCAATCTCACCTTCTGGCTCTCTGATAACTCCTCACATTCAAAGTAATTCTCCAATGCTGCAATCCAATCCATGCATTCTTCTAGACTCATTTTTACAAGGAACATGGGAATATCAAACTTATCTTTTCTTCCAACCCTTTCTAGGGCCTCTAGGAGGGGTATTTGTTTAGAAGGTACCTCTCCTCTTTCATTTATGGGAGCCTCTTCTTCATCTGACTCCTCTGCAACACTTCTCTCTTGGTTCCTTTTCAACTTCTCCAATTCTTCCTCAAGCCTTCCTCTCCTAGTAGCTTGCTCTCTCACAATCTTTTCCAATTAAACATTGGTCACTCTTGAAGTTATTTCCTCTTCACCTTGGTCCTCCATTATCCAAGTGTCTTCCCAAAGAACAATCATAGTGCTCTGATACCACCTGATGTAGAGAGCACAACAAGAAGACAAGGAAATGTGTAATCTCCTTCACAACTTCACAACCTTGGATTTGACCTAATCCAGCTCCACTAACCTTGGGATATGAGGTATATCAACCAAATAGAGATGTTTAAACACCTTCCCAACTCCACTTCAACACCCAAAGGTCTTATGCCAACTCTTCACCAATAATGAATTAGGGACACTTTCCTATTCTAAGCCAAGTATGGAAATCTTCACCAGTGACACTGATCAACCAATATAAAGATTACAAGACCTTATTTAGGCTATATTAATAGAGAATAAATCAAAAAATTGATCCTACAACACCCACAAAAAACCAAACTCAACCTGACATATGAATCCTCCTAGGTCTTCTCCAATGGTTTTCGGTGTGCAAATTTAAACTATGGATGGGACTGAATAATCTAAGGGTATATTTATGTACCCTTTTGGATTTCTTTGAGATCCCCCAAGTCACAAGGATCACATCCACTCCAGAAGCACTCAACCCTCACAATGCGCACAGACCTAATTGGCAGATTAGGCTTTAATTACACAACAAGTGGTCAAGGATGGGTTCATAGAATCAGTGTAGGGTTTTTGAAACCTTCTCCTAACTCAAAATTACTCAAATCCACCTTCTAACTGGTCCCTCCAATCAGTTCAGTTTTTTGCACACAACTTCATACATCCGACTACTTAAATACATAGGGATATTTAGCCTAGGGCTTGATGAAAAACCCCCAAGCCTCCAAATATCACCCTGAGCCTTTGGAATCATTAATAATACATTCCTAACTTGCATTTCCCAAGTGGCCATGGAATTCCACTAGTGAAATGCTAAGTTAGGACTCCATTTGTGTGACAGGTCTAGTTTGGGCTCTTTCCTCGATTGTATTTACAAATTTGATTATAACTTTTTCTATTCAAAACCAAATGAATCCAATCAAACTTCTCTAGAAATTAGATTCACATGTTTTTCAGATCATGTCATTAACTTGGTCTTATTCCTCTGTACACGTTTGTACCAGGCAATGACTGCTCAGGAAAACTGGTGGGTTTTATTAAAATTGCATCAAAAATTCATGTTACAATGTCTAACCTCTTAGAGAGGCTTGAACTTGTTTAAATATGTTCAAATCTAAGTTCTAACTGGCCCATGAGTGGTTGTGACCGCTGGTAACCAAATTTGAACTTCTCAAACAACTTTTCAAAAGTTGCTCAAGCAACATTTACATCTTTTGCAATATTTCTTGCATTTTTGCAAATTTCCAATCCAAATGACTTGGACTAAGATCTTAAAACCTATACCCGATCAAATATTCTCAAAATGATCCAAAATCATTGTAATAATGACTAAACTCCTAAAACACCCAAAACACCTAATCCTACCTATCAACTATAGGCTTAAAATCCAAGTGGACTAAGGCATCCCAAGGTTTATAGATGTACCTTAGGGATCCTTGACCACATAATTTGGATCAAAACATAAGAAGGATGATCTCAAGGATCCATCCTTTTATTACAAAGTAAAAACATTAGGAACATCCTAGATGTTTCATAAATACTTCAAATGCCCTAGGTGGCTTGCACCAAAGAGTTTCCATGGTTTGTGTAGTTTCTATAGGAAATTAATTAGAAAATTCAGTGGCATATGTACTCTTGTCATTAATACCATTAAATGAGAAAGGAAATATGTTTTTGAGTGGACTAATGAGGCTAATGAGTCATTTAAATTTTTGAAGAAGAAGATTGCGGAGCAACCCATCCTAGTTCTACCAGATTTTCACAAGGTGTTCACAATGGAATGTGATGCCAACAATAAGGCTATTGGCAGAGTTTTAAGCCAAGAAGGGAGATCGGTTGCCTTCTTTAGTGAGAATTTTAATGAAGCAAAGAAAAAGTATTCAACTTATGATCTTGAAATCTAAGCTATGGTTCAATCACTTAGAAAGTGGAGGCATTACTTGTTGCCTAAGGAGTTCATTATTTTTATGATAATCATGCTCTTAGTTTCTTGAATAGGCAAGAGAAGCTTCACCATATACATGTCAAGTGGATGGAGTTCCTACAATCCTACACTTTCATCATTAAGAATAAGAAAGGAGTTGTGAATAAAGTTGTTGATGCTCTGAGTAGGAGGAACTTGGCCATTCAAACCATTTAGTTAGAGAGTGTCGGAGTTCATGCCATGAAGGATATGTATGCCACAAATGATGACTTTAAGGAGGCTTACCAAGTTTGTGTAGACATGACAGAGAGGTACCATACTGATTTCTTAGAATTTCTTGTGCAGGATGGATTACTTTTCAAGGGAATTTTTCTTTGTGTGCCTAAGGGATCCATAAGGGAGAACATCATCAAAGAGAAGCACTATGGAAGCTTGGTAGGACACTTTGGTGTTGATAAAACACTAGAACTTGTAAAGAGATTCTACCACTAGACCAAGTTGCAGATAGATGTTATAAAGTTTATGGAGAGTTGTTTGGTTTGTCAAAAATCCAAAGGTCGCACATCCAATGTAGGGTTATAAAATCCATTGCCTATCCCTTCCAAGCCTTGGGATTTAGTAAGTATGGATTTTTTCTTATGCCTACCTAAAACCAAAGCTAGATTTGACAGTGTTTATGTGGTAGTAGATAGATTTTCTAAAATGGTGCATTTCATACCATGCAAAACCATTCATGATGCCTCCCACATAGATGGTTTATTACTCAAGGAAGTAGTTAGACTCCATGGATTACCCTTGTCAATTGTGTCTGATAGAGATACTAAGTTTTTGAGACATTTTTGGAGAACATTATGGAGAAAGCTTGGAACTAATGTCTCTTTATCCTCTATATACCACCCATAGTCTGATGATCAGACTGAGGTCATGAACATGTCACTTGGTAATCTTTTGAGATGTTTAAACCAAGAGTATGGTCCTACTTTGGATTCCATTATGGCCCAAGCATAATTCTCTTACAATGATTTTGTGAACATGAGTACTAGATTGACTTCTTTTCAAATTGTATATGGTGTTCACCCCAGATGTGTGTTAGAATTTAGAGATGTCAAGGATATGGAGAAGAGGAGTGCTTTGGCTGAAGGGTTTTCTGAGGTTACGAAGGATATCCATGAACAGGTAAAAACAAAGTTACAACATACCTTTGATAAGTACAAACAACATGCAGATAAAAAGAGAAGAGATTTACAATTTAAGGTGGGAGATATGGTGATGATTCATCTCAAGAAAGAAATTCTACCTAAGGATAAGTACACTAAGCTTATGATGTTGAACCTTGGTACTTTCAAGATCCTAAAGAAGTATGGAAACAATGCTTATAAGATTGATTTGCCTTCTCATATTGGTTTATCCTCTATCTTCAATGTGGCTGACATATATGCATATAAAGGTCATGTTAGTGATGTTTGTGTTGCAGGTGATCAAGATCTTCAACAAGACAATGAGACATGGAAGACTTACGCACACCATCCATTCCAGAGATTGAGCGCATCCCAGACAAGAGGGTGAGTAAACAAACAAGAAGAACTACATACTAAGAATTTTTGGTCAGATGGAAACATCATCCTTTGGAAGATGCCAGTTGGATAACCCCTGAAGCTATTCAAAAGGCTGGATTCAAACTTGAAAATATTCCAACTCAAGAGACTTGAGTTCTTTTTGTCTTGAGGAGTATGGTGCAGGGCACCCAAGGAATTTGATGTATTTAAGAAACATCTAGCTGGATGTTCCTTATAATTTTATTTTGTACTGAAGGGATGGATCCTTGAGATCATCCTTCATGTGTTTTGATCCAACATTGTGTGGTCAAGGACCCATAAGGTACATCTATAACCTTAGGATACCTTACTCCACTTGGATTTTGAATCTATAGTTGATAGATGTGATTAGGTGTTTTGAGTGTTTTAGGAGTTTTAGTTATGATCTCAATGATTTTGGATCATATTAGTCATAATTGATCAAGTCTATGTGATGAGAACTTATTCCAAGTCATTTGGATTGGGAAAATTGCAAAAATACAAAATGTTTCTCGAGCAACCTTTTGAAAAGTTATTTGAGAAGTTTAAATATGGTTATCAATAGTCATAACCACTCATGGATCAGTTGGAAATTAGATTTTAAGGTATTTGAACATGTTCAAGCCTCTCCAAGAGGTTAGAGAATGTATGCTAAAGTTTTGATGTAATTTTGAATAAAAAACCACCAAGTTTCTTGAGCATTTATTGATGGTATGGATGTGTACAGACTGATAAAACCAAAATATTGCCATGATTAGATAGAGTTGTGAATCTACTTTCCAGATCATTTGTTTTGGTCTCATTTGGATTTAATTTGTAGAAGTTATAAGCAAATTTGTGGAGACAGTTTAGAGAAGAGCCTAATTCAGGCCTATTTCACAAATGGAGCCCTAACTTGATATTTCACCAGTGCAATTCCATGACCACTTGGGAAATAAAATTTAGGGATGTATTTTTAATGATTCTAAAGGCTTAGAGTGAGATTTGGTATTTTGGGGGTTTTTTGCATTAAGCTCTAGGCTAAATATTCATGTGTTTAGCGAGTCAAATATGTGAAATTATGTGTAGACAAAAATTTTTTTTGGAGGGACATAATAGATGGTTGATTTGGATCATTTGGAGATAGAATAAGACTTCCCAAACCCTGCACCAATTATGTGAACCCATCCTTAACCACTTCCTTTGTAATCCAAGCCTAATTTGGCCAATTAGGTTTGTAAGCATTGTGAGGGTTGAGTGTTGTTGGAGTGGAGTTTGTCTCTATGACTTTGGGGATCTTTAAGACATCCAAAAGGGTCATTGAATCTATCCTTAGTTTGTTTAGTCCCTTCCCCAGTTGAAAGTTGCACATTGAAAACCATTATGAGAGACTTAGTAGGATTCATAGCTCGCTCGCTCTCTCTCTCTCTCTCTCTCACACACACACACACACACACACACAATTTGGTTTAGTGTTAATATTAGAGTTCAATTTATTTATAATTTAATTTAATTTAATTAAAGATTACAATTTACAATCCTATTATTTGATTTAATGTTAACATTCAATTTACATTAGTATTTTCTAAGGGGTAAGGTTCAATTTGAAATAGGGTTTAACCAAGTTTGGTTTAGTGTTAGAGTTCATTTTAGGTTTAGGATTTAATTTTACTAAGTGTTAGAATTATTAAAATAACTTAATTTATTTAAATTCTAAACTAATTTAATTTATTAATATTTTTAAATTAATTTAATTTATTAAAGTTTTTAAAGTAATGTAATTTATTGAAGCATGTTCTTTATATTATAAAAAATTATGAATTTTGATTAAATCTATATATTTGAACTAATGTCATTGTAAAAAATATATTTATATTTACATTAAAAAATTATGTTTTGACTATGTTCTCTATATATTAAATTTATTTTAGAAATGGAATAATTCATGCCTAAAAATACTTTTATTTACTAATCTTGAATTTAACTATTAAATATAATAGATAACTATCACATATAATTAATTTAATTATTAATTTAAGAACTTGAATATTGAAGTTGGTAAATTAATTAATTTATTCAATTAAAATTATTAAAACTATCATAATTATTATAAAAAGTATGTTTTATTTAATAATCTTTAATTTAACTAAAAAACAAACTTTTATTTACTAATCTTGAATTTACTTAAAAAGCTAAACTTTTATTTACTAATTTTAAATTTATAAAGTTAAACATGGTCAATTTCTTTCAACTCAACAATGGAGACATCCCATTTTCATTTTCTTCTAAGATGCAAATTTGTTCAAATTAAAAAAATTGTCCAAACACATCCATTCTTCAAAAATGGAAAATGTTGTTGTCTCTCACTATTCATTCATAGACTCTTGCTTGCAAACTCTTTGAAAGAAGAATGATTGTCAACCTAACATTCATGTCATGTCAATCACTCCTGACTTATCATTTTTCATGCCTTACAATCTTTCACTACTTTCTTTATTAGTAGCGAGTGAGTTATTTAGGAATTAGTAAATAAATTCAAAATTCCTAAATAAATTTAGGAATTTTATTATTATGATTAGTTAAAATAAAACATACTTTCTATAATAATTAGGATTAGTTAAAATAATTTAACATTTTAAAATTTTGAATAAATTAAAGTAATTTAAGAACTTTAATATTCAAGTTTTTAAATTAATAATATGATAGCTATCTATTAAATTTAAGGAAAACATAGCACCGCTTCGTATAAAATGTCTGCATAACATCAAATTTTCCACTCAAATTCAGGGAGTAGAGAATCGTATTAAGTTGTTGTTTTAAATAATAAACTTAAGGTACATGCATGTCTGTCAGGAAGATCAAAAGCTGTCTGCAAATCCATATTCCAAAACTACCCAATCGAGAACCTGTACTGCCAATGGTCAGAATTTGATAAAATATGGTAATTCCCTTCATAAGACTTGAAATGAACGTATAAATCCAGATTGAAAAGAGGAATAAAAACATTTATTGGGCAAACCGTTGCTTTGATGAAAAGTTCGAGCGAGAGGATTTTGTATTTGCCTGCAAAATTCAGAGTTTCAATGGCTCATACTACAAAATATTATGCTTTCATGCAAATGGTAGAGAATACTACTAAATTTTGTTTAATGTAAATGAAGTATAATAGGAGTCGGTTATGGCGTGCATAACCAAATACGGATTGAAAACAGTTTGAGATTAATGCCACCTAATAAATTCGCAATCAGTTATCGCAAACGGTTTGACAGATAGATCTCCACCTACTGTTTGCCATGGTGGATGTCCGTGGAATGTAAGAACCCTATTCATATCATATCTAATATCATATGATATAATATAATACTTGCATCAACCAGGTGCAATGTTTAGGCCGATAGCATCATATGTTGTAGGGTATTTGAGAGGTACACTTGTATAGAATCGGTTTATACTGAAATTCAGTGCAATTTCTTTGCAGGGAAATCCACATAATTAATAGAATACACATCTGTGAACACCCATCAGGCGTATCTCTTATAACACACCCATTTGATGCCATTTCCTTTGGCAGATGTTCCAATCGAGTGAATACCTCAATGTACTAGAAAAAGTAGACAGTGAGAGAAAAATAATACACAATTTTAATGGTGTTTCCCAACGAAGAGTAGCCCAACATGACACATTGACCAAGACATTTAATTTCCTGCGACATGGACTCCACCCAAAACTCTTCATTATCCCCACCATGCACGAAGAACTATTTTTTTTTAACTATCTTTGTCATCCAATAGATTTGTACTGATCCCCAATTTAGTGTTAATTCTAAATAAATACAATAAAAGTGGTGGCCTAATTTCTAAAATTATGTCATTAATTGTGGAATCTTGTGCTCGTGGTGGTAGTTGGTTCCTTAATTCGAATGCTATTTGCTCAACTTATGGCTAGCACACTAATGGATATTAATGCATTTGCTAAGAGTAGGAGGCGATTTCCTTCAATACTGACTGCAAAACATAAAACATTGTGTTACTGGCTAATTGACAAAAACTGGTTTTTTCAGTTATATGACAATTTTTCATCAGTGGGCGATGTCCATAGTGAAAGCCTATCGGCTTAATTATATAAAACTAGCACTTGCACCGACAAGGTGCAATGATTACACCGATAGAAAGTTATGCTTTGTGTAATGTATTTAAAGATGGTAAAATTCAGACAAGGAAGTCAAAAGAAATGAACATTATCAATCTTACAAACAAAAGGGAGGAGAAAAGCTAATCAAAATAATTTACAGCTAAAATTTAAAACAAGAACAAAATAAATCAAATTGTATGATAACAACTTTGATTAGAGTAGGTCTCAAATCTGGGTCAATTGCTTGTCTTTGTCAATTGTCACATTGAGCTCTATTCTGCAAGGTTCAGAATAGGGTTGGATTATCAACTTGAAAAATACACTTCATTAATGTTTTACATCTACCAAATTTTTTAGATGTGAAATTAATGTGATGTTTTATAACCAAGTTAGGGCCACAACTCTATGTCACCACTCAAATACTCATACTAAAATGTCATAAGCTCTCAATTGTGATATTGCTATCAGGATTGAACTCTGTTGTATTTTTAGTCAAACTCGTTGCCCCGTGATAAACTCTCAATCTTAAGCTCATCCCTAGACTTGATCACCAAATCCTCAAGGGTCCATTCTCCCTTCTTGTATGAAATCTATGAACTTGCTTTTAGATCACAATTATTACATTGGAATAATATCAAACACCTCCAGATAATAGAACAAAAAATTAGCCCAAATGATGGAAAATTCATTATTTGAATTTTCTATAATGAAATTAGTATAGGTTCCTGGATATGAAAAAAAGATGAGGGGCACTGGAGGATAATGTTGAAATAATGGAATCTATGTTATCCTGAGCAGGGGAAAGAGTCTAAAGAAGCTTACTTTTGTCTCCTGGTAAGTGAACTGAAATGGATTCAAAATGGTATTTAAGATATACAGAACTTAGAGATGAACTATTGCCTCTTGGATTTTACAAAGTTGTTTAATTTATTGAGCTTCCTGAGTTTCTTTTACTGAAGATCCACTCTACTCCACCTCATGCCTCTCAGCCTGCTAGCCACATGTTTCTCTGATTGTGCCACTTTAACGCTTCTAGTTCCTTTATTGGCTGCTCCACCATCTCTAAACCAATAAATCCATCACTTTTGTTTCATTTTAATTGAGAGCTTGGCTTTCGTCAAACAAACAATGTTTCCATTGAAAAAAATAGACTCTTATATTGGTGAGCAAGACAAAGAGGTGAGCATGAACAAACAGCTGGATAGGTGGGGCGCGGCCTATATCTGACAGTCTGACTGAAGGAAGCGGGGTGGGAAGATGCAGCCTATTCGATCGATCCATTCCATCCCATTCTAAGTACCTTGAGTCCTAGGACCTTACAGACGGGGGTGGCCCCTACTATTCGGCTGGCATGTGGATACAGGATAGACTCGCTTGAAAGCTCTTCCCACAGGGGTCGGTCTAGGGTTGCCATATCCCATCAGCGAATCGATACGTCTTTATTTATTTATTTGACTGCTCCATAGCAGTATGACATCCATCACATGCTCTTTAAGGATTTTGTGAATTCGAATGGGCATTCTAGGAAGTATCTTGATAAACCCAATTGCAATGGCAAGTTTTTTCTGTAATAGCAGTCACTATCCTTGAGCCCTTCTTCAAGAACATGTAATTAAAAATCTAGTTTCAGGCACATTGTCGGCTTATTAAATCTGCATGGCCAATCTCTCTACCATTGCATATATTTTCTCTGAATGTGGATGTGACGTGTCTTCAACAATAAATGTGTATACCCTGCCTCTGACTTGAATCCAGTTGTGCCTCGCATCCTTTTTGACTCCCCTGTCCATCAATTTCCTTACCTTTTATACTTCATTCCACCGACCGGCTGCTGCATATACATTTGATAACAACACATAAGTTGAAGAACTTTTTGGTTCCCACCTAATTAGGTGTTTGTCTGCTCGTTCCACCACTTCCACATTGGCATGAATTCTGCAGGCACCTAACAACGTTTTCCACACCACAGCATCAGGTTCAACAGTCAGATTATTGATAATGTCTTCTGCTTCACATATTCGACCAGATTAGCCCAAAAGGTCAATCATACAAGCATAATGGTCATTGGTTAAGAAAGTATTATGTTTCTTTCTCATCAGATCAAAATAGTAGGATCTTTCATCCAATATTGCTGCATGACAACACGCAGTCAGAATGCCAAAAAGTGTATTTCTGTTTTTGCTCCTGAGAATGAAAATGGAGGCATAACACCTCGTTCTATTGCTCTTCTAAATATCTCAAACTCTAGTGTATATGATTCCACTCTCTCGTCTCCAGCACTTTCTCTATCCCTGCTTGCTGGATCAACATGATTTTTACCCAAGCAAGATCCCTGCAAATTACTTCCTGATGTTCTAGTCTCCGATATTTCCTGGTCATCCAATAAAAGAGGATCTTTTGAAAGGGTATCCAAAAACTCATCCTCTTCATGCCCTTCGCTTTTAACAACAATTGAACCCTGAGCTCTCTCATACCTTACAAGTTGTAAAGCAGCAATCTCAGCCTTCCTTTTCATGAAAGGGCTGCAACTTTTTCCAATCCAGACATAAATTGTAGATGGTATTTGTACATTGAAAGCACCTCTGGAGTCCAATGCATCTGGACCGGGATGATCGACTGATTTTCGAACCAAATGTAGAGGAGCATATGAAGAATAAAGAGCCATTCTGTACATCCTTAGCAAAGATTTTGGGCTGAAGAGCGTAGCATGCATTCTCTTCTCGTACTCTGATAACTGGCTAGCAAAGCCTATGTTGGGATTTGTGATACTTCGAGCTGCTTTCACATACTTAAATGCATCTGTAAAGCTCTGACCTTTACTCCACATGAGATATGCAATTACAAGGGAGGTTGATCGGGAAATTCCTTTGAAACAATGCACAAACACTCTCCCTCCTTGTCATTCTGACTGCGTGTAACATCATTTCAAAGACTTGGAGAGCCTCCTTGCCATTTCCATTATTGTCATCCACCCGCCGGAAATTGCAGTAATAATATTCGATGTCATCCTGAAAGCCCAAGGCAAGTCGGTCTGAAACGCCAGGAAATGCTTGTGGCGTCCACGCCGGTGCGCGTGCCAGTGACGGAGCTTCTGTTGAGGCCGAGGGACCAAGTTTCGAGTCTCACGAACTACCACAACCTGCAGAATGCACAGAAGCTCACGTTCAAATGTGCAGAAGCTCAAGTTCAAATACGAACTACCACAACGTCTGGTGGATTCTACGTTTTGAGCACCACTGTATTTGGCCATTGTGGCGAAATGCAATTGATGCTCCTGAGAGAGCTCCCATACATTCAGGGATGAGAATTCACTCCCCACTCTCTACATTGGCGTTAAAAGAGGAAGAGTGGTAGTTTGTTAAGCCTCCACAACTGTCTGATAGAAAACAGGAAATTAGGAAATTTGTTGACTGACGAAAAAGTTGATCGGTATATTTTAATTAATGAGTGATGGGATATTATTTTCCGGATCGGATATTATTTTCCGTATCAGACAATTCTGTTATGGGCTTTGCCTATAAAAAAAAGTCTATCGGCTTAATAATATAGTGCTATTGTGTAATATTATATTAAAATATATATAATATAATATTATAAAAACTTATTTATTATATGATAGATCAAATGATATAATTTAATATCATCTGATACAATACAATATTATATGATATATCATTTAATATCATATGATATGATATAATATTATATCAAATAATATAGAACTATTGTATAATTTATTATATTGATATATATAATATAACATTATAAAAATTTATTTATTATATGATATGATTTAATATCATATGATACAAGGCTGCAGTGCAGCATAGTTTCTGCCAAATATTGGCAAAAATGTTTTGCTCATTTTCAAACAATGAATTGTGTATTTGATCAATTGTATTTTTTTAATGTTTAAAAAAATAATACATTCAAATAGATAAAGTATTGATGCATTAGTATGTCACACATGAATATAATGTAAAAGAGAGAATTCTACTGAAAATTAGTTTAATTAGGATTATATTAATATACTATAATAATTATTCATATATTAATAAAAAATATAATATAAAATTAATTAATAATTTTAATATTTTAAATAATATAATGTATTTTAGTTATAATAAATATTCATATAATTTAATAATTAATAATATAAAATTAATGAATAATTTTAATATATTAAATAATATAATGTACTTTAGTTATAATAAATATTCATATATTTATACTTTAACATTAATAGGAAAAATAATTTATTAGTTTTTTGATAAAATAATATAATATATCAAGTAGTATAATTAGAACTAAAGTATGCTAAGTTATTATAATCTAATATAATACCATTAATTAAAAATAAAATTTATTTAATTAATAATATAAATATAATATAATAAGTATTAAATTATAACCTTGAATATTTTATTTTAATTTAATAATGATATAACTATAGTATAATATAATATTATAAATATTACTACTCATGTAATATAATATAAAATAAAATTGATTAAATAATAATTATATTGTATTTACATTAATTAAATACTTCAATGAGAGAGTGAACTATTAAATCACATTCATTTTAATTTTTCTTAATAAAATAAAACACGAAAGTAGTTTTAAAATACAAACAAAAATAAAGTTTTGCATAATAACATTATAATAAATAAAAAATTATATCTTATAAAATAATTTCATTTGTGTACTCATAAAAAAATCTACCTTATAAAACACTTTCATATTTCCTGATTTAAAATTTTATTTTTTACATTTTGAGTCATTCCCTGGGAGAAAAGAACGAGCAAAGGAAAACCCCCGACATTGCTTGGGACGTCCATAATTCAAAGAAAACTTCTACAGTATACAATCTTACTACATTAGAACCCTTTGCTTCCTGCAAGGTTTTGACTTTTGTTACATTCAGGAATGTCCATATATCATCTAGTATGGAAATTTAATACAAAAGCTTCTACTTTATTTTACAAAACAAAACTTTGATGTCCTAATTGTGATCCACATCCCTCTGTCAGTGATTGTTATTCCAAGCTATGTCTTGGGTATTTTGGATCTTATTGTTGGGGTTACCTGCAATCACAAGGCCTTTCCCACCTTCTATGCTAAGATCCACGATTAATTTGAATGTTATCCTATAAAAAAATTTCACTTGAATTTATACCTAAATCAGACATTGAATTATACCCCCTTTGTAGGTTGATCATGTTACTATGCCTTAAGCGGCCTCCTTCTGTAATTCAAAATATTTCATGATTGTGTTCTCTCTGAAGAAGCTTCATGGATAGGGCTCTCAATATTCCTTATTTCCTTCTAGTTAGTAACAACAACCACAAGGAATAAAACATGAAAAAACCTTCATATATCATATGGCTAAGGGATAAAAAAAGTATCCCTAAATTTATTTAAACATGCTTCCAGGATGTAACCATGATTTGTATTTCTATCAATCACATGTGTTACAACCATAACTCCTAACATTATCCTTAAGGCCCCGTTTGTTTGCAGAATTGGAATTTGAGTCAAAACCTGATTATCTCAAAATAAGGTTTTGAAATTTCGGTTTTGTGTATTCGGAAGATAGTTTGGATTGTTTGGTTGATTGGGAAGATGGCTGAGACAATTCATCTTTTGCATTTGGTTGCCAATATTGATATTAGAATTAGAATTGAGAATTCCTATTTCAAATACCAGTCAATACTGTACTGAATGACATGGGGTTTGGCACGGGGCCTAAGGTTTTCATGAATTTATCTTATTTGTGAATTTTCTATTGTTTATCTCAACCTTAAGATTTGAACCAAGATCATGAACTTGCTCAAAATTCATTGTTTTATGGAACTACTTATCAGGTGCATGCATTTTTGCATCTTCTTTCTTATGCGTCCTTTACACACAGCTATCTCCATCTTCACTGAGTGGATACGAGAATCTGTATGAATTGATGTTTGTTCAACAATACCCTGCTGCCTTATACAAATAATATCTGGCTGCCAAATCTTTAATGCCACAGATGACTGCCTTACCCTTTCATTATTTTTCAATTCTGACAAAGTAAAGTTCAGTCTTCTCCTTTCTCCATTAGTAGCATCGCTCAGATCATTAATTTCAATGGAAGGCGGGCAACTATAAGTCTTGCTATTATAGCTTGCATTGAAGCACCCAATTTGATTCATGGATCATCAAAGTGATTTGATCTCAATATTGAAATTATCCATTACATGGCGAGTTGTTTGACCGTGAACATCAAAGTGATTCAGCGATTCATGGACCTGACACCTAATTAAATGGGGCTCACAAAATTCAAAACCAGAATTTGATTTCAAATTCCACCTATTGGGTGGGAAGATGGTGCCACCCATTTTAGGGCCAAAACCTAATTTTGAACCCTAAACCTTGAATTGCATTTTACTATCCCAAACGGTAGTCCCGCCGCCAATTCCGCCCCAATTCCAGCAAACAAACGGGGCCTAAGGTGTTAAAAATTCAAAATCTTCCAAAACATACCCATAAAATACCACATGATAAATGCCTATTAATCATAGTAGTTACCTTATAGGTGAGTTTTTATTCACCTTTATCTCCTGCACATTAGTTAAAAATATAAAATAGGCATATATCTGATACAGATTTCTACATTTAAAACTTCATTAATTTTGACTGCGAGAATATATCTAGCGTTGTCCATGATTTTAATATTACTAATAATAAGTGTAAATACATAGTTATTAGCAGAGTTCCAAGGAGAGGTTAGTAAATTACCCTATACAAGTACCAAAACATCAAGAATTTTAAAGATAATTTTTAACAAAGGCATCCTAATACCAAAACCTTAGAGAGTCTACTAACTCTTATCTGGCTACCCTTTTGCAAAATATTCCTATCCTAATATTTTCCCTTCCCCTTTCTATCCCTGGGTACATTACTCAGTCCTACCTCGTTCACATTACCAAATCTTTTCTTTCCTTCTTTAGCTCTGTCATTGTCCGTCTTCTCAGAATCCTCATCTTCTCCAAGAGAGGGATCATTTTCCACTTCAACTACTTCTTCGTATCCTTGCATGCCCTCTTCTGAAATGTACTCTGCAAACTAGCCCTTGTTTTCTAGTCTTTTAATATGGAAGAGCGAGAGGATAAATTTCAGATTGCGAGCTATACTAAGAGCCCTTTCTTTGAATTTTTCCCAATTCTCTACCCAAAGGATTGGGTATTTCAGGACTGGTTTCTCATCCAATGATGTCTTTTCATAATTTATAGCCTTTGGAATCATTAAAGAGTCATCTATGTCATCCAGAGCCCTATCTAAGTCAACAAGGACATCTCCTATGAAAAGGCTCTTACAAAGGTCTTTGGCTGATTTATCCCTTTAGAAAAATATAGTAAGAGCCAAAAACATAACTGATATGTTTGAATTAACCCTTGTCCTATCAATATTATAAATGTATTCATCCCCAAACATTTTCATGACAACCCCTATATCTAATTTATGAGGAAATTTTAGAATACCTCGCATACGTCGCTCCACTATTATGATGTTTGAAACCTCTATTTGCCGCTACTTTCCAAAGAGTCTTATCGGGGTATCCATGGCTCAACTCAGAGAGATTTTTCAAGCATAAAATTATATGCAGGTGTGGGAGACTATCATTAACTAAGGAAGAATTTACAAGAAAAAGCTATGGATGAAATTAGGTGACATCGTAGCTTCATGAATTCAGTAGGAGAAGTAAGGATAAATCGGTGAGTCATGATTTCCCAAAATTCTAAGCCCATAGAATTGTGTTGAAGATCAACTTAGAATTAAGGGAAGTACCTTGCCAGTTGATCCTATGGAGGAAGACAGATACGTAGATCTTAATTATAGACCATGTGGTGGCAAGATTTACTAAGATATAGCATGAGATAATGTTAAGGAAAGATGATTAGAGGGCTATAAAGAGTAAATGAAAGGCCTTAACTTATTAAAATGATTACTTATTAAGGGAGAATCGGGAATCACATCAAGAAATAAATACATCTAATATAAAAATTTCTGCTAAAGATTTGATTAAATTAATTTTCTTTGAGAGAACTATTCTGGGGAATATAAGGCTTGGGAATATTACTCCTTTACTTAGACTAAGAAATTGTTAGTCCATCAGCCACTAAGTTGGCCAATTCATCCGCTCTTATATTTCCCTCTCTAAAGATGTGGTTGACTGTTATTTTTTTAAATGGTTTGCATAGTAACAATGTTTTAGATAGTAGAGCGTTCAACCTCCAATTTGGCATAGAGCCTTTTCTAATGGTATAAATGATAATTTATGAGTCTCCCTCAATTTCCAACTTTTCCATCCCCTTATCTTTGTGTATATTCAATCCTTCCACCAGTGCCATAATTTTTTCCAATTGTTTGTTCCTCTCCCTATTGGTAGGGCCCTTCTAGAAATCTCTTTACCCTCACTATTGTTGGCAAGTGGTCAACACATGCACACATATGCACATGTATGCACTTGCACATATATGGAATGTTGTCATTTATGGAAAAACTTATTAGTTTTATGGTCACACATATTGGATATGATGAATATGTTTGAATACAGTTATTGAGTGGAAAAATTCCTAAGTCCACAGATGGTTCTAGTAACCCAGTCTAACAGATAAGCTTAGCGATCTTTACAAAAGTTGTATTAAGGCTTGTGATCTTAATGGCATACTTTCAAGACACCAATGAACACATGTGTGAGGTCAAATGTGTCATTATTGAAGGATCGAAGAGATATGTTCAGTTGATTGGATGCGAAGACAAAAAATAGAGCATAACATGTTAGCGATCATTGAGGCCGACCTTGTAAGCATTTGGAAAGTTATTTTTGGATGCTATCTTGGATTTGAGGTTGACTAAGGATATTAATGAAGCATGAAATTATGCTTGAATTGATATGATGTTTAGCTAGAGTAATGTCGACTAGCTTTTGTAATTATACCTCTAATAGGGTATACGTATACATACACTTTTGTAAAAGTGTGTGAGGACAAGAAGAGGATATTGATGGATGTTAGATGTGAATTGTGAAGACATCCAAAAGGTAGGGTAGAGATCAAGAGGAAGGAGAATAAGAGGAGTTCTTCTAGGAATACTTTGTTAACTCTTTGTATTTAGGACAAGAGATTTTTTGTAAGTGTTGTTGCACCTATTGTACACCCCTAACAGGGTTTTTTGGCCTTTAACAAGGCTAGGAACTTTAACAGGGTCGATTCTTATTAGGGATCTCATTGTATACATCCCCTAACAGAGATCTTCCTATTTTGTATTAATCAGCTCCTAACGGGGCTAGAACTCCTAACAAGGTTTCAAGATTCATAGTGTAGAATTTTGTGGGTACCACTCCCACTATGGTTTTTACTTGGCCAAGGTTTCCTCAAAAACAAATATGGTGTTATGAGTTCTTCTATATTTATCTTTGATGCATGATTGTTCATTTTTTGTTATATCTTTCTTTGTTGGTTAAGAAAATTAAAGAAGTTTAAGAATTCAATTAAGTACTATAACACTGATTCACCCCCCTCTTAGTGTTACCAAATCCTAACAATTGGTATCAGAGCATCGGGCCCTTGAAGGAAAAGATCAACAACTTTGGGGAGATTAAGATGGATTTGGAAAAATTTAAGAAGAACTATGAAATGGCCTTGGAAAATGTGGACATTGCTAATGTAGATAGAGTGGATCTAAATTACAAGCTAAGGAAGGTAGATTACTTTATCAAGAAGTTGAAGCAGCAACTTGAACATGAGAGAAAATTGAGAGATGATCTTATTGAAGCACAAACTGAAGAGTTATTAAACCAAGATCAGATTGAGAAGCTAAAACATGAAAAATATTCCTTGAAGGATGAATTGGAGATCACAAAATTGAACCCAATGAAAGAACTTGATGTTGAAAAAGAAGTAAATGGAAAATGGAAAAATAAATTGTCAAGTACAAAGGATAGGATGCAAACTTTGGAAAGAGAGCTGAATACATTAAAGACAAAGTATGACAAGGTAGAGAAATACTGCATCACCATTACTGGTGAACTTGATCAGACTAAAGGTTGCATAGAAAAAATTCATGAGTAGAAAGAAATTGGATGAGAAAATTGACATGCAGAAGCCTATTGGAGACAAGACAGGAGTAGGATTTAATGACAATACAGATAAGAGGAAAGATAGATTTGTGGTGAATCTTGATTCACCTAAGAAGTCTAAATTTGAGGTTGTGATAGAAGAACTTGAGATACCTCCTTGCAATGAAAATGACAAGGATTGCAACCATGAAGATCAATCAAATAAGCAAACTGAAAAATGGTATTCCTAAGTCCAAGTTTATTGGTTTTTGTTTTAATTGCTACTTGTATGGACACAACATAAGAGAATGCATAAAATCAAATATGAGATCTAGCAGACCTACATATGATCATTTGGATGATTTTCTTAAGAATAAAAAAGAGAAAAGAGTGAATAAGACAAATATGGAAAAAGGTGAATATAGTAAAAATGTTGAGCTTAGGCAACCTGAGGATAAGGAAATAAGTAAAGAAAATTATATTGTGCAAGATAATATTTATAATACCAATAAGGATGAAGCTAAAAAGAAAGTTGAAGAAGTTAATAAACCTATTTCTAGACCTAGAAAGATTGTGTGTTACAAATGCAACAACTTTGGTCATATTGCTAAATATTGCAAGTTGAAAATTGATTACAGTCAATTGAAACCTAAGAAGAAGGTGACATATTTTAAGTGTAACAATCATGGACATGCAATGAAGTATTGCATATATACTGGACCATTCAAGAAGTCCTTCATACCATTCATAAAGGAAAATGAGTTGAATAAAGAAGATAGAGAGCTAGTAGAGTTGAAAGCATAATTTAAGGAGAAATGGGTCAAACAGAATGAACTTGTGAAATTTGAGGTTAAGAAAGATGAAGAGTAGAATATGAGCATTCAAAAGAGTCTTGTTGAATCATTTCTAGGGTGCATTTCTCCACCATCTTCATGATAGACAATGTATGTCTTCGAGGGAGCATGACAAATTAACACCAGTCAGATACAGAGCCCCTATATGGATGATTTAAGTTGTGCAAACTTGAAGGTAGTTTAGTTGCTATATTGTGTGATCTTGGACAAGATCACATCATTTTTGGAGATTTCTGTGAGAATTTCTACCAGTTTGAGCCAGCATTGGTTTCTTGTAGCTTTATGAGCATTTTTTGGGACTTGTGCCAAATTACATATAAGGTTAATACTATGGTTGAATTATGTACCATTTGCATGGAGAACAAAGAGCATTAAAGAGTTTGGAGCACGAGTTGGATCTTGAAGTGTTCGTAGTTGTGTTTGCAAAACCCTCACACAACTGCACGAGGTAGGTATTTATAATTATCTCAAGAAAACTTTGTCAATTGTATTAATAAAGAAATCGGTATGGATAAACCTAAGGTTTTTAATGTACTTGAGAGGAATAGACACAAATTTAAGAGTCATCCTTTCATATATACCAAAGATGATCAAGAGGGTGTGTTTTCACACACTCCGATTGGTGTTCTTCATGTTGAAGACATCAGAGCATAAATACATACTAAGGTTGAATTCATAGGCACCTTAGAGATTTATGATGAAATGCTCTAGGGTTATATAATACAGATAAAACCTTAAGAGAAGAATATAGGAAAGTTCACGGGTTTCTAGTGGTCAAATTCATGGAAAGATTTGAATTTAATGAATTAGACTAGATTAAGATTGTACTAAGTAGATTACATGATGAATTCATATGGGTTAGTGGAACCCCAACTAAGATCACCAAGGAACTACTACATGAGATTACTAGATTACCTATGACAGGTTAAAGACCTATTGCTGAGAATAATATAAGGTTTGAAGTAGAGAAATTGACAAAAAGAAAATGGAACAAAAGAGCCATGATTGTAAATGACATTACACAAGAAGATGTCAAGCTAGTAGAAATGATATTGGGATACAAATTCTAATATATAACAATAGGATAAATAGTGTGTCAGCCATTTTTTTTCACATGACATACAAAATGGTAATTGAGGATGAAGAGTATGACCTATGTGAGGTTCTAAGATAAAAATTAATGGAAAATCTTATAGGAATTAAAAGGAATAGGACAACACATTTTAGATTTGGATAATTGGTTATGTACATATTCTTTCATCTGATGAGAAGATTTACTAATATGTACCTATGGAGATCTGATAGATGTTCTATGCAGATGATTAGTGTTTGTTATAGGAGAAGTGATGAACAAAATAGGTATGATAAAGTTACATGTATGATGAAACTATTTTAGAAGGAAATGCATGAAAGAGAAAAAATCCCTTTGAGATTAGTTGATAAATACAAGAATGACATATGTTTCATGGTAGAAACTGATAGCACATTCTTTGAAGCAGTGGAACCAAGAATTTTATGGGCTGCCCCTATGGGATATAAAGTTGATTACACCATTCTAGAACTTCACATTCAACATGTCCTACAGTCCCCTAAAGAGCCCAATGCTCCTAGATGGGGCACATATGAAGAGAAATACACAATAGTAAAGGAAGAGTTGGTAAAGGGAAGAAGGGAAAAGAAAGTTGAGTCCTTTGTTGATAAAATAGCAGGACAACATGGAATAACCATAGAAGAGATGAAGACTGTCAAAGAAAAAGTGGTAGAGCTTGGAGATAAATATAATATTCCCCCTCCTCAACCTAATATTGAGACAACTCAAGTGGTGGAGATTGAAGAATAATAAAAGGACATGGATGAAACTCCTACACCTACTAGGAGGACATCGTAGAGGTAGGCTGCATGAGAAGCTTCACAAGGTCCAAAACCTCCTAAAGATAGACCAAATGGTATGGCTAGTGGACCAAGAAGAAAGAGGAAAGCATTTAATACTCCTCCATCTTTGCATGTGAAGGATAAACAAAAAAAGATTGTAGAAGAACATGAACAAAAGGAGGAAATTCAAGTAATGGATATAGAGAAGACTGAGGAACAAAAGAAGAAGGAAAAAGAAGATGAAAAAGATAGAAAACTTCAAGAGGCTAACTTAAGGGCATTTGAAGCAGACAAGAAGAAAGTTGCAGAGGTAGAACAAAAGAAAGGTCAAGAAACACAAAGGTATTTATTCAAACCCTTCTTGAAAGTTCTAGAGAAGAGAGAAGTGAATGATGGTAAACTTTCCTCCATTGAAAAGTAATTTGATAGACATGACGAGGAAGAGAAAAGTAAGATAGAAGATATAGTTGTGGAGCATATGCTCACCTTCAAAAAGAACTTGATTGAAATAAAAGGTCAAATCAATAAGGACCTATTTGAAAGATTAGAGGAAATAAAGAAGAGAGCCTTGGATGAAGACACCAAGATGAGATAGGATATCCTTCTATAGAATATTCCTACCATGACAGTGAGTGAGATGGTATATTGGCTTGAGAAGTTAAGGCCAAAACTAAGGATCAAAACCAAAATCATCAAGTTTATGGCCCAAAAATATGAAGAAGTTGAGAAATAAACACATGAAAAGGTTGGAAAGCTACTCCTTGAGGAGAGACTTGATCTTGGAAATTCTAAAAGGACCCCAACCCAAGTGATCATCTCTATTGAGCCTGAAATTGCTAAACTTGCTGAAGAGGCTGTAGTTCCTAAAGAGTCAGAGGTAATAGATATTGCCTTACCTAATTTTTACATTAAAAATGTTGGAATTTTACTAGACACAGAGTAGAATACATTTGATCCATTTTAGATAATAGAAACATTGGCCAAAATTGATGCAATAGTAAAGAATCTTGAACCTCCCAAGATCACTCAAGAAGAATCAGCTGAGAAGGAGAAAAAATAGGAGAAAACACCTGAAAAAGAGTAGGTAACCAAAGAAAAGGGTGAAGAAAAAGAAAAAGAAAAGGAGAAGGAACAAGAAAAGGGAGAGGAGCAGGCACTTAGAAAACCTTGTGTAAAAGGATTACCTATAACTTCTTTTTCTACACCTAGTTTTTCTGCAAGTGGATCCCAATCACTTCCAACTAACTTAGAGGACATGGATGTAACAGATCTAATGTAGTGGTCAGTACTTGATTTTTATAAGGCAAAATATAAATTTGAGAAGAAGACCGATAAGACTTCAAAGACAATCCAACAAGCCACACAGGTGTTGAGTAAGTTTTTTATTACACCTCCTATAGATATTGGAGATCCTATAAATAATCTAGATAATGTTCTAAGTATAGTAGAACAAAGTTTTGATACATTAGAAGAAGAAGCAAGAATAAAAGTGGTTGAAGATTTTAAGAGGCTACGGATGAAAGATACTCTTGATGGGATCAAGAGTGATCTTAATACATTGATTGTCACTGAAAGTGAAATCAAATCTTATCTTAAGGATGGACAAGACCTCTATAAAATTTACATGACTTCACATGAGCATGTAAAGAGTATATCAGATATTATAGCTCAGTATGAAGAGGCTTTGGAAAACCTCTCTAAGGATTTTTAAAATAAGAAAACTTTGGATATAGATAAGGAAGTCAATAGGATCATGGGTAAAATCCATACCTTATAGTTGGAAAAGGACAAAGTTTAGAAAAGATTCATAGAATTAAGGATCTTTTTGACTCCAAAGATCAATTTCTTGGAGAGTAGCCATGAGGACCTTCAACTTGGCCTCAAAATTTTTTAGGAATTAATACCTACTGATATAGAGGAAGAAGACAAGGCTGCATTTGGTCTTAATGGAATGATTCAGGTAGTAGAGGCAATCAAAGTAGCTTGGGATGCTGACATGCAGATCTTGAAGACAAACTATAGAGATGTATTGTAGATAGTTAAGCTATAATTTTGTGTACTCTAATACCTTCTTGTTGTTTTGGTGACTGATTTTTGACTTTTTGGCACCCTTTTCCATTGATGTCAAAGGGGCAGAGATAGAATAAAAAATGCAAAATGCAATGTGAGAAAGAGAGCAAGTATGTGTGTGTAAAATGAAAATAAAACAAACATAAATAAAGAAAGTTAAATCCTTTTAAGGATATGTGTTGCATTTTTATCAGTATATTTCCCTTTACATTTTTTCTTTGATGATGCACTTAGTCATTTTTTCACTAACTGTTGCCATCAATGCCAAAGGGGGAGATTGTTGGCAAGTGGTCAACACATGCACACATATGCACATGTATGCACCTGCACATATATGGAATGTTGTCATTTATGGAAAAAATTATCAATTTTATGGTCTCACATATCAATATGATGAATATGTTTGAATGTAGTTATTGAATGGAAAAATGCCTAAGTCCACAAACTGTTCCAGTAACCCAGTCTGATAGATAAGCTTAGCGATATTTATAGAAGTTGTATTAAGGCTTGTGATCTTAATGACATACTTATAGGACACCAATGAACACATGTGTGAGGTCGCATGTGTCATTATTGAAGTATCAAAGAGATATGTTCAATTGATTGGATGTGAAGATAGAAAATAGAGCATAACATGTTAGCGATCATTGAGGCCGGCCTTGTAAGCGTTTAGAATTTTATTTTTGGATGCTATCTTGGATTTGAGGCCAACTAAGGATGTTAATGAAGCATTCAATTTATCTTGAATTAATATGATGTTTATTTAGAGTAATGTCGACTAGCTTTTGTAATTATACCTCTAATAGGGTATAAGTATACGTACACTTTTGTAAAAGTGTGTGAGGACATGAAGATGATATGGATGGATATTAGATGGAATTGTGAAGACATCCAAAAGGTAGAGAAGAGATCAAGAGGAAGGAGAACAAGAGGAGTTCTTCTAGGAATACTTTGTTAACTCTTTGTATTCAGGCCAACAGATTTCTTGTAAGTGTTGTTGCACCTATTGTACACCCCTAATAGGGTTTTTTGGCCTTTAACAGGGCTAGGACCTTTAACAGGTTTGATTCCTTATCAAGGATCTCATTGTATACACCCTCTAACATGGATCTTCCTATATTGTATTAATCAGCTCCTAATAGGACTAGAACTCCTAACAAGGTTTCAAGATTCATAGTGCAGAATTTTGTGGGTACCATGTCCACCAGGGTTTTTACTTGGCTAGGGTTTCCTCAAAAACAAATATGGTGTTATGAGTTCTTCTATGTTTATCTTTGTTTCATGGTTGTTCATTTTTTGTTATATCTTTATCTTTCAGTTAAGAAAGTTAAAGAAGTTTAAGAATTCAATTAAGTACTATAACACTGATTCACCCCCCTCTCAGTGTTACCAAATCCTAACAACTATTGTGAATGCAACATCCAATTCTTTAGTTCCATGGTTACCTTTAGAGGATCCATCAAAATTTAACTTAAACCATCCTTTATTAGAAGGTGTCCAATGATATTTTTCCTATTTACTAAATTTTTTTTCTCCCGATCCCACAAATGGGGCTATAATGAGCCCTATCCATCTCCCCCTCATTTTTTCATCCCAGTGTGTCATTTTTTCTTCTTTTCTTTGGTGGTTTCTTATTCTATTATTTAGTGTTTCTATGATTTTAGCTTCAATTTTGTTCATGATTTGCTTCCAATCTATTTTTTCTTCTCTAAAAATACATCTATTCCTTTCCTTCTAGAGTTCCCACAAAATTATTGAGAGAGAAGTAATCTAGAGTCCTTCATAAAGGAAACCTCTCTTAATAATAGGCCATGCTTGGAGCATTCCTAAGATTGTATTTGAGGGGGTAGAGAACCATCCTAGCTTGTTTCTTAGCCAACCCCAACATTGGTTAGAAAAATTACAATTTAACAAAAGGTGATCAACATATTCTTCACACAATGGGAACCTAATAGGACCTTCATAACCCATCCTCCTGAACATATCAGCCATGAGTAACCTATTTTGTAGGGCCAGCCATGTGAAGTGCCTACCTTTGGCAGGAAATTTTTATCCCAGCATAATTTTACTGGTAATTCTATCTTGGGACTTAAATTATTTTTTCATTATGTAATTATATCCATCCTTTTTGTTGTATTCACCATTATTTGAGCTATCCCAAACTAGTATATATTTATTATTTCTGAATGTTAGACTTCTGTTGCTAGGAATCTCCATTAGTTTCTCCTTTTCAACAACTGGTATTTCAAAGCTACCAAGTTCCATCCACTTCCATCCTTGACCATCATTTGTAAAGGTTATGTAGCCTTTTACTAGAAATCCCCATCTATATTCTAAGAGGGCTCTTATTTCCCCAAAATAATGTATTTTATCTATAGCCTTATGTCCCCCCCAAGAGTCTGACCAAAATAGAGCTTCCTCCCTAGAACCTAGGCTCCTTGTGAGTTTCTCCATGATTACACTTCTATAGTCTAATATGAAGTTCTAAATGTTGGACCCTTTAGGGGGGTTCTTTTCTCTAGAGATATTGAGAGGGTCATTGTTACTCAAATATTTGTGAATCAAAATCTTAGCTCATTTTAAGTGAGGATTTATGAACATTCTCCTTACCATCTTTTCTCCAAGGGTCTTTCCTTGTTCCTGAATGTTCTTGAGGCCAGATCCCCCTTCCTCCTTAGTCTGTCAGACATTGTCCCATGATAATAGTGATATTTTCTTCTTCT
The DNA here is from genome assembly GCA_027943335.1 of Chamaecyparis obtusa. Taxonomy (NCBI): domain Eukaryota; kingdom Viridiplantae; phylum Streptophyta; class Pinopsida; order Cupressales; family Cupressaceae; genus Chamaecyparis; species Chamaecyparis obtusa. The sequence continues at coordinate 153,306 of BSBK01005861.1, forward strand.
CCCCAACATCTTTCCATAAGAAGGTCCTAAGATGTTTGTTTAATTCCTCTCTTTTATTTATTAGCAAGTTGATACAAGATGATTGATAAATTGGCATTGCTGATAGTACACATTTAGCCATAGTTTCTCTACAGGTTGAGGAAAACCATTTACCTTTCCAAATGTCAATTATCTTTTTAATTTTTTCTATCATTTGGTCCCATAAGTTGGCTGATATACATCCTTTATCCAGAGGGAATCCTATGTATTTACAGGGGAACTTTCCTTGTTTAAAATTGAGAGTTTTGCAAATTTATTGCTCTATTTTGACATATGTGTTGAATAGGAAGACTTCTTATTTTTCTTATTGATTTCCTATCCTGAAGCTTTTGTATAAGATTCTAGGACTTCCTTGAATGCCATGGCTTCTCTTGTCTCTCCTTTTCCATAGAGAATATTGTCATATAGAAATTATTGGTGGGTAGTTGAGTCCATGTCTCTTGTTATGCTTATACCTTTGATTCTTCCTTATTACCTAGCTTTTTTTATAGATCTCCCAAGGGCTTCTACCATGATGATTAACAAAAATGGGGAGATTGGGTCCCCCTTTATTAAATTCCTAGAGATCTTGAAAGATCCTTCAGGGGTCCCATTGACTAGAATTGAGATATTGGGGGATGAAATGCATTGAAAAATGAGGTTTATCCAGTCTTTGGTGAAGCCAAAGTCTTATACACATTTTCATATAAATATCTAATCAACCATATCATAAGATTTTTTATATCTAATTTAATAAGCCTACTCAGTTCTCTATTTTTTTAATAGAGTGAATGGCTTCCTATGATATTATTTCTATATCATAGATTGATCTCCCTAGAAAGAAGCCAATGTGTTCTTCACTGAATAAGAGGGGTAGTAGTTTTTGTATCCTATTGTCCATATTTTTAGTTAGTAATTTATGAAGGGTGTTGCAAAGGGCTATTGGTATAAAGTCATTAAAGTTTTCAAGTTTGTCTTTCTTGGGGATTAAAGCTAGAAAGGTGTTGTCGACTTCTTTTAGAATATTCCCCGAGTTCCTAACCCCTTCAAGGGGTTCAATAACATCATTCCCTATGAATTCCCAACACTTTTGAAAGAAGCATGCTAGGAATTCATCCGGTCCTGGAGCTTTGTCCGGGTTCATCTGCATTAAATCCGTTCTAACTTCCTCATTAGTGAATTTACCTAATAAGATTTTATTGTGATCCTTTTTGATAATCCTTGGTATATTCTTAATTATATTATTTTGACCTTCTAGATTAGATCCTTCCTTATTTTTGATGATATCTTTGAAGTATCTAATTACTTCTCTTGCAACTTCTTTTGGACCCTCTAGACTGATCCCTTGATAATTCTTGATACTTGAAATTTTATTCACTCCCCTTCTTTGTTTGGTACTATTATGGAAAAACTTAGTGTTTTTATCCCATGCTTCTAGCCATGTTTCCCTTATTTATGTCTCCAAAAAAATTCTTATTTGGCTAGTATATCTTCATATTCCCTTAATAATTACTTTTCTCTTAGAAAGAGTGGTTCCTCCATCCCTTTTTCCATCACTTGAGTGTTGACTTCTTTTAATTTTTCTCCAAGAGTTAATTTTTTTTCGAAGATGTTACCAAACTGATTTGAATTCCATTTTTGAAGTTTTTATTTAATTACCTTTAACTTGTTACCTACTATGTACATTTTTTATACTAAAACTTTTGTCTCTTTCCACCATTGTTCCAGTAGCTTTAAGATATTTGCATCTTTCAACCACATTTGTTCAAATTTGAAAGGGTCGTTCTTTGGGCCCTTTTCTTCTAGGATCTTTAATTGGACCAGGTAATGATCTGAACTGGATATTGGTAGAATTTCTGCTTCCAGGGTGTGATTAAAATTCATCAATCCTCCATGTAGGAATAATCTATCTAGTTTTCTTGCAATATTGTTGAATCATTTTCTCCTATTGTTCCAAGTGAAATCTTTATCTCCTATCTTGACTTCTAATAGGGAGTTTCTATTTACCCAACCTACAAAATCCATTGTTGTTGGTATTTTATTGATCCCTCCCCATTTATATATTATCTTAATAATGGCATTGAAGTCCCCTCCCACGATACTCACATGGTTTGGATAATTGGTTAGGAAAGTTTCTATTTCCATCCATACCTGAGATTTTTCTCTATTCTAAATAGACCAATGAACATTAATGAGGTTAATCTTTAGTTTTTTTTGAAGCTACTGACCTTCCCACTCATTGAATTTTGTCTCTGCTCTAAAATTGAAACCACAGTGTTCCTTGGATCCCATATAATGGCTAAGTTTCCTGAGGCTCCTTAAGCTGGGGAGTCCCCCAACTTTCTAAATCCTAATTTCTTCCTAAATTATCTTATTTCCTTTTATCCAATTTTGTCTCTTGAATCATAATTAGGCCAGCTTTACAATTAGTAATGCAACATTTTATAATTATCTTCAAGTGTTAGGGGCATTCATGCCCCTAACATTCCATGCAATTATTTTCAAGGTCCATTGGGAAGGAACTTCCCCTTCCCTACATTAAGTAGTAATGTTATCTTTATTTGTCTCGTTGACTCCCCATCCTTCATCCTTAACCCAATTAACAATTATATCCCTCTCTTTTTACTCTATTTAGCACAGTCTAGGGAGCCCCTATTCTCCTTTAGAAATGAAATTTTGAGGGTTTTCGAGTCATATTTCTCCATATTGTTTAAATTTACCATCATCTCCTCTTCTTCTAAGAACCGCATGTGTCTATCTACATCCTAAATACCCTCAATAAGAAGTCTCCTTCGAAACTCTAGTTCCTCCTCATCATAGATCTCAACTAGGAAAAGTCTCATAAGATCTTCCACCACTACTTCACCTAAGTGATTAGTAATTATATTTACTTCCTTCTCTACTTGTTTCTCTCTCTCTCTCTCTCTCTCTCTCTCTCTCTTCCAATTTATCTTGTTTTCCTCCTTCTCGATCTCTATCTTCTTCCTTACTTTCCTCACCCATCTCTTTAATGTTTTCCTCTTCCCCCTCGGGTCTTGCATATATATTTTGTTTTCCAATAAGTCTCCCTCATGTGTTGTTCCTCCAAAGAAAGTTGGCTCATTTCCTAGTATCTCTATTATTTCCTTCCCCTTCTTATTGAGCAGAGTTTTCTTTCTCTGTGGTCTCACCTCCTTTGCCATCTTATCCTTTTGTCCTACTATATCTTCCCCAATAATCTGATGGCTATTTGAGTCCTAGCTCAAATAATCTAACTCCTAGTTCTCTCTAATTTCTCCATCCTCCATAGGTTCCTATATTTCAATTGTAAATCCTCCTTTATTTTCATTTAACCTAATGTGAATATATTGAATCTTGTCTTGGGTCTGGGACACCAATTGTGGTTAATCCTTGTGAATTTTTTTCAACTCCCAATATTGAATCGGTCCCTTATAAAAGGTTGGTTTTACAGTGAAGTTCTTATTTCTTAATTTGACATCAATTGTTTTTAGATTACTAATGTTAATATTCATGTTTACTAAAATGACATAACTAGAATATGATATCAGTGATTCTTCAGAGCCTATAAAATTCCCTAGTTGATTCCCTATCAATCTAATGGTTTCTTTGTCAAGAAGTTCTATTGGTAGGTTTGGTAGCAATATTTCTCTATCTACCTCAAAAGATTTCATGCTTGAAGGATAAAAAAGAGCTCACCAATCAAAATTTTTTGAAACCAAAACCTTTAAATTTAGGAATGAAACCCTTTAAAAAAATTTAATCCTTCTACCACTTCTTCTACATGAATTTTGAAACCACACCATCAGGTGAAGACTCCAAATATTTTGTAGTGAGCTTGTGTCCTTTCTATGGTTTTGCTACTAATTTCCATTGTAATCTTGTCTCCAAGGGTTTGTAAAGGAAGTGTATGTACCTTCGACTTCTTTCAATCTATCGATAAGGTAATATTTCTTACCTTCTAGAAATTTTGTGATGTATTAGTAATTTCTACTCTCCTTCACTTGATCAGTTGTTGGGGGATTCAAAAGTTCCTTCTTTTTTTGTTATTTCCCCAATCCAAATTTTCATTGCAGGGGTAGGTTTTGAGGAATTCATTTCTCCTAGGGGTAGGTTTGAGGGAACCATCCTCTAAAAAATGCAGAATGTGGAAGCAATTTTTACTAGCCAAGAATTGACCATGCTCATATCCTTATTTTTTATGCCTTGATGGGGGTCGATTGACGCTTGAAGAATGAGAAGGTTGACCTTTAGTAATAGAGCTATCCCATCTAGTTTTTTGCTCAGCCTCCCACCTTTTCCATCTTCTATCCTTTCTTGAGTAGGAAATTTCCCATCTAGTATCATTATTTTTGAGAGGAGGAAGGGGAACCCTGTCCCCACCTACAATTGTAGAGATGGATTCTATATTTTTGGAGTTCACGAGCATATTTCATTTTCATGAAAAAATTCAATTGCTTTTTTGCTAAAGGTAGATCCATTTCATAAAAAAATATTTTATTATATAATATACTTTAAGATTATTATATGAATCATATCATCTAATATAATATTTTATTATATAAATAATATTAAATCATATCATATAATATAATTTTTTATGTGATGATATAATTTATATACTTTATAATATATAATTTATATAATACAATCATATAATATTATAACACAAAACACAATATATTATAACATAATAGAATATTTCCAAATCAATGATATTCAGGATGTTCGCTCTTCACATAGATTGTTGAAAAGGTTTTCATAGATTCTAAAGTTTCATGAAATCTTTTGTTGCACAGATTTGGGGTCTCCATTATGAGACTAAAGAGCCTCTCGGCTAATAAATTACAAGTGCCTGAACAATGAAAATTTAAAAGTAGCATTTTAGAAGGTTAAAAAGAGGACAACCATGTCCCCTCACAAGATTCCCTTGAGTGAGCAGCTTCCATTATTTTTTCATATCTTTAAAAGGGTTCTAAATCTATATTTCATGATCTATTCTTTTAAACTAGCATATATATATATATATATATATATATATATATATATATATATATATATATATATATATATATATATATATATATATATATATATATATATATATATATATATATATATATATATATATATATATATATATACATCTTATGTGTGTGTGTGTAAGAGACAACTCAAAAAAAGAAACAAATTATTTTTTAGTAATTTACTCATTGAATTATTCACTTCTTATTAATTATTGAAGTAAATTTCTAACAAAGATTCACCACATAGCGTGGTGGTCAACTAGTGTTTGTGTTGTGTCAACCTAGTTTCAAATCCTTGTTGGACTATTGTTATCATAGATAAGTGATTATTTTCTCTTTTTAAGATTATTTTTTAAAAATATTTTTTTCATTTAATTTTTATATAATTGAAAATGTATTGTCTTATTCAAAATAATAATTTTTTTGGTAATAGTTTGGTACCTCCTACCTCTGTGATGGGGGAGGATAATGAAGGAGAAGGTGTGCATTTGATTTCTATGAAGGTAGGAAACCTCTGCAAGTCAACCACATGAGGTGCAGGGGTGTTAAAGGATGAGACTGTAGATGGAACATGGGATTCTGATCCCCTTCTAGTGTTTGTGCCCACTGGGATCCCAAGGGAGTCTTCCAAAGTGGAGTTTGTGGATAGTGGATAGGTGGGACCTTCTTTCGAATCGGTTGGTGAGGTCCCTTTCCAAGAGAATCAAATATGGACAGAGCTTTTTGGCTCTAGATTAAAAGGTAAGTGTATTACCTTAGTGGCTCATTTGATGGATCCTTTTTCAGTTGTTTGCTCTATTTTGGTCCCTCATAGCCTAGTTGACAAAGGCATAGCCTCTATAGAGTGATCTTTGATTGGGGAATTTTTTGGTCTGCAACCCAATATAGACTTTGTTCACTCATGGGTCGCTAGGAAGTGGAAAAATAAGGGTCAAATTGATATTCTAGCCATGGCCAAAGTCTTTTTTGCCTTTTCTTTTACTTGTGAAGAAGATTTTATAGTAGTGCTAGCAGGGGCCCTTTGGATGTTAGGTAAGGCTTATCTTTCCCTTAAACATTGGGAACCTATTTTTTCTCCCTTAGATTGGGTGTGTGATGTTTCTCTAGATTTGGTTAGGCTTGCAGGTCTTCTCTTAGAATTTTGGGATGATAAAATTTTCAAGGGTATTGTGGCCTTCTTTTGGGAAATTTTATCAGTTGAATCTATGATAGAGAATCAAAAGAGAGTGGTTTGTATCTATGCTAATATTTGTACAATGGTAAATGGGGAAAGTAATGCAAAATAAAACATACTAAGAAAATTACTTCTCCATTTTATTGATTGCATATTAAGAAGAAGAGTATCCCCAATAGTCTCAAGACGTGACTCAAGCACTAATTGGGAATATGGATATGTCCTTCACTAAGTAATGTAACGAATGAAATTGGATTGATTCAGTGATTAAGTAGATTTAATAGAAAATTTACTAAAAATATTATCAAAATAGACTGATATGAACTAATATAGAGCTGAAACTGACAAAACACACCTGCTCTAGAAATTTTAGCTAAAAATAGTAGGAATGGGTTGAAACTCAACCTATACCCAAGACATGTCAATTTTGGTGACATGTTCATGATAGTTTCAGAAAAAACTTTCACAACACCTGTAACTACTCATGTACTACCCAAAAAAGTTTTGATCACTACACAACCTATTCTTGCACACATAAAAAAATAAGGAAAAAGGTTGGGAAAATTAGTTTTCCTCAGTCAAACCCCTATCTAGGAATCAACCTTGAAATGTGATAGAAATTGCATAAATGAAATAATGTAAAAAGGTAAATTATTGATTTAGCTTGCATTAAACCCTCATGAACGGATGTAGAAATCACTCAAACTCATGAAGATGCTTGAATGTGCTTGAAATCCAAAGATTTGACCTTGGAATAAGATGTAGAAATAAGGATACACTCACAAATGTATATATCTATGATTTCCACTCCTAGATCAATAATGTAGATATGCTTGAGAACCACATGTGATGAACAAGATTGAATGAATCTTCTTGTTTGATTAAGAATTCCTCTACTTGGCCATCATGGGAGAGAAACTTGTATCAATTAGAGAATATTTCCTTTGACTGGATAGATCTTGAAGAAATAGAGACACAGAGATCTTGAATTCGATGCTTGCCTTCAAATATTGAATCCAAATCCTCAATTGCTCAACTTGATTGCTTCATGGAAAGCTTGCACTTGATTACTTCATCAATTACTACCAAATGAGAGGAGAGGAGGTCCTTTTATACTTTGCTCCCTCCATTCAAGAATTAAATTTGATCCAGGCTGATAACAATTGAAAACCTCAGACAAAGACCCTGATATCGAGCTCTGGGAAAAAATTGAGATCAAAACTCTAGAAACAGGTTGGCTTTGGTGACCAAACCTAGGGATAGGTCAACTTTGGCAACTAGTCTAAGGAAAAATAGGCTCAAATTTAATAGTTAATAAGTGTGGGAAAATAAAGGATATGTCATAGGGATCAAGCCTAACAGATATTCAAACCTCAAGATCACCAAAATGGGGCCTAAAAGGTCCTAAAGCTTCCAATTATGGGTGCTAACTTTTTAGGATTATACATTTAGCCTCCACTTTAGCAAGATTTTGAGACAAGATCATGCTCAAAATAAAGTAGATCGGTGGATAAGAACAATCCTATCAAGGTCAAGGAGACAAATAAACATCAAGCCCCTAAGTGATTCAAGTCTTCATTAAATCTGAAACCAAGATAATAGAGGTATCACTAAAAAGAGAGAGAAAGAAAAAGAGGGAAAATCATGATCACTAGCCTAGTAAGGAATTTCCTTATTATGGATCACTCAATGGAAAACCATTGCAAAAGATGGAATAAAAGGTATATAAAGTTGTGTTATGCTAGTTAGTCCATAAAAAATGATTAGTCCTTAAGGAAATCATTGCCTCCATTGAGGAATCCAACAAGGGAATGATCATGCCTAAGAAAAGCCTTGTGATAAAATAATAGTGATCATGTTAGCATAACTGATGTAGTGATGATAAGTGTTGTATTGATGAAGATTGGTACAAAATTGATGATAGGTGAATTAGTTATTAGGTTGTCATTGATGTCAACTGATTGACTTAGTATTTTCAGTATGTTACCAGGTATTGTGTGATTAAATCATGAGTTGCAGTATGTTTTTGAAGTTTCTATTCTAATGGAAGAATATGTTATGTGTTTTGATGCTAACTTTTGATATGAAGTATTGAGTTGGTTATGTTTGAATGAAATCAAATTGGGTAACTGCAAAAATAGTCAGTGACAAACAATAAGTGATTTGGATGTTATTTCAAATCGGTAAAGTATTTGGTGGAGCAGTCATAGGATATGGTTGATAACAATGTAAAGATACTATGCTAAAGATCACAACTCATATTATTGACTGGTGAAGATGGTTTAATTGACTAGAAGCGGTATACAAAGAATGAACGGGAAAAAAAGATAAAGTTCTTGAACATGTAATAGAGACTTGTGAATCGGTGAAGAAATTCAAAGTGGCAATGGGATTGGTGATATTTTTAGTGAGGTAGTAAGGCATTTCTATGATTTATGGAAATTATTTGACATCACATTTCCCAAGGTATGCATTTGAGGTGGATTATTCAAGAAGTTTCTTTTGGTCAAACAAGTTTTTGAAGATGGTTCAATTTCCAAGGTGAAATTCATATGGAAGCCGACGCGGTCAGAGAAAAATGTTTTATGAGTTTTTAGATACATTGTATCTTACCTAATATGATCTAGATCATTCGTATCTCATATCTAAGGTTTATTTTAAGGTGGTGGAAGAAAAACTATATATTAGAAAGATGAAAAAGAAGTTATTTTTGTTGCCCCACTTTTGTTCTTCCCACTTTTAAAAAAAAGCAAATACCTTGTGTTTAGATTGAGTCATGAGTTTTGGGATAATAAACTGAAGTCTAATTCTAGATTTTCTCTAGGATAGGTGGTCTTTATCGGATAAACCCTTGTGAGGCCTTGCCCCTAGCCTGTCATAGTTTGATTTTTCAGTTCTAGCATTTGATAAATTCTTAATTGATACTTAATTTTGATTCACTATGGTTTTAGACTCTTTTGTCATAGATTTTATCACTTGATATGTTTAATGGACACTACCTTTTGATGTCTAACGACTACCTTGTGCCATTAATATGGATCTACATTTATGGTTAATCTAGTTTTATGAATGCTAGAGTGAAATGATGAGAGTTATTTATATGACTTATTAGGTAATTAATAATTGATGTAATTATGATGCTTTGGCTTTTTATTAAGTGTTGCAAGTAAAAATTTCTTAGTACATGATGTGTAGATATATATATGTTTTAACAAACAGGATAAGATAAAATTAATGTGCAAGTGAATTTCAATTGAATAGGTGATGTTGCAAACAAATTGTAAGTTGAACATAATTGATTCATACACATTGAGGACTATATTTCTTGGACTATCGAGAGAGATACCCTAGCCCGTCATAGCTCTTTAGTTTGTGCAATTGAGAGAGATACTTATTTGATACTCTTTAAATGTTAGATGCACACTACTTTGTGATGTTATGATGATTACCTTGTGAAATTGATATGGTCTTGCATTTATGGTTAACCTTGTTTTATGAATGCTAGGAAGACATGATGAGAATTAATTATATGACTTATTAGGTAATGGATATTTGATGTAATTATGATGTTATGGTTTCCTATTAAGCGTTGAAAGTAAACTTCTTAATTACATGTGTGTATATATATGTATTCACAAATGGGAAAAGTTAAAGTTCATGTGCAAAAGAATTTCAATTAATAATGTGATGTGTAGATGATTTGTTAAGTTGTTTACAATTGATTCATATATGATGTGGATTTATATTACTTGGACTACTGATGTTGGATTTAGTGTGCAGGGAAATAGACCATGGTACTATTATCAGGGATCCAAACATAGGCCAATGTGAATTCAGTCCGAGCCAAGGTTGTGTCTAATCAAAGAAAAAACCTCGTTGTGTTTCATTTATTTCCTAAATGTAATGAGCTTGTAATGTTTTCAATTTAATTTGTAATTTGTAATTTGTTTTGTGAAGTGCTCAAGTGGAAATGCCATGTGGCCTGTGATGTGTAAATTTTGTTGTGTCACTTGACACTTGTAATGTACATGTGGCCATGACATGACCCACTTGAGTTTGGATGCCATTAAACTAGGATAGTACTCTTGAGGATCCCCATGTGAATCCCTTGGTTAGGGAGCTTAAGGAGATGCCTTGTCATAGATTTTCGAATTTGAACTTGTCATAAGCTTTTGAGGGGTTAAAAAGGTGCCTAGGGGTGTGTTTAGGCCATTTTTAGTTAGCCCACTTGGTATACCTATGGGTAAGGGTCATTTTTAACCATAGGATAACCCATAGTTGACCAAAAGACCTATCTAAAAGTTGGATTCCCTAGATGGCCGAAAATTGAAACTTTTGAAACTAGGCCTTGGTAAGAACACCATCCATTAGAATGATAGTCCTTTGCCCACCTTTTGGGCCAACCTTTGTAAGAGGTCATATTTAGAAAGCTTGTAAGGGCTTAGGGAAGACCAACCAATGAGAAAGAAGACCTTATCCCTAGGGGGTTGTGGGGAGTTGTGTGGAGGCCTTTTTAGTGGGGACTCTTCATTTTGGAGAGTTTGAACACCCACTCTCTAACTTAGAGACTAGGACTAGATTTGGAAGGAGGAAAAGCTTGGACAAAAGGGATTTCATCATCAACACTTGTCATTTATACTTTAGACTTAGGTTGGTGGCTCCATCTTGAAATTTCTTGTTGATTCAATTGGTATGAGAGAAATATGGTGGTTTATATGTTTTAGAGTTCTTCATGTTCTTTGTGGTATGTAAGGCTTGTTTGTTCTTACTTGTTTGTAGATGTGTTTTGTAAATCTTATATTTTGATTTTGTATAAATCGCATGAATTATTTTTGTGAAGCATTGTGATCTTCCCTTTATATTTTTTTGTTGATTTGGGAGTCTCAAGGCCACACTCACCCTTGGAGGGAGGAGTAGCCTTGGGGAGTGAAGTTTTTAGGACAACCCATGGATGTAGAGTCTTTCCTCAGGGAGGAGAGGGACAAAACATGGAAGTATGGGATCCATGTATCCATTCCACTCTTTGTTTTGGGGTCCATAAGGGAGTTTCTATGGCTTTATGCCTTGGGGTTCATAAGGGATTGTTGTGCATTTGGGAAATGGTGGAGAAGCTATTTGTAAAGCCATGTGAAGGCTTGTTTTGATTTCTTTTGATATGGGCTTTCCAAGTATGGTTGGAAGAGCTGTTGTTAAGCCATGAGAAGGCTTGTTTTTATTTTACTTTTGGAATGGATTTTCTCTCCATAGGGTTTTAGTCCACTTCAGCCCAAAATTCATGGGACAATATGTGGCCCATTGTGTAAGCCATGGATGGGAGTTTTATTTTTGTGTATGTGTTGAATTGTTGATTTGCTCATTCGGTTTGCTTGTGTGTATCCGAACTATGTTTGGTTCCCCTAGCTCGAGGGTGGTCTTATAAAGACCTAGGTTGGGAGGTGAGCATCCCATGGTCTTTTTGATTTCTTCTTTTTGTAGATTTTGGACTTGCTTGGAGCTCTTGAAGGTTGAAGATTAGGTTGTAAAGAAATACAAGTTTTTTTGTTTATTAAATGCTGTGTAAAAGATTGAGATTGAAAACTATTCTCTTTGAAAGACTGAGAAATAAGATGCATCTTCTATTTATAAGAATCAAATAGTAAATGAGTAGGAGTTATTTTCTCTGCATTTCCTTATCTGTATGAAATGGCAAATTGTACATGTATAATATCATAGAAATTTGCTAAAAAAAAATAAGAGAGACACATTTACAAGTTTTGTTCCTAACTAAATCAGTAAATGTTGGTTAACTCCCTTATTTTCTTTCCACTTACAGACATGTTGTGGCTAACTATTGGCGTTATAAAATTCAAATATGCACTTTCATTTAAATGGGTAATTCAGATTTTTCAAAATATTTTTCTATTTGTTTTAATATATATCCTAATGTAAATCTACATCTTCTTTTATACTGTAGGAGCTTTAATTTCTATTTGTTTTGTTTTAGTTCCTAAAACGAAAGAAAAGAGACAAAGGCATGTTTAATTATATGCCTAAAAGCATGTCATTTTTACATTCTTGTTTATGTAAGTCTTAAGAAAATAAATAATGATTAAGTCCATGCATACATTTATATCTAAACAAATAAAATAAAAAAGATTTGATTACTTTTCATACTATCCTTTTAAATGATGTTATATTTGGAATAGGAAAACATTTCTTTCTTAAATTTGACAGGCTTTTGGGCACATTTACTTATTACACTTTTGCATTTAAAAAATAAAAATGGGTTACTTTTAGAGGCAGATGTTATGGGCACTACAACCCCTCATGCTTCTTTCTTCTTTTAAGATGGGTTGGTTTTTAATTTCATCCTAGGAATGGGTAAGTTATAGTTCCTAATTCAATAAAGACTTTATTTCTTTCAGTTCTAATCGATGGTATTCATATAGATGTGAAGCTCTAAAATAACATTTTTTCCCTTTGTCAGAAAATTGAAAATCACCTTCTCCTCGGTGGGTTCCCACCAATGAAGGTAATTTTCTGCGGGAAGAGAACACAAGAATCATCAAGCACATAGACAAGGCTGGGAGATCGAGATTCTCAGGTTAAGAATGAGTTGGGTTTAGAAAAGTAGCTTGGTAGAGAAGCTGTAATGAACTTCTCTGCTTGCGGAATTTTTCCTATAGAATTTATTTTTCAAAGGACAATAGAAAGTGTATTAGAGATTCCTGAAAGCCAAATGTCTAGATTTTGAGGAAATAAGATTGAGTCCTTGTAGTGGATAAAATGGTCTCAGAATATGAGAAAGTGAGTAAAAGATCTTCTCAGAGAATCAGTTTTCAGCTTCTCCCTTGTTGGAAAATCACTTGAGAAGGTAAATTTCTGAGAAGTGACAACTTGCGAAGAAATAAGTGTAAGAAATCATGGGGACTGAATGATTAGGTATGATTGAAGTAATTTGTTTTGATACTAAGGGAAGTTGATAAAGAAAAGGACTAGTTGCTGAGTTTTGGAAAATCACTTCTCAACTTCTCCATAGTCGGGTTTCTACTCCTAGAGTGTGTTTTCTGACAAAGGCATCAAATTGAGAGAAGCGGAAAAGTAAAAATCCGCTGCATCAATAAAGTTACCGTTACAGCTACTTCAAATGGGTAAAAGTGATTTTCTAAAGCTATTAAGTGAGATACATTTAATTCAAATCTTAACGTTAGAACTCTAACGGATATTTTCAAAAATCCCTCACTCATGTGGCGCAAGATATGGAAAGTAACGATAAGGAAGCAGGCTATTTATAAAAGACTCAAAGGATCAGTCAAAAATTACCATTTGTTCACATCTTTTCCATATGCCTTTGATTTCCCACGATTTCCCAAATCATCCTCTGACATACTCCAAAGCTTCTTAATAGTAAATCAAAAGTTGAATCAGAAGCTATGGCCACTAGATTCATGGGTTACGATGGGTTGAATGGGATTACATCTGAATGGCATAATTTGATGGATACATCCCTTAGATTCTACGATCTAGATGATCTACACCAAAGATTGAGTGAGGAAAATCTCCACCCTATGACACAGAAGCTCAAAGGTAGTGGTTTGGTTGAAGCTGCCAAATTTCCTATTGCAATACAAGCCCCTGAACTAATCAAGGAATGTATAACTAGATTCAACCCAGATACAAAATAGATTTTGCTGCTAGATGACACAGTACTCATCTCCATCGACAGAGAGTCTGTGCAGAATAGTCTCCGTATCCCAATGAGAGTGGAATTTTCAAACATGAACTTCTCGGTCACAATATTAGAATATAATGAGAAGAAGATGATATGGAGGAAAGAGATCATGAACTTGTGGTTTCGAAAAGCTAGAAGTATAAAGGGAAAAGTGCCAAAGACACTCTTTGGGACAAATCTAAAGGTTGAGATCATCGACATCCTGGTGCTCCTTCACAGGATAAAAGGTGAAAGTGATGCTTTGAATTTCATAGAGCACTACTTCTTCTTGGTCCAGGTAATATGTGCTAAGCACCATTATATAGACTGGGCTCAAGTGGTAAGTGAAAATCTGTCCAATGCCTTGAATCTCGCCAAGTACCAAAACAAATTTTATATGTCTTCCTATTTGATCTATGTTTTAGCTACATTGCAAGTATGGCCGGGACTCCCTAGGTTAGAAGAATTTGAAGATGATGTGAAAATTTATGATTTCTTCCCTCATTTGAAGTTACAAAATAGCTATGTTGAGTTCATTAAAGTTAATGACTCATTTACAATTAGGTTGTGCAGAGAGTTACAAGGATGCTCGGAGCAGAGGTTCTCACCAGAGGCCATGGAATTAATCACCCAATTTGGGAGCTTCTTCATTCAATTTGCTAGTTTCTCATACCTTCGTCTTGCATGTTTTGATGATTTTCCCATGAAGTTGCCAAGGTACCCCGATGACATGATCGTGCTCATAGAGGTGATTTGGTAGATGTTGCAAGTGAACCTGATTAGTGTGGGAATTAAGAAGAAAGGCTATTAATTCCCTGTTACCATTGAAGCTTACAGATGCGTGTCGAGATCAAATGCTAAGAATGTGAGAAAGGTGTTCGAGAATAGACATAGGACGGAGAAGTATGAAGTGTTGAGACCATAATTTGATCTAGTGAATTATGCCAAAAATCATTTGCAGACTGGCACAATGGTCAGACACATTCCCAAAATTGAAGATTATTGGGTGAATTGTAAAGATGAGCTAGAAAGCTGAGAGAGCTTCTACTCTAGGTTGACTATTGAACAAATCAAGTTGTTCAATGTCAACATTAATGTTGAGGGAATTGTCGATTATGAAGAATACATGTACAATGATACATACAGAGACCAAATAAAACGTTACCCTGTGAGCTCAGAGCCAGTTCAAGATCAAGCTATAGAAGAGTTGGAAGTCTTAATGGCCAAAATCAATAAGAGAACTGATAAGTGGGCCCAGTAGATGATGGGAAGGAAAAAGAGGTCTGGGAAGCCTACTCCTCAACAAGCTCCTATAGTCAAGCCGGCGAGTGCTCTTGCATCCTCATCTTTTCCAACTTCATCTGTAGCAAAGGGGCCAGCTTAGCCAGTAGGTGGAGATGATCAACCACCCAAAAAGGAGATCCTAATTGAGAAGACTTGTGGAGCAGGATCATCTCCAGTCATCGGTTCAAATGAAGAAGCCAAAGTTGAGAAATCTGACAAGACGATAGAAGAAACTGTTGAAGTCATAGAACCAGAGCAGCAAGCCCAAGGAGGAACCATGGAAATACAAGGTGACACTCCTAGTCAAAAGGCCGCCCATTTTCAAAATTGGTGATGATAGTAGCAATTCAGAAGATGAGGCAGATGAAGAGATAGGAGAGCATTTGGGGTCACCTCAAAAGGAAAAGAGTATTTCTTCTCCATAGGTTAATCCTTTCACTTCCAAGAAAAATTCTTCTCCTCCTTTTATCAGGAAATTATTTTTTGAAGATTTAATTTCTGCAACAAAGGTTACAAGCGTAGAATCATGGCTCGAGAATACTCTAGAGAGGAAAAGAAAAAGGGTTGAGCAAGGCACTCCCACTGGTGAGATGTTCTCACAAGCGATGCAGTCGGGTTCAGCCATAAGCAAGGCTAAGAAGACTAGGACTTTGACCACTCTCAGTCAAGATCTAGACACATGAAACTTGACTATGGAAATAGCCAAACCTCTAAAGGATGGTAGAATCAAAGATCTTACTGCCTCAGACTTTGCACTCTATTCCTTAGACATGGGGCTTGCCCACCATGATACAAAAGTAGACTTGTGGAAGTCTAGTAACGTCTTGATTGAGGAAGAGTTCGAAGAAATCAAAGTCACCAAGACTCGGCTCAAGGTGGAGATTAAAGAAATGACTACCTAGTTCACTCCTATGGCAGTTGGTCACTCCTGTGGCAAGCCTACCTAGTTCTCTAACAATGTTTGATCCTGCTGTAGCCGAGAATCAAGTAATACTTTCCAAATTACAAGAAGATAGACATTTCAGGCATATTGGCAGGAGGTGGATCAAACGACTTAAGTCTGAAGGTCTAGTAGCCATTGAGAATCTCAGAAATGTCTTTTTACAATTAGAGGCAAAGAAGTTTTCTCTCAAAGGACATATGCAGAAGCTCACGACAAAGAGGTTGAGATGTGAAAAGTGCATGGTGCTACTACATTGGCTGGTCGCGATGAAGACTAAAGATGTAATCAAGGCCAACATATTGTAGAAAGGGGATGAACCTCTGATTGAATGGCTCCAAGGGGTAGAATTCAAAATGGAGATGATAATCAAAGAAGAGGTGGGAATGAAGGCGACTGATGAGGAAGTCACCAAAGAGAAAAGTAAAATCTTTCTATATTTGACAGGTCTTCACTTTGAATCTCAAGCTAGCATAGATGGAAAGAGCCTGATTGGTATAACCAACATGCAGAAGTCATTCTCCAACTACTTGGACGAACTTGCAGAGCTATCTGGGTCTCACCTTGATAGAATACCTAATCTTCAACAACTTGGTGGATGCATATACAAAGCCATGGAGAAGACGCAACCCCAAAAAGATGCTACAAAAAGCATAGAGAAAGATCATGCCCGCTAGCTCATAAGATTGAAAAACATTTACATTCCTGATTCTGAAAGGATGATTTCGATTCTAGCAGCTGCTAAAGCTCATAAGGCTAAGTTGGAGAAGGCGAAGAAGCCAGCAAAGAGAAAATAAATTTCCCCTCATCTTTTTGATATACATTGTATAATCAATAAATGATCACTTGTCATTTACCGAATTTTGTAGAATATGAACTGATTCAGTGGATTTTGTAACGACTTAACTCATGAAGCCTATATGCAACTCTTGGAAAATCAATGAAAAGGTCAGCTAATTTTTGGTGTGAAATACATCTTGTTGTGGAGTCAATTTGGAATGTTTTTTGTGCCATTTATTTACTATTCCATGATTTTGTGATTTTAAATGTTTGTTTTCCTTAAGTTGGATTGAAATTGGGAATAGACAGAGCTCTGTTTCTACTTCTTAGTGCAACTAATTGATAGTAATCAGAGAATTACTTGGAAATTGGGAAAATATTCATGTATCCTATTTAGATTAGATTCATCTATGTTGTTTTACTGCATTTCATTAATTCAAATAGAATCCATTGCTGCATCACCATTGATGTGAATTCATAAGCATTGTGAAATCATGAAGTTGGTTAGAGTTTAGAATCAAAATCATTGCCTGGGTTAGTTTCTCACCAAGGGATAATTTGGTTACCTCTTCTATTCTTTGGTCGAGAACATGCCCCATTAGGATTTAGAGCAAACAAAATTCATTGCATATCTTTACATAAGGGAGTTGTACTGTTTAAAATTCAGAAAGTTAGTTGAATAGATAACAACTTTCCAACTGTTTGTATTCACATTTTTTCTTAAGAAGATTTTGGGCAAATAAAGAGTTAAATCCAAAAAGAACAATTTGTTTACCAACAATTTTCTAATTGCATATTGCAGAAGGATTCAATGACTAAGCAAGTGAAGGAATCAAGTTTGATCAAGCTAGGGAAGAGTATAGTGTGTGGAGAAGAGTTTCAAAGCTTAAAAGGATCTGATTATGTAGAGGTAGTGCAATTTCACAGATCATTCTATTTGTTTCTTTCTAACCATTGTAATAGTAAAATCCCTTAACAAGGAGGATCCTAACATATCTTTGTTGTAAATCCTCTAACAAGGTGGAATTTTTATTGGATGTTTAAAGTTCTCTAACAAGGATGTTCCTAACAAGAAAAAGATCCTCACAAATCTATAGGAAAATCCCTTAACCGGGTAGCACCTAACAGTGCTTTTGTAAACCTTTAATAGGGTAAGCTCCTCACAGGGCATGTTATAAAAGAGTATAGATTTAGGGTAAGTGCACCAAGATGGTGTGCAAAAAAGTGGCCACCCACTCAAAAAATAACAAAACACTCCTAGCATGATCAACTTACTTTAAATTCAAATAACCCAATTAGGCTTAGGTTTGGTAAATGAATAAGCCAAGGAAAAGTCTAGTAAATATCCTTGGAAAACAAAGTTGAGCCTTGGGAGCTTCATTTCCCTCCTTTTTAAAATGTTTTATTCTTTGAAACAGGTTTGTCAACTTCTTCATCATCAACTTTACACATCATCAAGTGGGTATTTGTGAAATTGCCACCATAATTTCACACATCTTCTAAGATTTCTAACCATATATTTTTTTCTATTTTTGGACAACATTAGCATAGTAAAGTTCAATTTTCTTTACCAATATCTCCAAAGTTCTCACAAACATATGTATCATTTTCTTAATAACTTTTGATTTGCTTGACCAAATAGAAAATAAATTACATATTATTATTCTACAATTGATTCTATGTACTTTAAAAAAATAAAGTTTTTATTTTTAGTTATTTTGATGTAAGTTATGTCTAGTGCATGAACAGACACCTGATTTTCAAGATGAACCCACTTCAAAAAATCATAAAAAATAAAATACTTAACAAGAAATGACAAAAAATACATAACTTCTAGATCTCACTCTTATCTATCTTTTTGCCAAAGGGTTTTTCAAAATTCTAAATCAAACTATATCTTTTTTGATGCGCATGACAAACACTATGCTATTTTTTTATCAAAAAATTAGAAATAATTTTTTGTGCGCAATGGATTTGACCCTCTTAATATTATCCATTTTTAAAAATATATAGTAGTTTAGAAACTAGATTAATAGTACTACAGTTCTTGTAATTATACATCTTCTAATTTTGAAATTTCTCTTCCAAGTTTAGGTTTACCTAATTTCAAAAAAAAAAGTGGCCACTTATACCCCCCTTTTGCACACCATCTTGGTTCATTTACCCTTTAGTGTGTACCAACTCCCACACGTGGTTTTTCTCATTTAGATTTCAATGAGAAAAAATTGGTGTCTTGATTATGTGATTGATTATTTTTGGATGCATGTTTGAAGGTTCCTAGATATACTAGTTGTTGTTGATTAATGTTATGGTGCATAAAGTTTAAAGATTTTGAAATTAGAGAATTTGTTGATTACTTATTCACCCCTCCCCTCTCAATAATCATACCTATATTAAAAATTTGTATAAGAGATTAGATCCTCTTGGTGATAAGCTTAACAACTTGAGGGAAAATATTTGAAGATGTCTAGGAAGGAAGCACTTAAGTTCACTAAGGATAATTTCTCTACATGGGTAAGCAGGATGAAGCTACATCTAACATGAATTGGAGATCAAGCATTGGTTCATCTCACAAGTATATTCAACCTAGTGGAACCCTAACTGATGAACAAACAAAGATAAAGCTAGAGCATAACTCTTTAATGATCAAAATAGCAAGTGCTCTATCTGATGTTGAGTTTGTAGATACCAAGGATATGGATAATACTAAAGATATGTGGGACAATTTGATAAAAGTTTATGGTGGTGAAGTTCATGTTCAAAAAGAAAAGGTGGATAGTCTTGGAGGAAAGTATGATGAAATGAGAATGCATGAAGCTGAGAACATTTCTCAATACAACTATAGGATAAAGGAGGTTGTTTTTGCAACCAAAGGAGTCGGTAGAAAACTTGAAGAAGATGATGTGGTAAGTAAAATGTTGATAACCCTACTACCACAGTATGATATTAGAGTCTCTGCTATATAGGAATTGAGATATATTAATCCTACAAATGTGACTCTAGATTCATTGGTTGGAAAGCTCACTACTTTTGAGTTGAGTAAATTTGATAATAGTATTCCTAGAATAGAATCTTCATTCAAAGATTCCCTTACTATTGGCTCATCAAAGAAAGGAAAATCAGTCTCTAACACTTCTGAAGGAAATCATGATTATGATTCTATCTTGTCTAAGGAAAGAGAACAAGAAGAGTTGGAGACATTGTTAGCTAGGATATTACCTAGAGGAAAAGGAAAGTACAAATGTAAACTTCCCTTAAAATTCTTTTCATGTAAAAAAATTGGTCATATTTCATCTAGATGTCCTAACAATGATTTGAAGGATAAGCACAAGAGATTTAGCAAATTCAAAGAATAAAAAAAGAAGGCATGTTACCTAGAAAAAGAAGGAGTGACTGGTGAAGAATAAGATGGAAGAGATGATGAGGAAGAGAGAGTATTTTTTGTAGTCAAAGAAGAACCCTCAAGTGGTTTTGATGCAGACAATGAGGAAAAGTAATTGATTTCAAGCATGAATTGCATTAGTGACTAGATAATAGATAGTGGGTTTACACATCACATGACCGGTCACAAAAGTAAATTTATTTCAATAGAGGAATGTTATGGAGGAGCATTCAGATTTGATAATGGTTCTCTATGTGTGGTAAGAGGTAAAGGTTCAATAGCACTTAATGATAAAACTAATTGTGATGATGTTTACTGGGCTAATGGATTAAAGTATAACATGTTCAGTGTTTCTCAAATGAACAAAAAAGGTTTCATATTGGAATTTAGTAATGGTATTTGCAAGATCTTAGGAAACTCTAGAGATTGGATTGCTATTGGTGAACATACTAAAGGTAACCTATTTCGATTGAACTCCACTAATAAACACTTCTTGTTTGCTAAAGTTGAAGACTGTTGGCTATTGAACAAAAGATTATCATGTTAATTTTGATAATATGGTAAAGTTCAATAAGAAAAGACATGTCATAGGTTTTCCTACTTTAGCTTATCAAGTGATAATGTTATATGTAAGGAGTGTCAGTTGAGAAAATTGACTAGTTCTAGATTTACTAGTAAATTCTATTCATCACAGAGAATTCTTGACCTTGTACACATTGATTTATGTGGACTGGTGAGAAATCAAAGCTACTATGGAGATAAGTACTTTATCTTTATTTTTTATGATTACTCAAGAATGATGTCTATTATATTTTTAAAGGATAAATATGATGCATTCTATATGTTTAAGGTGTATAAAGAAAGAGTTGAAAAAGAAATCGGTAAAGAACTTAAGTGTCTCAAATATGATAGAGGAGGTGAGTTTTCTTCTCAAGATTTCACAACATTTTGTGAAGAACATGGAATCAAGAGACAAATTTTAGCACCAAGAACACCCCAAGAAAATGGAATTGCAGAGAGAAGGAACATATCCATAATTGATTGTGCAAGATCACTTTTGATACAAAAGGAAGTGGCTCAAATCTTTTGGAGAGAAGTGGTAAGTACTATTGCCTATAATTTGAACTAGGTATAACTTAAAAAAGGTAAAAAAACAAAACACCTTATGAGTTGCGGTGTGGTCATACTCCTAGTGTTAGTTATTTCAAAAAAATTAGAAGTAAATGTTACATAAAGAAGGATCAATAAAATGGTAAATTTGATTATAAGAGTAATGAAGGGATATTTATAGCATATTCTACTAGAATTAAAGCTTATAAGTGTTTGAAAAAGCATACCAACAAGATGATTGAAAGTGAAAATGTTAGAATTGATGAATTTTCTAAGAAAAATGAGGAAGATAGCAAGAAGGAACCATAAGACTATGACATGTTTGTTTATGTCTAGCCGATGGATCTAGATATAGTACCACAGATAAATGAAGTTGTGAATGATCCACAATTGGTGAAAAATCCACAACCGGAGAATAATCCACAACTGGTGAATGATGATGAAGGTAATCAAATTTTAAAATTGGTACTTCCAATGTATTTGAAAATTAATCACTATCAAGATCAGATTATTGGAGATAAAAATGTTGGAGTGATGACAAGGAGCAAGGTAAGAGAAAGTAATTGTTTACTATTTGAATTAGAATGTAAAACTATTAAATATTCTTTGGAAGATAATGATTGGGTTAATGATATGAACGAGGAATTAGATCAAATAGAGAAAAAAAACATGGACTTTAATATCCAGGCCTACTGACAAGAATGTTATAGGTACTACATGGATCTTCAGGAATAAGATGGATGAGAGAGGAGAAGTGATAAAAAACAAGGCAAGGTTATTTTGCAAAGGGTATGCACAAGAAGAAGGACTGGACTATGGTGAGACATTTGCACCTATTGCTAGACTTGAAGGTGTAAGGATACTTTTGACATATGCTTCTTATAAAGGCTTTAAGGTCTATCAAATGGATGCAAAATCTACTTTTCGGAATGGTGTGTCAGAAGAAGTATAAATTGAACAACCTGAAGGTTTTTCTACTGAAAAGGGTATAGACATGGTATGTAAATTCCATAAAGCATTATATGGACTAAAACAATCTCTAATATCATAGTATGAAAGGTTACATGCTTATCTAATTCAGATTGGTTTCACAAGAACTAGTGACGATAACAATGCATATTTAAAATATGAAAGTGAAGACGGGATATTGATTGCTGAAATTTTTGTTGATGACATAATAGTTGGTGGAAATGAAGCATTGAGAAGGTCATTTGAAGAATCAATGAGGAAGGAATTTGAAATATCAATGATAGGAGAAATAAAATTATTTATTGGTCTTCAAGTACAATAGATGAAGAAAGGGATATACATAAATCAATCCAAGTATGTGAAGGAGATTTTCAAAACTATTGGCGTGGATGAATCAAAACCAGTGGGAAGACCTATGGTCACAGTCTATAAATTGTCTAAGGAGGATGAATCCAAAGAGGTAAATGAGACTCTATATAGATCCATGATCAATAAGTTATAGTATGTTATTCACAGTAGATCGGATATTGCACATGTTGTTGGTATTGTTGCAAGGTTTTCCTCAAATCCAAAGGACTCACATATGGTTCCAGTGAAGAGGATCTTCATATATCTCAAGGGAACTGAATATTATGGTCTATGGTATGGTAAGGATGGATATTTTTCTTTGAATGTGTTTACCGATGCAAATTGGGCAGGAAATGTTGATGTTAGGAAGAGACCATGTGGTGGAGCATTCTTTCTTGGTGAAAGATTAGTCTCTTGGACTAGTAAAAAGAAGAATTGCATTTCTCAATTTATTGCAAAGGAAGAGTATGTTGTTGATACTATTAATTTTCAGCAAGTGATATGGATAAAATATATTCTTGAGGGAATTCATGAGAAGGTTGCAAAACCAGTTGTTATGTATTATGATAACACTAGTGCAATAAATATTTCCAAGAATCCAGTGACACACCTAAAGACAAAGCACATTGCAATAAAATATTATTTTCTAAGAGAACAAGTATAGGAGAAGGAGGTCAGGCCTGAATATTTTCCCACTAAAGAACAATTTTCTAATATATTCACCAAGCCATTACCAAAGGATACCTTTATGTATCTCAGAGGTAGATTAGGGGTCATTCCCCTATCTGACGTTAAGTAGAAGATGATGTTGATTGCATTAGTTCATATGTGTTTATCAGAATATCATGTGTATGAATTGATGTAGAGGTGGACTACTCCATAGGGGGAGAAGTATTAGTATGATGATGTGATGCTATGATAAGGAAAGATCAAGCAAAGAATAGTCAAGTATAATCCAAGATGACTAAATGGCTAGACAACTTTGGCATTGTTGTCAATGAGGGAGAATAAACACTATAAAGAGAGAATATATGTATGAATCAATATGAAAAAGTGAGAAGATGTATGATTAGAGGTACAGACATAAGTGGAATCATTTTGAAAAAGTCAATAAGAGGAATTTCATGAGAGAGACATAGTGTTTCCAAGAAGAACTTACAAGTTAAGAGTGTTGTGAGTATTTTCATCAATGCCAAAGGGGAGATTGTTAGCATAACTGATGTAGTGATGCTAAGTTATTCATTGATGAATATTGGTAAAAAATTGATGACAGGTGAATTAGTTATTAGGTTTTTATTGATGTTAAGTGATTGACTTAGTGTTTTCAGTATGTTACCAAGTATTGTGTCATTAGATCATGAGTTACAATATGTTTCTAAAGTTTCTATTCTAATGGAAGAATATATTATGTGTTGTGATACTAAGTTTGTAACCATGAATTTTGATATGAAGTATTGAGTTGGTTATGTTTGAATGAAATTAAACCAGGTAACTGCTAAAATAGTCAGTGACAAACAATAAGTGATTTAGATGTTATTTCAAATCGGTAAAGTATTTTGTGGAGAAGTCATAGGATATGGTTGATAATAATGTAAAGATACTATGTTAAAGATCACAACTCATATTATTGACCGATGAAGATGGTTTAATTGACTGGAAGTAGTATAAACAGAATGAATAGGAAAACAAGACAATTTTTGAATAGGTAATGAAGATTTGTGAATCAATGAAGAAATTCAAAGTGGGAATGGGATTGGTGATGTTTTTAGTGAAGAGTAAGGTAGTTATAGGATTTTTGGAAAGTGTTTGACATCACATTTACCGAGGTATGCATTTGAGGTAGATTCTTCAAAAAGTTTCTTTTGGTCAAACAAGTTTTTGAAGATGGTTCAATTTCCAAGGTGAAATTCATATGAAGATGACGCGGCTTGAGAAAAATGTTTTATGAGTTGTTAGATACATTGTATCTTATCTAATATGATCTGGATCATTTATATATCAGCTCTAGGGTTTATTTTAAGGTGGTGAAAGAAAAACTATATATTAGAAATATGAAAAAGAAGTTGTTTGCTGATTGCAAATTACAAATGGATTCGGTGACAAATCAAGTGAAGGAGTCAAGTGAAATCGGGCCAGGGAAGAGTATAGTGTGTGGAGAAGAGTTTCAAATCTTAAAAGGATCTAATTATGCAAAGGTATTGAAATTTCATAGATCATTCTATATGTTTCTTTCTAACCATTATAACAATGAAATCCCTTAATAGGGGGGTCCTAGAAGATCTTTTTTGTAAATCCACTAACAAGGTGGCATTTGTATTAAATGTTTAAAGTCACTAACAAGGTTTTTCCTAACAGGAAAAAGATCCTAACATATCTATAAGCAAATCCATTAACAGGGTAGCACCTAACAGTGCTTTTGTAAACCTTTAACAGGGTAAACTCCTCATAGGGTGTATTCCAGAAGAGCAAATTTAGTGGGTACCAACTCCCACATGTGTTTTTTTCCATTTGGGTTTCCACAAGAAAAATATGGTGTCTTCATTGTATTGATTACTTGTGGATTCACGTTTGAAAGTTTCTAGATATATTAGTTGTTGTTAAATTTTATGGTGCATAAATTTTAAAGAATTTGAAATCAGAGAATTTTTTGATTACTAATTCACCCCTCCCCTCTCAATAATCATACCTGTATTAACAGATCAAGCCTAAGGAAATATTTTCCTCCTTAAGGATCAAAAAAAGAGATTAGGCCTAAGGAAAGCTTTTCCTCCTTAGGGATCAAATAAATAGGATCAATCCTTAAGAAAATCCTTATCTCTATTAAGGGATCGAATGAAAGGATGAACGCAAGGAAAACACTATCTCATTAGCCATCTTCTAGAGAGGTTGCATTGAATCATTGTGTATTTGTGTAAAAAATGTGAAACATGGAGTAGAGTGTATGCTCGGGCCATGTTAAAGTGATTGAAAATACCTTAATGGGATAAATGACTTTAGTAGAGCATACATGCACCCAAAAGAAATGTTTCCCCTACGATATGCCCCCAAGAAAGGACAAATCAAGGAAAATGAACACAATAAAAAAGAGAGCACAAAATGGGCGCACTAACTTTGGGATCAGTACTATGATCATATGATAATACATGAGATATTATATCAAAATAAACTATCATCATCCCTCAAAGGTAGTAGAACTACAAACACAATGTAAGAGTGCCACGTAAAATTTACAAAGAAGATTCCTTTTAGGCTGGCATCACAAAGACCAAAAAGAATAGGTAGCTACCATTTTTCTTCATCCCCAATTAGATAATACAAAGACACATTTATGAATAGTGGCACATGAATGGCATAACATGTAATGACATATAGAAGAAGTGAAATACAAATAGAAGAATATTTATGACATTTCAATTCCTTTATAACCTTGTACCAATGAAGAAAAAAGGGGTCATCTAAAGAAATATAAACAAAACATATAACAAGCAAAAAATAATGGGGGAAGCACATTACATATGATAGAAAAACATACAAAACCCACTACACAAGAGGAGCTAATCAAGCGTATTGTATGCCTCCCATCTTGGTTTGTAGTATTTAGGGTAGATGGGAAACATGCAAGAGGAGTGACATCAAGCATGGTAGATGAAACAATAGCTAGTTTCAAACAAGGATCATGTTGTGAAGATGGGTCAATTTTCTCATCACTAGGATAAAGAGATAATTATTGTGAATACATTACTGGTAAATCATGATTAATATCAATAAGCTCATACATATCATTAGAATCACTAGCATGAATATCATCATCAATTTCATTAGGAACATCAAAAGAATCATCATTGAGACTATCTTCTTCATCCAAATTAATTGTACTAGAATCTAATATATGAATAGATTTATCATGTTTGTTTAATTTCATCTATTTTAAGTTAACTTCCTCCTTTGTTTCAAGCATAGGTTGATCAAAGGGAATCAAAGCATCAATAGGTGTTTTAGATGAAGATTTTTTTTGGGAAACACATTGATGAGCTCTAGCACAATGTTTACAGTTGTATTCACAAGCGTGATGATTATATTTAGTATTGTTGGAAACTAGGTTTGGTTCAAGATCAATCAACATCTGGTCCTTTTCTTCTTTAGGGGGGAGAATGGAAGGAACCAAACTAGGTTGATAGATAGCATCAACAAAATATTTATAAGATAAAGGAGGTGAAATTGAATCATATAAAGGAGGTTTAGAAGGTTTAGGAAGAAGTCCACGTCTAGGGAAAGGAGATGGAATATCCTTAGGTTTTCTAAGCTCACAAATATTTTTTATCTTGTAGGATTGATATCATCGGAAGAGGTTATCGCGATGGGGTTGGGTTGGTTGAGGTAAGCCAGGGAAGACCAAGTTTGACTTGAAATTGATTAGAAGTTGGAATCATAGTGAAGGACAAACAAAACCATTGCAAGTTTTGATCGTAACATCAGATTTATCATGAAAATCATGTTGCAATTGTCTATTGAAAAGGTTATCTTTAGTTATTACATTCACTATGAAAGTAGGGTCAACAAGAACACCACAAGAATGAAGGCCATTAACATTTGCGATAAGATAAAAAGGACCATTAGGAGATTTAATTATCTCAGTAGACTCAAAGGTAATGAAAATCTCAGGTTCAAGTTTAAGTCTAGGTTCATTTTCATCAATGAGGTTGACAACATTATTGGCTTCATTACATTTATCCTCATATTCAACAACATGATGAGTGGAAGAAGAATACAAAGTTTGGGTAGAATCAATAGTATTGGTCGAATGAGATGGCAAAGGATTGGTATAGATTTTCAAGTTTTGGTTGGAAGGTGCAACAAATTTTTTTCCTTGATCATTGACATCCTCAATAGATATAACATTAGATTCAATAAGGTCTTGAATAAAAAATTTCTAATGGAAAATATTTTTAGTATCATGACCAAGTTGATGATGGTACTAATAGAAAGCTTTGTGATTAAAGTGTTTGGGTAACGATTTGGATGTGCCAATAGGCTTAATAAGATGAAGAATAAACACTTTAGCATTAATCAAATTAAACATTAAATTATGCAAATTTATTTTAAAAGATGAGTAAAATTATGAGCGGGTCTAAAAATAGATGACAAACAAGCCACACCTTTGGATGTTGCTGCCACTTTCACATCAACATTGTTGGATAAATTGTTGATCTTAATGAAGTTGTTTGGTTTATGAAACTTGTTAAAATTGTTGGATGCAACATCAATCTTATCAATTGAAGCCATCAGAGTGGTTCTCTCAAACTGACTCACTTGAATATGACAATTATTAAGTATTACATATAATTGAGTAAAAGAAGATAATTCTTGATCATAGCACTCCATCATGTTGTCTTTGACCCTTACAAGGGTGATGATTCTTGATCATAGCCTCATTCTCTCTAGACAATCATCCATACTTGATCTCTTCACCAAACCCAAAACCTACCTCTAAAACATAAAATTCACAACACATGTATTCTAAAAATCCATCAACATCAACAAAGAAATAAAAACATAAAACATAAGCCAAAACTTCAAAAAATGATTCATGTGCAGAACACCATCTCAAAGAGAGAAGATAACTTGAGATGACGGATACTCCTTCATCCTCTAGTGTCGCTAGCCTCCAAATTGACATCAACAAGCATCCAAGTGATGGTAAGATGGATTCTTTTTTTTCACAAAGCATAATGGACTTGCCACTAGCTACATTTGACACACTTTGGTATGACATCCTCATAGTAGTTATATGAACATATTTTTGAGAACCTTGTGTAATTATTATTCTTTAAATTCACACAATAACCTATACACTCCATTTCAACCATGACATATTTTGTTACCATTTTTTTCATATAGGTGTTTCAAAGTTGTTGTCCCAATATCACATGAATCTTGAAAAGTATTAGATACTAAAATATGATATTTACCAATATTTAGTCTATCAAATATTGAACAAAATGTGACAACTTCAAAAATTTGAGTCATCCCAACCTTCATGTTATTGTTCAGCGAGACTAAAAAGAATTTATGAAGAGTAATGGTGGCCTATTTGACAAGGCATTCAATCCTCCAAATGAAAAAATGAACTGAATTTTTTTTCAATACCCATGGATTTGAGGAGAACATTCACTCGTATTGGATGGGGATATCTTCGTAATAATCATTATTCTTCCACTGGCTAGATTAGTAATATTATTGATTAGAACTCTAAGAAAGCCCGTTTCCTCCATGCTTAAAGTACAGGTGACCTACCACCCTCACTTTTTTTCTATCATTATCAAGATTCCACAAAATTTCAAAGATGATTTTGTGGATATTCTAGTGATGTAGCAGTTTACTCCTCAAATAAGGAGAAACTTGTACAGATTTCCACAAATCTTCTTGGATAACTTTTACCTTTTTAGTTGGGGTTATTATAAACTTTGAAGTATAGAGGAGTGTTATATTAGAAGCTCATCGACAAGAAATAGAAGTATTGAAGAAAAGAGATGATGGTTTGGAAAATGAATTGGTTCTTTTGAAAAAAAACATTTAATGAGTCATTGTATCAATGATATCTTTACTCTTTGGAACTCTATGGGAACAACTAAATTCATCCTCTATCTTTGATTAATGTCATCTTTGAATGGAACAAACACATCCAAATTCTTAGACTAGAATCAACATCCATTATAGTGCTTCACTCTCTAATCAAAATGAAAGTAAAAATCTAGTAACATTGTTGCCAAAATAAAAAATGACCTTTCACTTTGGAGATTCTGATGCTAGTAAAAAAAAAAATGTAATATTCATTTCCCCCAAGAGAAGCCATGATAAGTATATGGGAATCCCATAGAATCAAACAATAGATCACCATCGCTATAATTCAAAAATACTCATCCATGGTAACATCATTAAACCCTACATTTGTGTGTTTTTCTTATCTTGCCTTGTACCTCATTTTTAGTGGTGTTCCCAAGTTTGATACATGTGAAACATTGATTATCAATCCATGGTAATCTCATCCACATCCAATGGTTATGATATTCATACCATTTTTAAACTACTACACCAAATGCTATATAGAAGGTGATCACCAGGTCACATGCACATAAAAGATCAGTCGCTTTGATACCATATGTAAAGACAAAGGTAAATGCATCAATGATATCTTTCTATGAGGTGAGGTAATACACTTTTATATAGTCTATAAAAGATAGTTGAATAGTAGTTACATTGGTAACAGTAACTAAACAATGGTTATAAAATAACTAACAAATCAAGGTATTACACCAATACTCATATTTTTGGAACACTTTTTTAACAAGAGGAATTTGGGTTAATATGATTAGAGCTGGATAACAAACTATTTGTCTAGATGAGGAAGTTTAGGTTGACGCTGGTGAAGATTTGGAGATTTAAAACATTTACATCGACCAAGTAGTTTAGGTTGATGTTGATGAAGAGTTGGAGATTCAAAACATTTACCTAGACCAAGAAGTTAAGGTTGATGTTGATGAGGAAGAGTTGGAGATTCTAGGCATTTTCCTAGACCAAAAAATTTAGGCCAATAGTCATATAGTTGTGTTCTTGAGGGGACATTGTTGGGAAATAAGGTTTAGATTTAATAATATAATTAGTTTGTAGTTAGGTTAGATAGTTGGTTTAAAATATCATTCATGTAAGTTAGTTTTGCATTGAAAAAATAAGGCTTTATAAATTCGTTTGGAAAGAAATGTAAGATGACTTTTTATCTTTAATTAACAATATTTTCACCATTTCAACACATAACAACACTTTGTATAAGTTATTCCATATTACAAAAAATAAACTTTGTTTCTCATGTTTTGAAAATTAAAATCATGATGTCTAGCATGAACTTGCAAGTCATATAATCAAGTAGCATTTTTTTAATGTATATTGAAAACTACATAATTTTTCAGAGAGGATTTTATTCATAATTTGAGAATTTGATGGAATGCTTAGCAAAACTAGACTTCATTATTGCACTTGTCCGCAAATTTTCATCACATTTGTCATCAAGTTCTTGAATGATTGGTTGGAGTTGTTAAAATTTATAATGCAATCATTTTCTTTTCAAATTCTATTCTTGAATTTTGACTTAAAGCATATGTGATCCATGTGTCATAAAAATGTTAAAGAAGTTATATTAAGTTTGTCTATAAACCATGTAGTTTAAAACATAGTCTTGTATAGGTAATAGACTACTTTAGTAGTTCTTTCTAATCTTGTGTTCATATATGTTTCTATTGACCTTTTTAGCCCACCATCAGATCCTCAAAATTTGAATCATCGTAACTTCAGGGGTTACTAAGATATGAGACTATGAACTACATAATCTTGTGCAAAAAGATCACACAATTTTTGGTGTAATTGTACATGTGGATGTCAAGGGTTTTCTTCATTGTTTAGTAGGGGTCTCTCCTAGTCAAATTCTCTAACCTGCAAAATAGTGATGTGATTATTTTAACTAAATTTCATGGTCAAATCAGTCAAGCGGTGCCAAACACAAATATATTTTGGGTACCTTTTACAAAGATATTTTTAGGGCATTAACTTTCAACTGCACTCATTAATATGATTTTTCAAGTCATCTCATGCTCATTTAATGATTGCAGGGCTCGTGAGAATGAATTTTGCACACTATCAGATTTGATTTCGTCTATTTATGCAAGAAGTTTGGGGGGTTCATTTTGGACTTCCTATCAATTTTAGGTCATGATCCTCTTTCTTAAAGAGATCAGATCTTTGATCTGACTTGTTTTGTCCTCTTGTAACTCAACCCAAGTAGGCGTTTGAACGTCATGTATAATCTGAGTTATTCCTAATGTATAAAGGAAATCTTGTACATTCTTTTAGGGATCTTCTCTCTAGTTCTCTTACAGAGAATTCATTCTCTATAAATGTAATTTTGCCTTGCCTGATTTTAATGGAATTACTATTTTTACCTATTCTCAATCCAAATAGCTTTTGTAGACATTGCACCTATTTATTTGGACACATTTCATTATGTGCAATGTTGTATGAGTGTGTTAATCCAGGATTGATCAATCATTCTTAGTGAATATTTATATTCCTTGCAGGGTTGTATTAATTCTTAATCTTCATATTGTGCTAAGGTTGATGAGTTCATAGGTAGTGTAGATTTGTGATCTTTATTGAAGTTTAAGTGTGGTCATATGTAGGAGGAGATCAAACTCTCAATTTGGTGCATCACTCCTTTCTCTTTTATGCATTCCTTCTCCCCTTTTCCCTCAAAATTAGTAGTTTTTAGGTGCATCTTGATTGTAAAAGAAGTCAACCTTCTTTGGAGATTCAACCTCACTTGTCAAGTCCCACACTTGGAGGTCATTTCCATGTTTCACAAGGTTGTTTAGGTCGTCAACCATCTTTCAACTAAAATATAAGTTCTTTAACTTTATCTCTTTACCAATAATAGTTACATATACATAGTCTTAGTAACTCACACTTAAATCATATATATGGAATGCAATAACTAGTGCATGCAACACACACACACACACACACACAGTAACAACCAATGTATGTGTCATATATTTTAAATGTGACTAGTTCAAGTACCTAATGTATATACACAATTTGAATAACTTCTCAAAAGTACAAACCACAATAGAATCAACATCAACATAGGACCATTACAAACCACAATAAAATTCACTTATGGAAGACTATTACAAACCACAGTAGAATCTATCTGTAGAAGACCGAGATTCGCAACTTAGAAATCCACTTATCTAGAAACCACCTCTATATTACGTGTCAATCATTGAAGACAAATAGTGACAACTTATAATTCTATTAGATATCTCATTAAATTATGAACTTAGATGCCCACATTAGAATTCAATGATTCATCCCCTTAAATATTAACTATATTCTTTTGCATATAACTATCGTATTAGAACTCTCTCCCTCAACTATATAAGTAATAAGAAAAAAGAACAACATTATTGACCTACACTTATTTTCAACCTATAATGGGGTTGAAGATTAAACTAAAACTTTATCACTTTGCATACAACCCCACTAAAATGGAAACAAGGATACTAGGGAAACACTTACGCTGACTAAAGTGATGATTGGATTCAATTTTTATTTATATTATTCTCTCTAATTGGTTATGCATAAAATAAAGCAATACAACTCTCTTACTTTACTTGGGATTCTTCCATAGATCTTATATAATTTATCTTATTCTTTCTAAATGGTTATGCATATCATAATGCAATGCATGAGCAATGTTTTCAAAACAAGGGCTGCATACAGCTGGAGTCCCTGCCTAAGGTGGGGGACCAAGAGAAAGTGTATGCGGTCAGTATCTGCATGGGCTTGTTTGCTTTCTAGAAGCTCTTCATACTATAAGGAAATAGAAAG
Source organism: Chamaecyparis obtusa (assembly GCA_027943335.1). Taxonomy (NCBI): domain Eukaryota; kingdom Viridiplantae; phylum Streptophyta; class Pinopsida; order Cupressales; family Cupressaceae; genus Chamaecyparis; species Chamaecyparis obtusa. The sequence continues at coordinate 186,462 of BSBK01005861.1, forward strand.
TGTAGAGTATTGATGTAAGAAACTGTTTCATTTTCAAGACACCCAGATAACCAATTCTCTACTTTTAGAACTTAACTTACTTAGCTATTACTTTTGACACAACTTAAATACTTTCTTTTTTGGATATATATAAAGTAAAAGAAAAGATCAAGTTCTATATTATGTATCTAGAGGTCCAACTCTAACGAGTACAATTTCATTCAATAAACAAATCAGCCAACATATGGTAAACTCAGTCCCATGTCGGCAATGAATTATTACACCAAACCAATGAGATTATAGTCTGAGTAAGGAAACATATATACAAATGAGTAACCATAATTGACATAAACAATCAATAGAAAACCCGATGGTGTATGAAACTCCACAATAATTAGGCATACAGAGGCCAAATTCACAAACCAGTTCAATTCAATAATTGTGATCATTTAACTGTCATCAGATTCACTAACAGTTCAAAGAAACATAAAGCAGTCTAAGGAAAGAGCCAGACCAATTCTGGATGCAAAATGATCCGCCAGTATATACATATTATATATCTATTGTACTTTGAATGCAGTGATATGCATAGGTTTTTTCAGGAGATGATAGGATTCTTAGTCTAATTTTTAAACTCCTATTTTAGATATATACATGTTCTTATATCATATGAATATCAATGTAATGGGTAGTTAGCAATTTAGATTAGTAAAAAAAGTAATCAAACACTAAAGAAAAACTATAAATCTAGTGAATATACATAGCCCTTCTTATTTTATATGCATAGGCATTCAACAGTCCAATTTTCTAGGTAACTTCAGTAATCAAACACTAAAGAAAAACTATAAATCCGGTGAATATACATAGCCCTTCTTATTTTATATGCATGGGCATTCAAAAGTCCAATTTTCTAGGTAAATTCAGCACTTAAGTAAGCTATAGATGTTGTAACTATGTCATATTTTCTTCAAGATCTTGTCCTCAATTTCATTGGTATCTGTATAAGCATGTATACATATGATTAGGTTGCATATAGTATAACAATTCAAGGCCTTTTTTGGAATCCTTGTCATTCTGGTTTATAATTTATTCAGTACTATGAAGAATTTATTGCAAAATATTATCCCTAAGCACTCATTTCATTTATATGTTCATTTTTTTTTTAAAAAAATTTTGTGTGTGTGAACATTGTTTATGCACATTGGGACTTGTAATTACCATAGAGATAGCATCTTTGTTGAATCCTTGTTATTCTGGTTTCTACTTTCTGAAGATTGATATACATAAACAAATCATATACATTGGTATACAATGTACACATAGGATTTTGTGTATCTACTCATAATTTGTTTTAGGGCATGATAGGATTATCTGCAAGTGTGATTCCTTAGAGCCACTTTCCTTCATATTTCATAAAAGAGGTGCCTGTTCGAATCCGAAGGGGGTGATAAATCTTGTTGAACAATATGTAATGTAAGTGGAAAATAATGCCCTTATGAACATTGGGGATCTCACATAGCTAAAGAGAGAAGTGAGAATACATGGTTTAACAGGTTTGATAGGATACTTCATCTACTTTCTAGATCCCCATTTGATTAAAAGTCTAAATCTATATCTACATGCGTGCACACACACACATTGGGTGCTATGGTTAGTCCAGACTATTTTGTTTGGTAAAATTTGCTGTAAATTTGGTTTTTAAGTGCATATATCCAGGGGATTATTTGAATTTTTGTACTTTGGTTTCTAAGTGCATATATCTAGGGGATTATTTGAATTTCTGTACAAAATTTGAGACATTACTAATTGAGGACAATATGTATTTTTATGGCACTGAAAATTTGTGTCTTACAGGCAATGTGTAAGACTATTTATCAGAATGGTTTTAGGAAAGCTCCAGGCTATATATGTTGTAGTGGAGAAAGTTCTATATGTTCCAGGCTTCCAGCAAAATAATCAGATGCAATATTTCTTTAGCATTAGTAATTTATAGTAGCTCTAGTGGCATACAAGACCTACAAAAATAAAAGAAATTTTGAAAATCAATATCACTAGAGTACTTCCATTTTCACACACCAGCCTTTGCATTATTGCTTGTTTGTTTCAGGTATGCACCTTATTTTTGTTGACATATAGAAAGGCTCGAAAACCAACAGGAATGAAGTATCAAAGCCACAAAATCTAGCCACTGGAGCTTCTAATTGCATCATGAATACATATCAACCATCAGATACACCAATGACCCAATTATATTTAACATTTATGAAAAATCAAATTAATTTGGAATTGAATACTAAGCATAATGCTATTAGAAACATGATAACATATTCTTAAGAAAGAGTGGTCTATGATAGAAGTGGCTATTTCTGCACCAAACACTCCAGTACCAGGGGTCTCGTGACTAAACTGAACAAGAGAGCTTACATCCGAGTGTGTGAAATTTCCAAAGTTTCAGGTGTGAAGTCTGAGAGAAGCTCTTTATAAGAGAAAAGAAAAAGGTAATAGCAATTAACCAATCAACAATACACAAAAATTAGCAAATAGCAATTATCAAATCATCAACTTATAAAGAAATCATATGATCAGAAAAAATAGAGTGCTCTATTTATTATTGAAGGCTTTGTTTCCTTTACAACTTGCTATCTCTGCCTTTACAACATGTGTGTGTGTTAGTGCTCTATTTATTATTGAAGGCTTTGTTCCTTTACAACTTGCTATCTCTGCCTTTACAACATGTATGTGTGTGTGTTAACAAGCAACTGTTCTAGAGGGTAGCTGTCATGTACTTGGCTCTCCATATTGCATTTTACTCTGCTCATTGTGGTTAGTTTTCATTTCTCCCTGTCGATCTCGCTAGAGCCTCTGCTGTTGCTTGTCTATTTTGATCTCACATTACAGTTTTTTGAAACCCCTAAACTGTATGCTTCTCCTGTATATTTAAATCATATAATTTAAGCACTAAATATAAGAGCCATTAACGAATGAGACAATCTATTAATTAATTCGTGAGAATTAGAAAATACAGTACAATACAATTTCTAATCAAAGTTAGGGTGTTCCAAGGTCGACTACCCTAACCCCATCTTATTTCACCCAACCTGTATCATATATAACGACAACCTCAACGATTACATGCCTTTTTGGCCACGTTCAAAAACATATGTTTACCAGTATAACATGTTTTGCGGTATTAGTTTATAAGGTTTTAAGGTGTCTGATAAGTTTGTTTGTTTTTTGTTTCTTCTCCATTTTTTACAAAGGGTGGCAAAAGTAAGACAAAAAGATAAATTATTAGTTTCATACTATTTATGTGTGATTCAAATTGAGTTTTCAAAGGAAGAGTTGGATTGTGACAATATTATGAATCTTGCAGGACTGGCACCAGGACCAATATTATTATCTAATCTATCATTATGTTGTTTCTAAGAACAAATTTCCACAAATAGATGCATATAGGCATGCTAATTGTACATAGACGGAATATGTAATTGGTTGGTAGTCCGTTTTGGTTCCATCCCTGTGAATCGTGATTTGTATGTCTATTTATTATTGCACCTGCTTGAAAAATACAAGGTCCTTTCTCCAAATCCTTACTATGCTAAAAATGCATTTCATCCTCTTTTTATGAATGTCATTTCTTTTGCACTTTACCTTGTGCGTAGGCACCCATTTTGGCACTGGCAGAGAGAATAATGGAAAGAATTTGACTTTGTAATTGCCAATTGCATTTGTTTGAAATTTTTGAAAGCCTTTTCAACAAATTCATTCTCTGTACATTTTGAACTCAACGCATTATGTGAGATGACACGTTCTTGAGGCAATTATGTCAAACAGTTCTGTAATTTTTTTTGTGCTTCCACATTTTACTACTACTGTACAGTAGATGTCGTGTATTAAAAACCTGGCAAAAACATTATAGGCCTGGTTAGGTAGCATGTGTACCTAGAGACATTGCAAATTTCATTGTACGATCTTGTAATCTTTGCACTCTTTTAACCCACAATGTTAACATATTCCAATTTCTCTTTATTTGCATTAAGTTTTTTATATGAAAAATTAAGACTGCACAAGATGAATTTTAATTTCAACCTTGAAGCATTAGGTTGACGATTATCTAGGCCTCCTTGTGGTCTAGGGCGTTCCCTAGCTATAAAATTCATCCTTAACTTGATCTGTGCGTGGGTAGGTTCGTTTGAGGTCTTTCAATTTCAATTTTTTGATAGAGAAATTCTTACCCTTAGCTGGATATCATTCACTGTTCATGGTTTCTCTTCCTTAGAAACATGTAAAATACAATGTGTTTAATTTACAGGACATCTTTCCATGAATCCACATAAAAACAGTTCTTTTTGCATTGCCTGTTGAGTCGGTTGAAAATTACAAAATTCAAGGATTTTTCATATAGTGAATTGGTGATTAAAAGAAGAAGAGCTTGCCAGAAACAGTGTTTCATGTCAATAAATCCATGTTAAGATCAAATCATATTGGAAATGCTATATGAATTATATTTTTATGGGATTTTTATTTGTATACAATTGAGGTGCAAGACATGTCATTGGAGCGCATTATTTTTTGTTTGTGTAGGTGTTTAAGAACAAAGGCTCTTCAAAGCTCTAGTCAAATAACTTAAACGCATATTTGAGAGAACCTGCTAGAACCTCTTACCTCATAGAGTATGGAAAATGATCATGCCACATCCATGATTGCCACAGAGAATACAAACTCCCATGCACCAATAAATTATTGCAAACTTTAGCAATGAGAAATCTAAAGAGAAACAATGCTGGGCCTGGGGCTGGACCTAGCAAGAATAGCACTTTAGATTTGATGAAGAAACCCATTTGCAGAAAACTCACCACCTAAACTTAAACAATGAAAAATCTTAAGAGAATCCTTCGTGTGAAGGGGAAACTTACAAAACTATGAAATGTATAAGGAGAGCAGGCCAAGGTCTTCTGTAGTTACCGTCCACTTTGTGGGGAAAACTTTAAAATGCCTCTGCATTTGAAGTTGTGACTGTCACGCAAATTTATGCACCAAACTCCTGAATTTACCTCCACCTCAACGCATTCCTCAGCAGCCATGCAAGAAGGGGGAAAATTTCCGCCGCGTAGCCCTTCTGCAAAATGCCAGGTGCAAGGCCATGAACATTTTCGCTAATATTTCCACAGGAAAAAAGAAAAGACTACCACGAAAAATAGTTGGAGCCAATAGGAAGAAAGTAATTTACATTTATGATGTCAGATTAATTCTGAATTTGTTCCAAAACTATAGTTTTAGACATGATTATTGAACACCGCACGGTTTTCAAGGAATGAACTAATGCTTGAAAAGTCTATCGAAAACTTTAGTCTCCTGCCTTAACGGCAGGGACTAATAAAAGTATATTTTGTTCAAGTGAAGCAGATCCTAAATGAGCTCCGAGTGTAGAGCCTCGTACCCTATTTTGTGCCACGTGGATAAGTTTTCAAAATAAATTGATACAAAGAAATAAAGTTCTTATAACAAAGCAGTGAAAGATATTTAAGAATCTAATCACAGGGTTCTCATTTTTAGGAGCTAATCACATGGTTCTCTTTTTAGGAGGATAAGTATGAATAGTGTAGGGCACATGAAAAATAAATAGGGATATAATTTACATATCTCCACGTGTTATTTCCCCTATGTTGTGGACTCGCAAATGGATTTCAAATGTATTTCTAGAAGACTAGTACTTTCTTTTGGAATAGTTGAAGTTTTACCCTAAGACAAGTATGGATTTATTGCAAATTTGTTGTACAATATAATGTTATAGTACAATTACAAGACTATTGGACCTATTATGCTGGCATAATATCACAATCAGAAAAAATGCAAAATAATTGCAAAATGACTATGGATTAAAAACCCAAATGAAAATGAATAATAATAAAATAAATGTATAACTATTTTCCTTAATATACATAATTGATCAATTCAAGAAAAATCTATAAATGCAACTTTCATTCATATCATTCTCTAACCACAATTTTTAATGGTTCAGACAATTGAATACTAATAAAATGCTTGTGCAAAATCTGAGAGAAACACCATAGCCATTCCATCAAAGAGCACTTGAGAAGACAATGAAGATAATAAATTCATTTTTTATGAATGTATAAAATCTTGATCCCTTGTATTTATGTATTCACTTTTTACAAGCTTAAGTATGAATTTGAGGTTTTTGTGTTTGAATTTGCTTGATAATTCACATGATTCATTTATGATCCACATTTTGGCACATCATTTCATCATTCAAATTCAAAATTTCCCTCTGTTTATACTACAAATAAATAATAACAATTATTTAACTAAGACCAAAAGAAAAAATGATGAGAAATTATATACAAACATATTAGCCATTTTAGATGTCTACATTTACCATATACGTAATTATATTTACATTATAAGATTTATGAATTGCAAAGTGAATGAAATACCTAGTCCTAAGACCATCCCACTTAATAATTTCACTAAAAGACATAATAGAAAATTAGAAAGAACATGTTTATAAAAGTGAAAGCCCGTGGCCTCTCTACACGAACTAAACTTTATTGTACGCTCTTTCTTACTAAGAAAATTAGTAACATTAATCAAATTTTAAACCTTTTTTTATATCATTATCACACTAACCTTAACTAAACCATGGAGAAATGGATATTGAATAGTTGTATGTTTCGAATGTGCATGGTAAATTTTCACAACGCCAAGTTTCACCCATTCGAGAGTGATTTTTACAAGCATGGAAGCACTCTAAGGCTTGTCTGTTGCACATTTATTAGAGTGAATTTTGAGAGAGGTCTATTTCTCTTGGAAACTTAAAATAATTTAATCTAAAATACTATGTTTATTAAAGAAAAGGATACAAAAGACATGAGATAAAATCTAAATGCCAATGGGTTGATGCACCAAACTATTTTGAAGACCTATACCATCAATTTGACATAAAATTTTACAATTAGCTTCCCATTTCCCACACTATTCAAGAGCTTTATATTCTCATGTGCATTAGTGTTTTGCAATGTAATTTGTTTGCATTTCCATTGTTTTTGCTTGAAGAGTCATTTTTTTCACAAAAAATGAATTGTTTTATCCATTATGCAAATAAAAACCTACATGAATGTATATTTAAGGATGTTGTAAATCAAACATTTATTTAAGGATCTCTTGAAAATTATTAAAAAATATGCATCAATCATCATATTACAAATAATAGGATTTCTAAGGAAACATTCCATGTTTTATTGATATAAGTCGTGTTCTTATAGTGGTACATAGTTTGAGAAATAATTGATATTTTCTTCAAAAGTGAAATACAATGGTGTCCCTAGTATGAAAATGAAAATTGAGTTATAGAACTTAGTCTCTAAACTAGAGAAAAACTTCATAGTTGTTACAATGCTTAATTTGGACTATTGCAAACTAAGAAGAAATATTTCTAGGCCTCACTTTTCACCTTGCAAGAGTTTTCCTAACATAAAGAAACTTGTTATGAAAGATATATGTCATGTGTTTTTCTCATATTGTTAGGTCAAAGATCTTTGGGTGCCCACTTGAGTTGGACCCTTCTTTTGCTCCTTTGAATGTTGACTATTAAAGACTCGTTGATGTTGGTTGGGTCAAGGTCTTCATTTACTTGATTTTATTTAGTTGAAGAAACTCCCAGATGCTTGGGGATGATGATGAATGATCAAATTACTCCATATATATCTTCTAACTATTTATATATTTCATCAATCTATTGTTCAACTCATTAAGTTGACCCTAGATACCCACAAACTACCATTAATCCTCAATAACTAATGGAACTTCCTCATACTTAATCGTGGCACACTTAAAAAAGTTGTTGAAATTGGAGAAAACTTGATAAGGAAATATGATAAAAAGAGGGGTTAGATTTTATACTTTTTGATTCATTAAAGTCTCTTTCATTCTTACATCCTCCTCAAATATACCTTTTGACACCAATTATTTGTGCATTATTTTAATCTCTGCCAAAATATATTCTATCTTTGTTTTCTATTTTGTATATTCTCTTATACATTTTCTTATGGGTTTTTTTAGTACCTTACCGTGGTTCTAATTTTGTAATATTTCATGTTCATTTCATTAGGATTGTCTTTGGTTACTAAGTCTTCCTGTACTATAGATTTCTTTTAGGATTGTTTCATTAACTATCCTATACCTTTTCTATGTACTTGATATGTTTTCACCATCCTTTACTTGAGCATTTCTAGGGGTAAATGACTATTATGACACTTATATTTATTCATCTCATAGTATAACTTACACCATTTACTATCCACTATATCATAGTCCTTGTAACAATAGTTACCAATCCTTATATGAACCTTTGTTAGATTATCTTATTTATACTTATAAATTTTTCATGTGTGAATCCTATAGATTTAACCATCTCATTAGATCTATCCATATGTCAACCTACCAAGGATTTAAATTATTTTAATCTTTATGGCACTTAGTCTTCATTTCCATCACATTATTTCCTTGTACGTTTTCCTTTTCTATTGACTTACTTGAAACTATTGTACTGCAATCTCTAGAAACCTATATTATTTTTCTACATGCATTAGTATAAAACCTTGTATTCTCACTATGTATACACCTTAAATCATATCTTCTAAGGAAAAGGAATCATGATTTGGATGAACCTAGATTCCACCCATGGTTTCACAATATTTAGTGATACTACTAATTCCTTTTCAGTTTAAGCACTTTGGGGTATAGATATTCTCTCAATTTTTTATATCCTCTTGTTTTTCCTTATATTCCCAAAACTATTATTTGGTAGAAAATGGGAAGAAACCTATAAGATGGAAAATATTTGGTGTATTGGTTGCACCTCACTCTCTAATGGTTCCTTCAATTCCTTCACTTTCCTATAAAATATAAAAAATAAAGACACCCATAGTGCAAGTTCCACCTCATCCATCATGTAGATTTATTTTCTTTAAAGAATATTCCTCATTGTAATACCCCATCTCGGGGACCAAGAAAAACTTGATAGAATAGTTTCTTTGAAATAATAACAACAAAAAATTACCATGCTACAAATATGATCCACTAAAATTTCTCACTTGCATTGCAAAATGCACAATAGTTTCACATAAATATAATGAAAAAAAGGTAAATATAGTAGAGATGTCCTCACCCATAAGCATGGTGGTACCATTGGAGTAAGCATTGTGGGGAAAGAATAACCACAAATAAATATTGAAAGTTAGATAACATAGACTTATTTGATCATCTTTTACCATCTTGTAGAGAGGATTCTTAATAGGGAAATGATAATTATTGAGGGTATAATTTTTTTATGTATTTTCCATGTCTCAAGAAATCACCTTTTTATGGTCCCTCAGATGGAATTTCAAGTCTAATATTTCATTGATTCCTTAGATCCATTGTCATAGGTAAGGTTCAAAGGGATTGGCTCTAAACATTTTTGAGCTCTTTTGAGTGATATAAAGATGTTCAATTTCCAACCATTGGCCTAGAAGATATAACCTTTGCAAAATGAGGTAAATGTAAGCACTATATTGGTTACTTTTAGGTTTCTTTCCAAGCTCAATGGTTAGTATTTATCTTTATAGTATTCATGAATAAGAAGTTTAGAAGCTCGAGAAAGCTCAAAGTATGAAGTTTGATGCACTCGATTGAGGTTTCATCAATCAGGATTTAGACTTGCCCATTGCTTGATGGGGATATAAATAGTAAAGAAAAAACACAAATTCTAAAGCCTAACAAACTAAGGAGCCTGAAGACCAAAGGAGGACTTATTGAGGAGTGGGTGTTGGGGTTATGAGCTACTCATGTTGCAAGTTGGAAAAATTTGGAATGGTGTAAGAATGATGCCCAAAGCCTGATAGTGAATGCAAAGTATTTGAGAATTTGGAGATATACATGTCTTACTATATATTGGCTCTATTTTTTTTCTAATAAAAATCCATTTTGTATTGGCACATTTTAGTGTAAGAATTCTTAGAAATTTTCAATGATATCAAAATCTAAATGTATTTTTATATTGAAAAGTGCATTAAATACTATATACAAGCAATGGCTTTACAAGAACATATCCACCATTGTATTGGAACATAATAAGTTCCCATGATTTTTGGAAGTCTTTAAGGATTTTGTAATTTGAATATATTACTCATGTACTATACATTATTCAATTGGCATTGTTTTATTATGATATTTGACCTTGACCCCACTAATCTGATACCCCAAGTTTTGAATTTCTTAATTTTTAATATATATTTTAAGATGTTACATATTTTATATTCAAGCTATTTTAGAAGTTGATAAAAGGAATTCCAAAATAGTTTTTGATGCACTTGAGAAAAATATTCTATCATATATTATACATTTTTATGAGAACTCCATATTTTGAATTTCTTAATGTTTAATATATATTTTAAGATGTTACATATTTTATATTCAATCTATTTTAGAAGTTGATAAAAGGAATTCCAAAATAGTTTTTGATGCACTTAAAAAAAATATTCTATCATATATTATACATTTTTATGAGAACTCCATATTCTATTGATCTATAAAATTGCAAGGCTTAAATATTTAAAAATGAGAACTAATTTATAGCATAAACAATGGCATTTCATACTATATAGTAATGACCTTGCCAGATCAATATTGGAAGAGCCTAGGGTAAATATCTAAGATTCTTTCAAGCTGAGAAGCAATTTGAACTGAAGATATTCTTGTATACATTTTCTAATTGTCATTCTTTCCCTGAATAGGATTCAATAAAATAATAGCTATCTTATTTTATGGTAAACTATTTCATCATTATTCATAGGCCATACATTTCACTCAAAAGATTATTACTAGCACTTGCACCTTTGAAGGGTGCAAGGGTTACGCCGATAGTCTTATACATGTTAAATGATGTCACTATAGTGCTAATGTAGGAAGTTTGCTAATAACATTTTGTTTGCACAATAAAACATTGGTAGGATAATTTCATCTTTATTATTTTTTCTTCCTTGGTACCCATAGAGCACACCCTATTAGACTTTTCCTTCACTGAGGTTCATCCTATCTTTTCAATAATTTATCTTCTTTGCAAATTTTACCTGTAACTTTGAACCTTGTTTCGTCCACAATAATCATTCACCTGATGTAGTCCACCATGCATGTAATAATGACATTGGCTGACATAACAACTTATTTTTACAAAATAGGTTCGAGTGACATGTTTCAAAAATCATTGGACTTGTTATTGATCAAAGTATGAACTGTATCTGTAATTATAATGTATAACCTAAATGTCTAAATAATTCAACCATGCTCAAAAACCATGAGTTTGATACAATTAAATGGAAAATAGAAGAATCTCATCTGAATCAACTGGCAGTAGAAACAAACTGCATCCACTATGCTAGTAAGTTCAAGTGGTATGTAGTGACAAAGTACTTGTTGGACCCATTTGCGAAAATAGCTCCCACTCATTGGTTTCCATTATTCCATCTATACTATTATCCATTGTTTGTTGCTCTTCATTCTTGGCTTCTTCGTGTCATGGATCTCTAATAATTATTTCATGATGTCCAGTTCACATTGTTTACTTGGCAGCTTAGGCACCAGGGAAGAAGTTTGTAAGAAATAATGTCATCATTGTCCTCATAAAATGTTGAAATAAATCAACATGCCAAATATCAGAATATTGGATCTCCACAATAGCAGATATCAAAATATATAACTGGCAGAGCTCAATGTGGAGTTATAAACATCTCAATAATAATGCTTCCCCTCATGTATTAATAAAATAAGAAAAGAAAATCTATTCATAAATAACACTGGTTGAAGTTAAGTTCAATCTAAAATATGTTAAGTTCAATCTAAAATACCACATCCCCTATGTATCAACCTATTAATATATTAGATAGGGCATTTTTTCAGACCTTTTCATTTATACTTAAATCATAGGATTAAAAAATGTATTAGGAAGTGCTCTCTTGTTGGTCTTTGATAGAAAAATATCAACCTATTCACTGGGTGGTGAGTTCAAAGGCTTCTCAACCTGTGAGTTAAGTGGTTGGTTAGCACTCATCAATCTCCTACTGAAGCCCATTCTGATGAGAAAATCAGTTGTTATGCATTAGATTATCAAGTACAAAAGAACCTCTTGGGGAATGTAGTGTGTAATTCAGCCAATAAGTCTGCCTACAACCTACAATTGTTCAGTACATGGTGCTCTTATTCATAGCAAGTATACATATCTATCTAACAAAACTCTTATTCATAGTGAGTATACCTATCTATCTAACAAAATTCTAGCTTGCATAACCAATTCTGAAACAAAAATTTCCAAAAGAACTCAAAGAACTTTAAATAGCAACAAAATCCATTTAACTATTTAAATTTTTATTTTTCATAATATATAGTTTTTAAAAGAATTGAGTGTCTTTACTCAAATTTTAAATCATCTATTAAATTTAAATTATGTTCATTAACTTTAAGGATTTCAAATGGTATACACTATTTGTAACTATGTTAATTTTTACTAACATTTTCTAAATTAAGTGATTATGTTATTTACAAACCACCACATTATTGACTAACATTTTCTAAATTAAGTGATTATGTTATTTACAAACCACCACATTTTTAGAGTGCTGCTCTCACCTGCTTGTCGGAACATCATTTGTAGAGTAACGATCATTGTAAATTGGTTCCACAACAACTTGGCAACTTTGCATTAAAGTGTGATGTATAGATCAATTTTTTTTTATAACAGGTGGCAGTTTTAAGAGTCATGTAAGAGTGGGGACAGTATGAATAGATGGTGAACTAGTTTTAAACTTTAAATAGAAGGCACCCCACTATAATATGTATGAAAGTTTGCATTGTAGGGGCACCCAAATTAACAAGTTTGTTTAGCTAACAACAGTGGAGATACATTAGACTCTGATTTTCGATGCAGTCGGTCAATAGAAACAAAGAAGGTATCTTTCTCTATAGGCATGGAAACACTTATCTTATCGGGGGGACACAATTCCTTTTACAAGTGTCTTTACTAAACTTACATTTGAGTTGGTTGTTTAGCCAGGGGTCTGTGGGCATGGCATTGACTTGGTCCCAAAATCTGAGCAGAAACTGATGAAGATTTGCGTGAGATTTTTTATATCTTTTACTTTTGGCTTGTGGTATCAATCTTTTACTAATGTGCAGAATCCGAGCTTTAAGTAGTAGTCGAAAAGGTTTTATTTCATGCGTCTTTCATTTTTCTTTCCGTAAAATACAAACTTCATACTTTAATTAATTGCATCTCTATGTGGCATTTTCTTCCATTAGCGGAGTTTGCAAATGTCACAACCCTGTTCTCCATTTCCATAATTAATGGTAAAACTTTAATTTCTTTTTATGACATGTATCTGGAGTTAATAATCCAAGGAAGTGGACTGTTTTGTTTTTTTAACGAAAATATTTAATTTGTAAATGAGACACATTTTCTTTTGTTTTGATAATGTAATAACTAAAGAATGGATTTTGTTATAAAAGATTTTTAAGTCGGTTAAACAGAATATCCTATCCTTTTTGGCACGTATGTGAACCTCCGTAGTGTGTGCAGAAATGAAGGCTTGAAGGGGGGAACGAGGATAATTAAGAAGGGGGTTTTCTTGAATTCTTCTTCTTATCGGGAAAAGTTTTGGGAATAGACGGAGAGCTGAGATATTGTTGGAGAGTCTGCATTTTTTTCTTTAGTGCTGCCATCTATTGTTAAGTTATTCATTGTGGGAGCATACTACAAGGGACTTAATAGTTGTTGTTGAACCTGTACCTGCTGAGAATATCGATTGTAGTTGCTACACTGTCCAGGTTCCTTTCTTCTTAAAACATGAAAATTGGAATAGAAAATATGTTGTAGGAAGATTAAGGGTGTTTTTCAAGGCTTGAGAAGCTTGCTTGTGTTTGTCTCTTTCTAGACTGGTTTACTTTTATTTATGAAAGGTTCTGCTCAAGAAAGTGTACTATCAATGAAGAACTTTCCTCTTATGTCGTTGTTTGAATGCTGGTCATGTTTTGTGAATATCATTCAAACATAATACTATCGTACATCAAAAGATAGTGCTCTCTGCATGTCTGTTATATTTTTTTTTATATATGAGAATCTTTCCTTTTATCAATTCTTTGTTGTCTTCCTCCCTGCTCAAGCTTAAGCCTTCTTCCAGATTTAATCATTTCAGAATACTCTTGTTGGTGAAAAATGAAACATCGACCATGCACTTGGTTTTCTTGAAAACAAATTTTAGAAGATGATTATTGGTATGAACTGCCGCTTCTTTAAACCAGAGAATGTTAATCTCTCACAATGCATGTTGCAACCATGGTGCCTTAAGAAAACATTTATAGAGAAATTTCTGTATAACTTTTCACATGCTTTTTGCTGTGTTTCTATATTGGTTCGAGCCTGGAGGATGTTGGCAAAGATTGACCTTATAACCGCCAATTGCTTTTACCTTGAAGTTTCTAAAACTTCTTAAACATATTTACTGTGTTGATACTTTTGATTTTGAATGCGCTTTTGTTACAAATTCAGAAGTTTGCTAGTAAATTAGAAGCTGTTTGTGGGAGCAGAGCTTAGTGTAACCAATGCAGCTGCAAAGATGACCTATACGCCTTTCGAACTAAATTCATAAGTAGGATGAAATTTTAGAAGGCAAACCAGTCTATTTAGAATAGAGTAATTATAATATTCTTTCCTGGTCTCCAGCGTTGCACACAGCGAATGTGACAAATTTGTGTTTTTGCTAAGTCCATGTTGAATCCCCACTATGGAAATCGCCTGTACCTTTCAAGCAGCTCAACACCCAATTCAAACCAATGGTAGCCAGTTTTGATAGTAGGAACAGTGTGTGTTAGGCGCCTGAAATTATTCGTGACCAATCAATGCCTGCAACTTATTCCAATGTTTCACTCCTTGTTTAGCTGTTGCTATAATATTGCATCAACAAGCTATACAAATTACCAGGTAATTATATTAGCTTGGAACTTGAAAAAAACTTAAGCTAAAACAAAAAGAAAAACTAAAATTTAAACCAGAACTTGATAGAACTGAGAATGTATTTCCTAGAACTTTTTAGGGAATTTTATAAAAAGTCCAAGAACTCAAAATTGCAACCTGAGATGTTATATTAGGCCAGTAATTGGGATGGTCACTACCTATGTGGGTTTTCTTTCATTAAACAAAATTACTGTACAGTAGATAGTAAATTTGTTCTCAACATTGAACGCTATAATGATAGTTCAATTCTCAGAATGTATTCACTTGCTGAATGTGCTGTTGATATTTTCTGCTATAATCTGAAGTGTGAGTGTGTTTTGCACTACAAATTATGTGATTGTTGAATGCTGAGCCTACGGTATTACATTTTACCAAACTATGTGAATTTCTTTTTAGAATCTTTGGTGTTAAGAGCTTAACTTACTATAGTATTTTTTTTCTGAATTTGAGAGTAAGATTCATACTGCGGAATTTCTGTGTTATATGTGTTCTGTCATATATTTATTGTGGAATAAGATATCTTGGGAAAGGGTGCCGAATATGGAACAACAGAGAAGGGTAAAAGTAGATTATTTTTACGTGCCAGATGATTTCTGGTATTTTAAATGCTTAGGCCTAAGCTTGTAAACACATAAATGAACTTGTGTTGGTTATTGAACTATTCTCTCTGCCATATCTGTGTTTGTATTACTTTATGTGAGACGAAGTAGGCAATCACAGCATGCACCAGATTCATTTCCAATCCACTTGTGTCGTTTTGATAAGTCACTCGTGTAGGGTCGGCGAGCTCTTCATTTCAGGATGACCCCCGGGGGAGCTAACCACTCCGTGGTTGGGTGGATAAAACACCTAAATCACATTTCCATCTCAAACTATGCAGATGAACGACAGGCTATTCGATGGCATAGGAGACTTGATCATGTAGATGGACGATTGGTTGTCCGATGGCATGTATTGGATATCTTAGACTTTTTTTTTGACCTTTGGGTCTTGTGATTATTGTAAATAATCTGATTTGTAAATAATTTATGGTCGACAGTATGGTCGACATATCTCTTGTAATAAATTTTATCTTTGTTATGTACTTCGATAGTTGGTCAAATTTTTCATTATCTCGACAAGAAAGGTCGATGTTATATGATTTATGATGTAATTTTTGAAATTGTGAAATTATGAAATTAAAATTATGTATGTTGAAAAGTCTTTGTTAAATTTTAGACTTGTTCTCCTTTCGACTATGCGAATTTCTCAAGATTTATGTTTTAATATCTCTGGTCGGTAATTTAGTCTTTACATGTGGTATCAGAGCTGTGTTTAAATACTCGGACCTTGGTCCTCTATCGCTAAGCTATGTACTTATGCTTGGTGCAGGAATTGATTTGACACCATGCAAACATAGAACAGTAATAGGGGAGGATCCAGCAGTGAGAGACAGGATCCTAGAATGGATGAGATTCTTAACCTCTTGACTGAACAGAGAAATCTCTTGCAGCAACAGAACAACCGTGTGGATGAATTAGAACAGGACGCAAGAATTAGGCAGGAAGAAGAGGGAAGAAGGAAGAGGGAAGAAGACCAGAGAATTGAAGCTAGACAGAAACAGGATGAGGATCAGTAGAATCATAATGCAGATCCAAGGCATAACAGGGAAAGAATAGCAGAGGAGTTGAGTAAGGACCTTAAGAAGTTCACACCTCCTACATTCGATGGTAAGACCATTGGTGATGCTACAGAGGCATGGATAGTTTCCATGGAGAAATACTTCCGTGTTCATAACCTTTCACCTGAATCTCGAGCAATGTGGGGTGCTTTCCAGTTAGTTGGTGAGGCTAGTACATGGTGGGATAATGAGATGGTTGAAAAGAGAATATAGCCTGGTGAGATCTCATGGGACGAGTTCCTGGTTTTGTTTCGTAAGAGGTGGTTACCTCAACTCTTTTATGATAGGAAGGTGGAAAAGTTTCAGAACTTGATATAGGGAGTTTTGAGTGTCACAGAATATCATGAGAGATTTTACCACTTGGTAAAATATGTGCCTCAGTACCAGCAGGATGAGCGGTTTAGAACCCGCAAATTCATTCTCAGACTACGTCCAAAGATAGGATCAGAGGTAGATATGCATGAGCCAGATACTATGGATTCTGCTTTCAGGTTGGCCTTGAGGCAAGAGCAAAAGCTTAAGTAGGCACCTTCAATCTGAGTAAATCAGAAAAATAATGCACCACAAGGATTCAAGAGGAAGTTTCAAGACAGTAAGCCAAAGGACACTGATAAGAAATAGGTGCCGAACATGAGAGGTAAAGGCAAAGGCAATGCTGGAAAGAATAACTACAATGGAAATCAAAATAAGGGTAACAACAGGAACAGTAATAAGAAAGGTAAATCTGATGGTAGGTAGGGACCTAGAGATGGTTGCTATACTTGTGGAGGTGACCATTATGCTAGTGTATGTCCTCAGAGATCAGCTCGTAGAGATGGGAAAGGACCTCAGACACAGCATCAGATACATGCTGCAGTGAACAATAGGCAAGCTAATTTCCAAGGAACACCCATCCAGATGGCCGGTAAGCTTTTTGGTCATGATATTACTATTTTAATAGATACTGGAGCCACAAAATGTTTCATAGATCCTAGAGTTGCTTCTAGATTACTAGGTAGAGCAGGATAAATGAGTGAACCATGGATGGTAGAATATGGGAACAAGGCAAAGCATAAGGTTGAGCAATGTTTATCTTGTAGCGAGATTGAACTTCCAAACTTTCAAATGCTAGTAAACTTGTATCTTGCACCTTTAGGTTCTTATGATGTCATTTTGGGCATCAAATGGTTAACAGAACACAAGGCCATAGTGAACTATAGGGATAAAACAGTGGAATGCCTTGATGATGCAGGTAATACTGTAACACTTTATGGTGTAAAAAGGCCTCTTGAACTTAGACAAGTTTCTGCCATGCAATTGAAAAAGGAAAAAAGGAAGGGGTGTATGATGTATATGGCTTATGTCAAAGATTTGGACACATCCCCTACCCTAGAAGATTTCCCTATTTTGCAGGAATTCAGGGATGTATTTCCTAAAGAATTACCTGAGTTACCTCCAAAGAGGGAGTTTGATTTCTCTATAAATATTATGCCTGGAGCAGAACCTCAATCCAAGGCACCGTATCATATGACTACTACTGAAATGAATGAGCTGAAGATACAGTTGCAAGAACTCTTGGATAAAGGGTTTATTCACCCCAGTGTTTCACCATGGGGAGCTCCAGTAATCTTCGTAAAGAAGAAGGATGGTACCTTACGACTATGCATAGATTACAGGATGTTGAATAAGGTCACCATTAAAAACATATATCCTCTTCCTCAGATAGATGAATTGTTTGATCAAATGAGGGGAGCAACTGTGTTCTCCAAAATTGATTTGAGATCTGGATACCATCAACTTCGGATCAAGGAGGAGGATATATCCAAAATAGCTTTCAGGACAAGGATGGACACTATGAATTTGTAGTCTTACCTTTTGGTTTGACAAATGCACCTGTAGCATTTATGAATCTTATGAACAGTGTGTTCAAGGATTGTCTTGACAAGTTTGTTGAGATATTTATTGATGACATTCTGATTTATTCTAAGACCATGGAGGAGCATGAGGAACATTTGCGGATAGTTTTGCAGTGCCTGCGAGATAGGAAGTTGTATGCTAAACTATCAAAGTGCTCTTTCTACAAGAAGGAGATTCACTATTTGGGCCATATCATTTCTGCAGATGGAATTGCAGTAGATCCGGCAAAGATCAAGGCTATTCTTGAATGGCCAACTCCTCAAAGTGTGAGTGAGGTGAGAAGTTTTATGGGGCTTGCAGGTTATTACAGGAAATTTGTGGAGGGATTCTCCAAGATTGCAGCACCTATCACATCTCTTCAGAGAAAAGGGAAAAGATATGAGTGGACGGATGAATGTGAGAGAGCATTTCAGTTATTGAAACAAAAGCTCACATCCGCTCCTATCCTAGTTATACCAGATCCAAATGGGCACTTCCCAGTTATCACCGATGCTTCAGGAGAAGGTCTTGGTGGTTTTCTTATGCAGGATGGCAAGGTAGTGGCTTATGAGTCATGAAAACTGAAACAATATGAGGTTAATTACGCACCTCATGACTTGGAACTAGCAGCAATTGTTCATGCTCTAGTAATGTGGAGACATTACCTTTTAGGTAAACCTTTTGAGTTAAAGACAGATCACATGGGACTTAGATACATTTTTACTCAACCTAATCTCAATGCCAGACAGAGACGATGGTTGGAGTTCCTAAGTGAGTATGATTTTGATATCGAGTATATCAAGGGAAAAGAGATCAGAGTAGCAGATGCTCTTAGTAGGAGAAGACATATTTCTACTATATCTACTTCTAGAACACGGTTAAGAGAAAATGTGTTAGAGAATCTTGTAGGGGATGACCATTATGAGATGGTTAAGACAGCCCTACTTGTAGATACATCAGATCACCATTTTGACGGATACACCTTTGAGGGTGATGGTATAATGAGATACCAAGGCAAGATGTACATTCCCGACCGAGCAGGGTTGAGGAAAGTGGTTATGGAGGAAATGCATTGTACTCCTTTTTCAGGACATGCTGGGGTAAACAAGATGATTGCCGATGTGAGGCCGTTGTATTTTTGGCCAGGGCTTAAGCGAGATGTGACAGCTTTTGTAGCCCAGTGTTTGGAATGTCAGCAAGTTAAGGCTGAACATATCCATCCAGCAGGACTTTTGTATCCACATGATGTACCAGAGTATAAATGGCAAGTCATCAGCATGAATTTTATCCAGGGTTTACCCATGACATGACACAGGCATGATGTAATCTTGGTTGTAGTTGACAAACTAACCAAGGTAGCTCATTTTATTCCAGGGAGCTTGAAAGATGGATCATTGGCTTTGGCCAAAAAGTTTGTCCAAGAAATTTTTAGGTTGCACGGGGTACCTGAGACTATCATATCTGACAGGGATACTAGAATGACATCAAGGTTTTGGACAACCTTGAATGCATCTTTGGGAACTAGACTGAATTTCAATACCACTTATCATCCTCAGACAGATGGACAGAGTGAGAGAGTAAATCAAGTGATTGAAGATTTGCTCCGAATGTACTGTATGGACCAGCAGTATAAGTGGGAAGAGTATCTTCCATTGGTAGAGTTTTCCTACAACAACTCTTACCATGCTTCTTTGGGAATGGCACCATTTGAGGCACTTTATGGATGTAAGTGTCATACTCCTATCAGTTGGGATAGAGTAGAGGATAGGATAGTTATTGGTCCTGATATGTTGAGAGAAATGGAAGAATAGATGGCTTTGATTCATGCTTGGCTGAAGGAAGCAACTGATAGATAGAAGAGTTATGTTGATAAGAACCACACTTTTAGGCAATTTCAGGAAGGGGATAAGGTGTTTCTGCGTGTAAGACCACATGAAAAATAATTCTTAGTGGCATATTTCATTTGTGTTTCCATCTTTCTCTCTCGACTTAGTATTTTTTCTTCTAGTACCCTCCTTTTTCTCTTTCTTCATTTTTAATGTCTTGTCTTTTCTTGTTTTTCTATATTTTTGGTCTTGGTTCTTTTTTTACTTTGTTACATTTTTTTGGTATTACTTGTTTTATCTTTGTTTTTCCTCATTTTCTCCACTCTTTAGTCCTATTTTGTGATGCAATGTTAGTATTGTGCATGATTGCATTCTACTTTCTTTCATTCTTGAATGTTTCAATGACCAGATGAGCTTAAGAATATTTATTTGGGTTCCAAAAGAAGCTCCTTGTTGTCATTGAAAATCCCTTCCTAGACCTTGTAAATCCATTCATCGACGGTCCCTTTAGAGCATCAAATTTTACTAAGTTTATCGGGCATATAACTTTTGGATTTTACCCTAATATTTAATTCTTTCTATTGGTATGAGGAAAGGCTTATCCATAATCCCAAACCCACATAGTGTAACTTAAAGACTTTATTTTTACCTTTAATGTCAGGATTTGGGCATCATTCTTGCACCATTTCAACTTTTTTTAGCTTGAGAAATAACTATCTCATAACCTCAACACCCAATCCCCAATAAGTGCTCATTTGGCCTTCAAGGCTCCTCAACTTGTTAGGCTTCAAATTTTGTGTTTTTTCCTTACTATTTACATTCTCATTTGGTAATTGGTAAGTTGGAATCTTGATCATTTAAATCTCAATCCAGATTATCAAACTTCATAATTTGAGCTTTATTTTTTGTAATTTCTTATATTTAAAAATGTCAATCATTGAACCTTGACGAGTGACCTAAAAGTAAAAAATAAAATGCTTACATTTATCTCATCTTAGAGAGGTCATAACTTCTATCTCAATCATTGAAAGTTGAACTTATTTATGTGACTTGAAAGAGCTCAAAGATATCTAGACAAAATCCCTTTGGACCTTACATATGATAATTGTTCAAAGTTATCGGTCAAATTTTAGACCCAAAATTACATATTAGGGGTCTTCAAAATGGTTATTTCCTAAGACATAGAAATGCCTAGAAATTTACACCCTCATTAATTATCATTTCCTTACTAATAAAACTCTTTATATTATCGTAAAAAAGTTTGAATATGTCCTTGTTCTCTACTTTTCAGTGTTCCATTGTGGTAAGTCTTTCCCAACAATGCTTACTCATCCAATTGTACCACCATGTGTTTACATTACTAAGAACATCTCTACTATATTTACCTTTTTCTTATTGCAAATTATGCAGCATTATAATGTGCATTGCAAATCAAGTGAGAAATGTTACCTTCGTATTTGTAGTGTGGTGGTTTTGTTTAATTATTTTTAAAAAAATCTATCAAGTTTTCCTTTATCTTGTAGATGGGGCATTACAATAAGGAATAGTCTTGGAGGTAAATAAATCTACATGATGGATGAGGTGGAACTTTATTTTTTAGTGTTTTTCCTTTTTCTATTGTATAGGAAAGTGGAGGAATTGAAAACACCATTAGAGGATGAGGTGTAACCAATGCCAAATATTTCTCATCCTATAGGTTGCTTTCCATTTGCTACCAAATAGTGGTTTTCATAATATAAGGAACAACAAGATACAAAAAATAATGGGAGAATACATATACACCAAGGGGATTAAATTTGAAAGGAACTACAAACATCACTATTAATTGTGAAAGCATGGGAGGAATGGGGTTTCATATTAGTGATGATTTATTGTTCTTAGAAGATAAGATAAGTTGTATACATATTAAGAATAAAAAGGTGTTATTCCAATGTATGAAGAGAAATAACATAGGTTTCTAGATATTGGAGTATGATAGTATCAAGAAAGCCAAAAGAAGAGGAAAAAATAAAAAGCAGTAATGTGATGAAAATAAATAATAATTACCATAAAGCTAAAATAAGTGTTAAATCCTTGGTAGTTTGAGATATGACTATATGTAATGAGATGGTTAAATCTAAAGGTTTCACGCATGAAAATATTTTAAAGTATAAAAAAGATAATGTTGCAAAGGTTCATATAGGGATGTTAACTATTGTGACAAGGACTGTGATATAGTGGACAAGGTTTATGGTGTAAGTGAGACTGTGAAATTCATAAAGATAGGTCAGATAATAATCATTTACCCCTAGGAGGATTATTAAATGTTCAAGTAAAGGATAGTGACATTATAGAAACTTCATAGAAAAAGGTGTATGACAGTCGAGGAGATAATACTAGAAGTGTACAATGGGAAGATTTAGTGACCAAAGATAGTACTAGTAAAAAATGAATGAAATATTACAAAATTAGAACCGTGGAAAGATACTCAAAAAAATATTGCACAAGCAACCCGATGCACCTAGCTTGAGAGTAGTTTGGTACATCCCCAAAGGATTAGTCTATCCCTAGCTTGCTTCTTCCTCACCCCAACTTGGAAGTAAGTAAGACCAAGGTAAGGTAGGTTAGGCACTAGGCTAGGTCTATTAGAAATAGGAAATACTGAGAGGGGGGTGAATTAGTATTTCACAAACTTTTACTTTTGCCCAATTATGGATATAAGAAATCAACTTGAAGCTTGCATAAGAAACTAAACTAAGTAAACTGAATAACAAGCATAGCAATAAAATGAATGAAGTCATAACACCAAGATTATTCTTGATGAAACCTTGGCCAAGGGAAAACCCTGGTGGGGATGGTACCCACAACTGATCCACTAATCAAAAGTATCTAGTTAAGGATGTTGACCTTGTTAGGAGTCTATTACATGCATATAGTGTCTATGTCCTGATTAAAGGACTTTAGGCCTTGTTAGAAGCCTCAACCCTGTTAGGAGTTTCTATTACAAAACAAAATATTTGCAAGATGAGCTCACTACCCAAACATGCAATATACAATGAAAACTGATGATACAAAAGGTAAGATACAAAAACCTTTTATTGTTGCCAAATAAGTTTATTATTATGATCTAGCTTTTGTAGGCTCTTCGCTCTGATATACAGTACTTTCTTATTTTCTTCTTACAATATACAATTTTGCATCATATATCAACTTCTTAACAATTTCTATATACTTCATTACATCTTCACATTACATGTTCTTGCTTATATACTAGCTATTACAAAAATAAATTCCTATTGGCTTACAATACATTATACTCTCCTCAAAATATAAATTCATTATATGTTTCCTTAGGGTTAACATCTAGGATGTCATCCCTAATTAGTTAAGTCATTATTTTGATAAACAAAATAATCCCTTAACTCAATATAATCATATTTCGTCTTTGCTATGTTTAGGTCAGCTCAACACTGTCTCTGTAAAACATTAATATCTTATTATGTACAAGTTGTACAGACTTGCGCTCTCATATATAGCTTTGATATACATAGAATGGTCTATGTTCAAGTGTGCATGCACTGAACCTACTTCTGCGAACATCGCTAATCAAAACTATCTCTGTGAAGACTGGAAATTACTTTTATACTTAGACAATTTTCAAGTGTGCTCATACAGAACTGTTTCCTTCGATCATGTTGTCTTAATGTTGGGTTTATGTTTCCATAATGACAACATTCTAATATCCTACTTAGCCAAATTGCCAACAATCTCCCCTTTGTCATTAGTGGCAACATACGGGAAAATTGGCTAAGTCCAAAAACTTTCTATTACAAAATTCAAAAATATAAGGCCATTACAAAATTTGTGGGTCATACATGTCTACTTATTTCTCCAAAATGATACTCCCCCTAAGAGTATGCATCATACTATTCCGCATATATATATCTTCTACATACATACAATTTTCATACTTTATTACTCCCCCTTTGACAAAAATGACAAAGGTGTCAATTATATACAAGTATGTAAAAATTGTTTTACCTCCTTGATCTCAATACTGCAAGGCTAGAAGACTTTCTATACAATCTGCAAAATTTTCCTTCAAAATTTCTATCTCTTTGTCTAATGTCTTCTTTACTGAGTCTGAAACGCTAAGTAATGCACATAATCCGTAAGATGCTATTTCAACTACCTTAAGATTTGCATATGCAAATTACTTTCCATAAGATGTCTTCAATGAAAGACATTCTTCCAGTTGACTTTCCACATTACTGATCTTCAATGATAAATACTCTCTGAGTAGAGCGAATCTCTTCAATTTCCTCTCTTTTTCATCCTCAAGAAATTTTATTTCATCAAAGATCTTTCTTGCTACCTTCTCTATATCTGTGATTTTCACATTAGGACTCTGCAAATTATTTACTACTGCTTGCAACTCTGCTTCCTTTTTCTTTATCTTTTCTGATATCTCCTATGTGTGGCTATGGGATAGTGTACAGTGTATGTACAATACTTTTCCTCTCTCTAAACATCTTCTCAACACTTTTATGCATACATCTAAGTTATCCAAATTATTTTCGATGTTCTGACAACAACTTGAAATAATTGTGCATCATGGGCTGCATGAGCTTTGACTGATGCAATATATGATAAATTGGTGAATTTAGCATCAAAAGATTTTATTACCTCTTTAGCTTTATCTTGGGGACCAACCTCACCGACTTGAGTTGATATCACTCCTTGAAGTTTGTTGGTTACCTCAAGTAACACTCCTTCCAAGCTTTTTACCTTCTTATTCTTTCCAATTATCTTATTGAGGGATGAGATCAACTCTATTTGATCATCATTGTCAACTTCTTGTCCTAAACATGCAAAAAATTATTCAATAGGTGGTTTAGATGGAATTTTTGCTATGCTCTTAGTATGTAAAACAAGTTTGGACTACTCTTCTTGGACCACATGCTCTTCTTCTGAGCACTATTTTAATCTAAATTTATTCCTTCTTCTCTTCAATCCTTGTTTCTATAAATTCATCATTATTTTTTGCTTCATCCTTCTACTTCATCCTTCTACTCATCAACTTCTATCAAATTGTCAAAAATGACTTCTTGATCATTAAATGGATTTTATTCTCTATCTAAAGTAAAGTTTATACCTTCTATGTTCATCAACTCATCATCAATGTTGATGGAGGGTGGTGGAACTGGTGATGATTCAGTTTGATGTTGTTCTTCTACTACATGTTCATATTCATTGAATATTTCTCCTGGTCTAAAGGTCTTTACCTTCACAACCGCTTCTTCAGTTTCTTTATTGATCTCTTCATAATTACCTCCCATTATTAGTATTGTCCTTCTTTTTCTTCTCAAATGTGTACTTAGGTTCTTCATGATTTCTTTGAAGTGATCTTCATCTTTAATCTCACAAAGTTTCCTTACATACCTTTCTCTTATGCCTTTGTCCTCTTCTATAGCTCCCTTCTTTCTATTAATCAACTTCTCATATAGGTTATCTAGAATCTTGCCTTTAATATCTTCAAACTTTTTATCTACAAGAATGATATTCCTAACAACTGCATTCTCAAGGTTTAACTTCTCAAAATTGTTATACATTTCATAATATTTGTTTATCTTGGTGAAATCCCCTTCATTTATTATCAAAGGGTTCACGTTGTCTATCTTAGGCTTCCATTGTTTCTTCTTGCTCCAGCATGCCTCTTCATCTGCTTGTATTTCAGCTAGAGTCTTTATTCTTTCTACTGGTGTGAAAATAGTCTTATGTCTCTTGCCTGGTCCACTTGCCATTTATTTGACTCTCTTAGTAGGTGTAGTGGAGGTGGATCTGGTGGATTTCCTTAATGCTGACACATCCAATTCTATAATTTCTTCATCAATATCCTGAATATCTTCTGCAGGGACTGCATGGGTTGCCAAGGGTGGAAGTGACAACACTTATGTTTGTCCAATATCTCTAATTGTTTCTTATTTCTTCTTCGCAATGAAAAATTCATGCTTGTTCATGCCTGTATCTTTCAATATTTTCTTAATAGCATTATCTACTCTCTTCTTTGCTAATTTTTGCACCTGTGACTATTATGTTGTATTAAATTTTTATGCATATGTTCCAAATCTAGAACTCTTTGTATCCAAACTAATTTTAAGTAATATGATCACATATCCTTCAATTTCTACTTCAGATACCTCATAATCAAGAGGATCTACAAACTCAATTCTTGGTTCAACTGCTTCAACATAATTAAAGTTTGTTTCCACTAAGAAATATATCTCATCTTTATACTTCTCCATAGTAGATGACCTAGAATCTTTGTTCTTTTCCTCATTTCATTTTGAAAAGTCTTTATAACAAGAGTAGCACTCTCATTCACTTTATCAATAGGATGTCTCAAGTATACTTTGTTTATCATGTCCATAGAATTTATGCCATCATTCCAATCGAATCCTATTGTGTAAGGGAATCTTCTTAAAAGGTGGAAAAACATATAAGTGATCAAGGATGAGAATCTAAACTGTGAATTCTTGGTCTTCTTGATCTTCTCAAGATTTTCAATCAACTATATCCTCAAAATCTCACACATATCTACTTTAACTTTCTCTACACACATAAGATGAGTTGCATGTACCATGCCTGCTGCCATATCATCTTCCCTAAAGCTCACACAAAATTTTGAAGTCAAAATCTTACATACATATCTTACATCATCTTGTTCAATTTTACTTATAACTATTCCTCTTCCATTATATGAAGACTTGGTATTGTCCAACATGGTTTTCTTAACATTATTCTCATTCAATGGAATTGCTCTTGTTTGAGATAGTCATGTTACTTCATGAATAATATCTATAGTGATGTCTATAACTCTATCATCCATCCAAAACTTTCCATTGTGTATTCTACTCAATATTATCTTGGTCCATTCATCATTCTGAAACTCATAGTGACATGTGTACTTAATAATATCAATTTGACTTAAATGTTCAAAACCTTCTTTACAGGTCATGTCTTTCTTGTAACTCTTACTATATTCCATGGTTAAACTACCATCTCCTACAGTCTCAAACTTACTTTTCAAATATCCTTTCACATCTTCTAAATGCAAAACTCTATCTAGAATGGTTGACAAAGCCAAGCTAGGGTCTTCCTCTAATGGCTCTACTGGTTCTTTCTTTAACTTAGGTCTAACTGAGTCTCTGACACTGTGAACTAGTGATGCATTCATGATTCTATCAAAATGTAACTACTTTGATAAAGAATACTTAGTTAAATACCTCGAAATCATGTTTTAGGGCTTTGCATAGATCTGGCAAAGAATCTATCTCCAAATCTTGCAAACTGCTTTCAATCTCCATTGGCTATCTCTCTGTATCTCTTATAAACACTTGAATGATCAAATGATATTGATATTCTTCTTTTATCCTTCAAATCTTTCAAGATACTGTCATCGCATTAAATTTCTTAAGTGCGTTCATGCCAAAAGTTGTTCCTGGTTACCTACAAAACTTCATTCTTTTCATGTACTCACATGCATGCTCATAAATTCATATGCTCTTAACCATAGCTTCCTTACATCATATACTAGGTCATATTAACTTCGTAAAGCTTAATTTTAACTTACTCTAAATTCTACGCTAATCTGATGCTTTACTCTACTATATAGTTCATAAAATAAATGCTTAATTTCTTTGAGATGAATTAGGAATTGATTCACAATTACTCTCAAATACTTTGAACCTGACTGATTTCTTGGTATATTGAGCGTACTCGCTTGATTTGTAGCTTTAACAAACTCAATTTCCTACAAGTTACTACAACTTTCTTTTTGACTGTTGTTGGTTTTCACATTTCTTCTAGTGTAGTTTGCATTCCTTCTAGGATTATAATTTCTCATGTTGTTCATTCTGCAATACCTTTTTGTGTGACCCATGTTATTGCATATCTGAAAAACTATTCCATTGTTTCCATATCTCAGTCCTAACTAACTGATTTATGATCTGCAATTTCTGGCAACATGTCCAATTTTTTTGCATCTATAACACACAACTCCATTTCTTTTGTTCATTTCTTCAATAGGTTTCTTATCTGCAGGGTTAGTATTCCTAAACATTCTACTATTACCATTATCATTAGATCTAGGTTTCTTGCAATCAATAGCTCTATGTCCAAAACCATGACAATTATAACAATAGCCAGAGATAGGTTTGAATTTCTTACTTGTGCAATCTCTTTTCATGTGTCCAAAAGAATTGCATGAAAAACATCTACCTTTGAATTCTCTTTGCATCTCTTTAGGTGATTCATCTTGCTTAGGTGGATTAGGTATATCTTTAGATTTGTTAGATTCATCAAGCTTCTTTTCATCTTTATTCTCAGGATGTTCCGGATCTAGTTCTTTGCACTCCTCAATCTTCTTTGGGAATTTATCTTCAAGGTATCCAAGACCATTTTTATCATAAGATGGTTTATGATAAGACATTTGTACATCAATCTTTTCACTACTGGAATATAAATTCTCAAGATGTTGTTTAGACTGTGTTATTTCTCCTCATAATTTTATTGTACTTCTCAAGTTCGGCATACTCCAATTTTGTTGTCTCAAGTCCAGATGTCACTTTGGTAAGTTTAGATCTCAGATCTACATTCCTAGATTTCAGATTTGATTCATCTTTGTTCTTATCATCTTTCAAGCTTAACTTCAGATCAACAATCTTTAGTTCATGTTTAAGGATCTAATTTTCATTCTTCAATTTTGAAACTTCATAACAGTCCTTGACTTGACTTGTAGATTCTATCTTTGATTTCAGATCTTCTATCTTTTCTTTTAGTTTCTCAATGTAGTCTTTCGCATTATCATATTTCTCTTTCAGAGTATCTCTTTCTTCAGTAAGCATATCAATCTGTTCAAGAGCTTCATCAAGATTTTTCTGCAACTGATCCATATCCATAGAGATCTTACTCAAGTTGTCAGGCTTTCTCTGAATAACTTTATTCTGAGTAACTAAGCTCCGATACCAATTGTTAGAAATAGGAAATACTGAGAGGGGGGTGAATCATTATTTCACAAACTTTTACTTTTGCCCAATTATGGATATAAGAAATCAACTTGAAGCTTGCATAAGAAACTAAACTAAGTAAACTAAATAACAAGCATAGCAATAAAATGAATGAACTCATAACACCATGATTGTTCTTGAGGAAACCCTGGCCAAGGGAAAACCTTGGTGGGGATGGTACCCACAACTGATCCACTAATCAAAAGTATCTAGTTAAGGATGTTGACCCTGTTAGGAGTCTATTACATACATATAGTGTCTCTGTCCTGGTTAAAGGACTTTAGGCCTTGTTAGAAGCCTCAACCCTGTTAGGAGTTTCTATTACAAAACAAAATATTTGCAAGATGAGTTCACTGCCCAAACATGCAATATACAATGAAAACTGATGATACAAAAGGTAAGATACAAAAACCTTTTACTGCTGTCAAATAGCTTTATTATTTTGATCTAGATTTTGTAGGCTCTTCGCTCTGATATGCAGTACTTTGTTCTTTTCTTCTTACAACATACATTTTTTCATCATATATCAACTTCTTACAATTGCTATATACTTCATTACATCTTTGCATTACATTTTCTTGCTTATATACTAACTATTACAAAAATAGTTTCATGTTGGCTTACAATACATTATACTCTCCTCAAAATATAAATTTATTATATGTTGCCTTAGGGTTAACATCTAGGATGTCTTCCCTAATTATTTAAGTCATTATTTTCATAAACAAAATAATCCCTTAACTCAAAATAATCATATTTTGTCTTTTCTTTGTTTAGGTCGGCTCAACACAGTCTCTGTAAAATATTAATATCTTCTTCCATACATGTTGTACAGACTTGCACTCTTAGATATAGCTTTGATATACATAGAATGATCTATGTTCAAGTGCCCATGCACTGAACCTGCTTCTGTAAACATTGCTAATCAAAACTGTCTCTGTGAAGATTGGAAATTACTTTTATACTTAGACAATTTTCAAGTGCGCTCATCATACAGAACTGTTTCCTTCTATCATGTTGTCTTAAAGTTGGGTGTATGTTTCCATAATGACAACATTATGATATCCTACTTAGCCAAATTTCCAACAAGGTCATAGAGATACCTCTAGCACAACAACAACAAAAACTAAAACAAAATATTGCACAAGTAATGGGCATCGAAATGCATATTTGAGGAAGATGTAAGAATGAAGGAGACTTTAATGAATCAAAAGTGCCAACTCTAACCCCTCTTTTTGCCTATTCCCTTGAGATTTTTTTTTCCAATTTTAACCACTTTTTCATGTGTCCTACTATAGCATCATAAATTGCACACACTTATTATGGTGTCTAATTCCATGCTCACTTAGCACCCATTATAGTGTGTTCTCATTCATTTATGCATCATAGGGATTTTCTATGCATTTAATTGATAAATATTTAAACATGAATCCTCTCTTAATTTAATTTATGTGACATCCCTCAATTATAGGTGTGTCCCTTTAATTATTTCACCAATCACCACTTGCATACATAGGCCCTATTTAATTATGGGTGGCCTTTTGTATTTATCCCTATATCAAATTGATTTTGTGCATGTTTTTGACATCCCCATATCTATATTAACCCCCAACTATTGAATCTAAGTCTGATTTGGGAGAAATAATGAAACTAGCTGGAAACAGGGCAAGTCAACTCAACTCGTACCTTGGGATTTGCCTCATATTGTAAATTGGGCCCAAATTTGAATGGTGTAATGGTCTTTTGATTCTAGTAGGATGTTAAAACTACCATCATCCTCCTTAAAATTTAGAGCCACAAAATATCTTCGTGAGCTATAAAAACAAAGCCACCTCGGTCATTTTGGCATCCTATATCATCTTTCAACTCATGCATTCAAACAATCAAGAATTCATTCAAGTTCAATTATTCAAGGCAATCAAGCATTAAGGGCATTCCATCCCATGTGTATCATTCATTATGGAAAGCTTCAACAATCATCATGTAAGCATATCTTTTATGATTTCCTATTAGGTTTTTGTGAAGTCATGTTATTGCATCAACACTTATGATCTCATTCCAAGAACAATTACACTATCAAGGTCTAAGACATCTTATTATCTTATCAAGCCTCTACTACATAACAACATGCTTCCCTTTTCAAGCATTTCTATTTCTATTTCAAGGTTAATTCCTCAACAAGGGTTTGATTGAGGCAAACCCCTTTCCACCAACATTTTTCCCAATTTTTGTGTAGGTGAAACCACAAAAAAGTCAATAGGTAGATCTAACATAGAGCTACAGATTGGTAGTATTTTCATTAGATTTTGTACAAGGCAATTGGACTTGCCCCATTCCTCCAACTCACCTTGTTCCTTCCTGGCCACCAGTTCCTACCATTTTGGATTGAAATTAGATTTTAGGTTAGTTACTATTTTGGATTTCCACATCTAGTAACAAAATTGGGTTTACAATTTGTTATCTGCCTACATTCATAACATTTCCTCTTGCCTTCCATTCTTTCCCTAGACCTTGCATTTTCATTTCCTTTTTTACATTTTCCACTGAAGTGAAGAAATCATTGCATCCACTCAGCTCTTAAGCCTCCTTGAGCCTTGTGGGTCATATTACTTCCAATGCATGAAAGAACATAGGGGTGAGCTTCTTGGTTTGTCCACTCATCCTTGCAAATCCTCACTCGCCCTCCTATTTCTTTCATTACACCTACAAATAAGTATGACCCTCCTATTTCTTTTATTACACCTACAAATAAGTATGAGGAAGTCACATTTCTTTTTGGTTTAGAAACTAAGTTCTATAATTTGATTTTCATTTTCATAATATGGACATCATTAAAGAAAATATCAAGTTGTTTCAAACTTTGTACCACTATAAGTACACTGCTTATATCAATAAAAACTAGTATTTTTCCTTTGAAATCCTATTATTTGTGTTTAATATGATGATTGATGTATATTTTTAATGATTTTTATGAAATCCTTAAATAATGTATATTTACAACAACTTTAAATAGAAGCCACGTACATTCATGTGGGTTTTTTATTTGTGTAATGAATATAATAATTTTTATTTTTGTGTGTGAAAAAAAATGATTCTCATTCTCAAAACTATGGAAATGCAAACCTTAAATTGCAAAACAGTAATGCCTATGAGAACTTGAAATCATTGAATTGTTTGGAAACCAACTAGATAATTTTGAACTTTTGTGTCAAAATAATGATATAAGTCTTCAAAATAGTTTGGTGCATCAACCCATTAGCATTTAAATTTTATTGCGTACCTTTTCTTTCCTTTCCAACAATAAACATAGTAGTTTAGATTAGATTAAGTTTCCAAGAGAACTATCCCTCTCTAAAAACATACTCCAACATATGGACAACTAACAAACCTTGGAGTGTTTCCATAATTGTGAGTCAGAGAGAGCCTAAATATCACCCTTAGATGAGAGCTGCTTGGCATTGCAAACATTCACCATGCATGTACGAAACAAAACATGTTGGTGTTGAATATTACTTTCTCCATGATATAGTTAAGGTTAGCAAGGTAATGATATAAAAGGTTTTAAATTTGATTAATGTTGCTAATTTTCTTAGTAAGAAAGTGAGAATAATAAAGTTTGATTCATGTAGAGAGGTCAAGGGCCTTGATTATTCTAAAGCTTCATCTTCTTTCTAATTTCCTATTATGTCTTTTAGTGTAAATATTAAGTGGGATAATATTATGATAGGGTATTTTATTCACTTTGCAATTCATAAGTCTTATAATGTAGATATAATTATGTAGATGGAAAATGTAGACACCTAAGAATGACTTACTTATCATCATAGAATTTTTACTCAGTTTTTCTACTAATATTAGTTAAATCATTTTTATTATTTATTACAATGAAAAAGAAGGGAAATTTGAATTTGAATGATGAAATTATGTGCAAAAATGTGGATAAGAAATGAATCATGTGAATAATCAACCAAGTTCAAACACAAAACCCTCAAATTCACACTAAAGCATGTAAAAAGTGAATACATAAACACAATGAATCAAAACATTATACCTTCACAAAAAATGATTTTTTTATCTTCATTTTCTCCTAAGTGCTCTTTGATGAATGATAGTAGTGTTTCTCTTATATTTTGCACAAACATTTTGATAGCATGGTGGTTTGAAAGATTAAAGATTGTGGTTAGAGAATGATATGGATGATAGTTGCATTTATAGACTTTTCTTGATATTGATCAATGACATTTATTAAGGAAAATAGTTGTACGTTTATATTTTTAGTTAGTCGTATTCATTTGGATTTAAATATAATCATTTTATAACTTTTTTTGTAGTTGTTTTATATTAATATTATGACAACATTACAATGGTTGCAATAGTCTTGCAATTGTGTACTATAGACTCATACAACAAATTTATAATAAAATGAAGATTGTCTTACGGTAAATCTTCAACCATTTCAAAACAAAGTCATTGCATTCAAGCAATAGATCTAAAATTGATCTGCAAGTCCCATAACATAGGGTAGGCATCACATGGAGATATGTAAATTCCATCCATATTTATTTTTTGTGCTCTACACCTTAAATATGTATCCTCATAAAAAATAACCCCATGATTAGATTCTTAAATATCTTCCAATGCTTTGTTATAAGAACATTGTTTAATTTGAAGCAATTTATACAATGGTAAAGTAAATTTTATGGAGCTTCACACAAATCTACTAATTAAAATTTAATTTCAATGATAAATCTACAAGAGTTTTTGTCCCAACTCTCCTTAATGTCCATAGCAATAAGTTATGTGAAACAAAAAGACAAATTGTTTGTTTAAAGAACATCTTGAAATGATTCTTCCACCACCACTCAAACTTATCAAAGTCAACTTCCAAATGTTCAACAGGTATTTTTACTTGGGCACTTAATATCTGAGGTCATGATAATAGTCACCACAATCATATGAAAATAATCACCACAATCATATGAAAGTCCATGATATGAGAATCCTCGTAGTAAGCTTGGCGTCAAGGAGTTGTAGCATGTATAGACAATCATTCTAAGCTACCAAATGTAAATGTGATGACTCATACTTGATTTATAATCCATTGTGAAGGTCAAAATAAATAGAAAAAAGCACAACACACCACTTTCAATTAGAACAAAGGTGCAAGCAAAGAATCATTAGCATCAAATAGTATTACAAAATCACTTTAAGCATGGATCAACCATGAATAAAACACATTTAAAAAATGTTGCCTCAAGGACATGACAGGACTCTAAAAACATATTCTACTTTAATATACTCACTTAAGAATGGCATGTAGACTTGAACAAATTTAATTTATCAAAAAAATATGATAAAAAGGGAAAATTTTATCCATTTTCCATGCATAAAAGAATGGGCGTCGATCTTCTATTAAAAAAGGCACAACTTCATTATATGGAAAAGTAGACATCAATAATCTTACATGTACATTTATGTATGAATATTATTACAAGCCTTCCATATTAGATGAATAATTAAAAGAATGTGCTATCTTTTCTAAACAATCTTCTTCAAATGAACAAGGGAAACAATACCATATTTCACAAAAAGATCAACAAACTCATTGTCAAGGTCAAAGAATATAAATCTTTTGTAAAATTAATACTTAAAATTCTATCTACAAAATTATGATTTAATCTATATGATTTTTTTAAAAAGATAAATATCTCATAATATTAAAAAAAGTATTAATTAAATTTCTAATTAATTGGAAAAATATTTATCTTGTGGTTTGCCAAAACAATTTTAAAAAGATATTTGCTACTATACTCCAAAATTTCAATTGTAATACTCTTACCATTAATTAAAACTTTCATACAATACATGTTATTTCCAACATTTCATTTATACAAAATTAAAAATCAACAATTACATTCAAAACATAAGATTTAATTTTCTCAATAATACAAGTAAAAATTTAAACTAAAACTCAATTAAACAATCATGATAATCGAGAATAAGAGAGCGAAAATAATTTACAGGATATTAAGTACAAGTTACTACCCATCAATAAAAGAATTACAAAGAAAAGGGACAACTATGATTTACAAACTATATAAAGGAAAACAAATAGAAACAATGTAGCCTAAAACTCTTCGAGTGTCGTTAACTTTTCAGTTTGAATTAAAAAGTTAGAGAGCAACGTGATTAGTCTGGTCGGTATAGTCTTCATCTTTATCCTTGCGGCTCTTAAGGTCTGCTCCTCCTGCATGACAGGCATTCAACTTCATTTTCATCTCTTAAAGACAAGTTGAAATCAATAAAATAAAACCAACATCATGAACAAGACACATATTTGGTATCAACTTAAAAATAGGAGATAACAAGCAGTGTTTAATGCCAAAACCCTAGATTAAAAATGACTCAGAATGCATGATGCACTCATCAAAGGCATGCTCAATCACAAGTAGCTTGTCAAGGCAAACCAACGTCAAATATTTCATTTTGTTAGCATACATATGACAAATGCTAAGCAATGTCAAACATTTCTGGTTAATTATTAGAGTTCTGGAAGTACCACACCATCTGAGATATGAAAATCCATCTTTGCACCACTTTACCACTGGACCACATACCAATTGACCAATATATAAACCTAATGCTCCACTAAGCACAAAAACCATAGATTTTCTTGGAGATTAACCCCACAAAATGCCCTTGAAAAAGCAAATTTCATTGCATAAAGAGTAATCCATGACATGGAGATCATAATCCCAACACGTGCTATTAGTCAATGCTGATAAAACATCACAAAATAACAAAAAAAACCAAAAATATCAGTTTGGCTACCTCTAGATCATTTGCCAAGCACTGGGACTGAAAGCCATCAAACGAAATAACAGTACCAGAGTCATTGGCAGATAAATTTTTCTCCTAACAGGGACATTCTACTAGAAGAGAAGATACTTGATCAGTTCATGGCCCAGAATCTAACATGTTAAACCTACCAGAAATAATTCTCAACTGCCAAAAGAAAGTACAGAACATTATGAATGAATAAACGTATCCAATATGCTATCAAGGAATGTAATTCTAATCGAATAATGAAAGTTCAAAGTTCAAACATATATTTGCATTTATGGTAGCAAAAGGGGCAAAATAAGAAAATTCGAAAAATGATGCAAGTATTTCCCTGACGCTCAAACAGAAAGAAGAACATTTCTTTTTCACTGTCCTATAAACTAAAAGCAAGTAGTGAAATTATACTAAAGTTAATATAATGCACTTCTAAAAAATCTAAAACTTGAAATATACTACAAACTCACGTGTCAAATCCCCCACTGTAGGCAGGAAGAACATTTATCAGAATGAAAGAAAATTTAATAAACACAAAATTTTGATGGTATTCATGAATTGAGGGGAGATCGATAATGAGGCATGAGCTGCGTAGACTGAGAAATAGGACCTGCAATTCCATTTAATACAGTATGGGCCTGCAGCCGCGGACTTAAAAAAATGAATATAGCAAAAGTTTGTTGGGGGAGTGGAGAAAAGCATAGACATCCATTATCACATAAAGAATAGAGAAGAATCTTGTTAGAAGATTCTGCAACTGCCCTGGTAGTCATGATACAAAATGTGGAAGCAAGAAGGCATGACAATTGTTTTGACAAAATTGCTTGAAGAAATGTGTCTTCATGGAATACCATGATTGCAGGACATGCACAAAACCAAATTGTTAAAATGGTTTAGAAACTTTCAAGCAAATGCAATTGGCAGGTACAAAGCCAGACTCTGCTACCTTCACTGCCATCCTCCCTGGTTGTGCGGAAATGAATGCTTTGAAACAGGTTATGGATACTCATCCAAGAAAAATAAACAAAATGGCACAGGTATGGGTGCCCTATAAAAGGGTATGTATGCACATTAAAGTAGATTCAAAAGGAGAGTTTTTGAGGGATGAGAAAGGTGGGAAGGAGCTGGTCTAAAACACTTTCAGCTCCCTTGTTGGGTTTAAACATGTTGTATTGGACATCGGAGCCATAATGATATGACATTTCTTTAGTTTTACTTTGGTATTAAAAAAGTAGTTCCATGAAATGGTTCTATGTGTATTGATAAACCTAATTTAAAAGATGTGATGCCTAAATTACCAAATTATAAGCATAGACTGTATTATGGACCATTCAAATTTGAGAAAACAAGTTGGTATGATAAGACATTAGCAAACCCACAACCTTCTGATAGTGAAATTTTGTTCAAAAGCGTGATATCTTGAATGGAAATTGTAAATCCTAGAGACTGAAAACTTTTTTGAGAAACACTATGAAGTATGAATATTGTAATCCATGTTGATTTATAGTGTTTTTGTTATGTGATTATTTTAGCTATGTCTACTTGAGACCTATTTTAGAGGCTATAGAAATAAATTCAATGTCTCAATTGTATTTATTCCTTGAAGTGAATTGGAGTTTATGTGTTGAACATTATAGCCTTATGTCTTGAATCATTGTATAATACAGGAGGGTATAGGTTAGTCTCAACCCCTGGTGATGTCTATCCTTCCAAGTAGGGCATGATGAACTTGGCCATGACAACATTATAAATGAATTATGGAATTTACTCACGTGTATTTAGTGATGATGTTAAATTAAGGTCGAGCCATTATGCTTTCATGGTATGCACAATTTTCATTATGAACGGTTTACTACTCTAAATATGTACTTGATTTTGTGTTGGCTTTAGGATGATGTTCATTGTGACCACCTTTGCCAATTACAAGCAATTAACAAGGAATATAGTTGGGTATTTGCCTTTATATCTAGTTGGTGGATAAATGTATGATAAGCCTTAGATATATACAAAATGTTATATTTTCAGAGGTAGTACATTGTTTGATATTACAATTTACTTCTGGGCTAATTTATGTCTAAATAATATGTGCCCAAAAAACAATTGAATTAAGTGAATGGATTTGATTCCTTTATAAGTTGGTATTTGTTTATGAACATGTGTTGAGTAGAGGCCAACTCACGTGGATTCAATGTGTTAACTGTGTTGGTAATTCGACCTCAAGATCATAGGACCTCATGTATAGGTTTGTGGATCACTTTATGTAACATATATCTAAGTCGCCTTGATTACTATTTGTAAACCCTAATGATGCATGTATTTTGTGTGCTGGGCTATAAGATGACCCTACATGTCGAAATCAAGTCTGATACAAGTGCAAATAGTTAGGTCTCACCAATACCATGCAGGTGAGATGCTAGTTGCTATCCGCTATATCATATGGATTAACCAACTTTCGCCCATGGTATATAGTTGAAGGATGCCAAAGCTGTTTATGATATGATGCAACTATAGTTTAGGTAACTATCGCCAGTATTGTGCAAGTGACAAATGTTAAGGGCTAACTGTCATATTTTAGGGTCTAATCACTTGTTTCTACCAGCACAGAGGTGATGGAAGCCAAGAGCTACCCATGGTATGGGCTTGGCCAACTTTCACCATTACCATGAGGGTGATAGATGCCAAGAGCTACCCCATATTGAGTTGGGTTGGCTATCAACCAATGGCATGATGGCGATAGGTATCAAGATCCATTGACTTGAAAAGTTCAACAAGCTATGGAAATCTTATTAATGATATTATGTAATGTGTGTTGTTACATTGACACTTTACTGGTAATGATTGCAAGTAGCATGAGATACTTTCCCATCATCACAACCAATGCAAAGAATTGGGAAAAAGGATCAAACCCACAATGTAGTACAAGATGCACCGACATTTCTTTTTCCGGTTGGGATTCTCTAACGTTAACTGTTACTAAACTAGGTAATAGGAAGATACATGTAATAGTGTCAAATTGTAATGTCCCTTGTTGGGACTTTACTTAATTTATTGTAAATTTATCAATTAGGGTTTGGATTGTAATGTCTCTTGATAGGATTAGTTATTCAACTTATTAGATTTAAGTTATCTGTACAAACTAATATCATACATACCTACCTTATTACTACTTCAACTCAATGAAGGAAGGATTAGGTATGCAACCAAGGTGCCTAGAGACCAATTGCAATGGGCTCCCTCAAAGTTTACAGGTCCAAAGTTTACAGGTCCAAGCCCATATCCTATCTTGGGACTTGCCCTCAAGGCTTCCGGGATGCTGACCCCTACCCTATCTTGGGACAGATAGCCATTGCTTGGATTTAGACAAGCTCCTCCTTGGTAACATCTCAACCTTTCCTTCTTGAGCCAAGTAATAGATAGGATTTGGATATATATATATTATAAACATTGAATATATATATATATTTCTAAGTTTATGATTATTTATGTATATGTAGGACCATATATGGGTCTCTCACTCATAATAGAATTTAGATATATTATTCAGCAGTCAGAATTACTGCTTGATTGCTTGCCAGCAATACTTATGCTTTATTCTCTTCCTTTATGATGAATAACAAATGTATTTATAATCTGCTATTCTTCCATAGAATAGCAGATATGATATAAAAAGAAAATAAGAAATGTCCCATTATATTTTTCATCTCCTTCCGTGTCTTTCTCCTCAAGTGCTGATATATCTTAAATAGCCTCAAGAGGAAGCGTAGAGTCATGTCTCTTTGCAAGGGTGTCTATCTCCCTAAGGAGGTATCTCTTCCTTTTTTAATGATGGGGGTTTATTCTTTAATGACAGTGATTCTAATTCTAATGTAAACAACACCCAACAATTATTAGCTTAAACATGAGACAAATCGTGGCAGTTATGTGATTCCAATGTCTGGGCGTCTGTCATGCTACCGTGTTGGATAATCATATTAATTAGGCCCTTGTGATACATGTTGTTCGCTGCCGACTATTTCTAAGTCCATCCCATGCTTCTGCGCTGGAACTGTTGTCTTGAATGTACTCCTATCCTTTGTTAAGCCTATGGACACGTCCTCTAATCAGCCACCGTGGCTAGTCTAGCGTCAACAGTCACTTATTGTTTTATTCAGCCAATTATATCTGATATAGATTATATATCCGCTTCTTCATGAATGGTTGGTTCGATCAAGATGACCAGATATTTACTGTCATGATGGTTTCTAGTCTTATCATGAACTCTTTGTTTAGAATATTATATTACAATTTATTATTTATATTTATCATTGTATTAATAATTATTATCAATAGTTATTATATTATTTATTAATTTTATTAAATTCTATTTTAGGAATGAGGACATTACACAGATCCACTTTCTATTGCTAGTTGGTCATGATATATATAAGTCAAAAATTATGTAATTGTGTAAAGATGGCCTTGTTTATTGTGGACAATGTTATACATATGCCCTTGCCAATGATGACAACAAGTAGTATGGGATGCTTTCTTGTCATCCTAAGTGGTAGTTGATTGGAAAAGGGATGGGATTCATACTGCACTATGAGATGCATTGGCATGCCTTTTCTAGATGGGATGTACTTATAGGCTTAAGTGTCAGTGAACCATGAGAAAGACTATATCTTATTGTGAGGTTTTCACACCATCGCCCCATTGCAAATGGGGACCTCCTTTTTCCTTAGCAACGAGTAGTTCTGTAGCTAGTGGTTGGTAGTTTTGTGGTTTTGTCAGCAGTTTAGCAGCTTTCAGGGTCTTGAGTGCCTAGCTCTAGAGCACTTCTGGAGTCTTTGAAGAAATCCAATTTGAGTCCACCTTGTCCAGTGAGATGCAAGCAAAATGGAGTTATGTGGCGATTTGAAGGTTCAAGCAAAGTTAGGATGAAGGCCTAAAATTCGAGGTGCAGTTGTTGAAATTGAGCAGGAGTGAGCATAAAAAAATGATGAGTTAACACTTAGTTTTCTTAGAAAAATCAAACATGGGCTCCACACTCATAATGTGCATTTTGTGTTATGAAATCTGGATCGTCCTATAGAGAATATATGTGAGTGCTGTAGTGAAATAGATTACCATTGTGATTGATCTTTTCACCAGCCATGGATATATATTTATATCTTTTGAATAGTCACATCTTGAAGAGTCATGACCATATAATAATATAATATGACAATTATGGTAATAACCATAATTGTCTACTATAACCATAATTAACACTAATATATACCATATTATATAATATATAAATATAAATCACAATTCTTCATTAACAATAATATATATATATATATATATATATATATATATATATATATATATATATATATATATATATATATATATATATATATATATATATATATATATATAATACGAATGAAGCTATATCTTAACACTCCCTCTTAGCGAGTGAGTATTAAATACCAAAAGTCTATCATGACATCCGCCACTTCAGGACACACAAGTTAATGTAGTCTCGTCATGAAAATAGACTTGAATATCATGATCTCCGCACAGTCGGGACACACAATTAAGTAGTCTATCTTGACACTTTGGTTAACCATTTACAAGATCGTCACCTTGAAATGTTAACCCACACACAAATGATCATTTTCACACAATATTGCAATATAATTTTTTATATTTATTCATGAATAAAAAACTCTGGCTCATCTAGAGAGTGGAAACCAAGACTTCCACCTTAGAATTGTCTATCAGTCATGACAATTTAAAACCAACAACTCAATGTTGTCTAGCCATGATAAGGTTATTACACAAGTAATAACATAGTATTCAAGATACCTTCTTTTCACCTAATAAGGTTTTATTCCTCAACATACCAAGGTTATATGAAGGTACACAATCTTCTTTCTAGCAAGACGCTTGGTAAGAGTATCGATTGTTTGTTCTTTAGTGAGGATGTACCTCCACTGAATTACAATTGTTTGCACAATCTCATAGTCTTGGTGAATTCAAAGTATACACCATCTTGACATGTTATACTCCCTCTGAATTTGTATGACCAAGATCCTGGGGTGCCAACTTAATTTGATTTTCTAGCTTCTTTTCCTGACATATAACCTTCTCACATGGTAATAACCATAATTGTCTGCTATAATTTCTTGATTACTAGAGAACCAACAAAACATGGTCTACTCCCTCTGAATCAAGATCCTTGAATGTCACTAATGTAGATCTTTTAACTTCTCCATCTGTCACGAAGGCATACCCTGTTTATATACTCAATTCGATGTCACTGCAGGATGTCATTTCATACTTTCCTTCCTGAGAGAACCAATACAAATAATCTGAATAGTCATAAGGTTACATTGGCTAGCATAAGATGCATTTGATCTTTTCCAAGGCCACAATATTAACATTTTGATCAAAATCCAAGGCATGGGAATTGAAGTTTGCATCCAAAATGATGTGCATAAAGAGGGTTCAAATTCAAAAATTGGGGAAAGTTTGTGAAAATCTGAACATGGTCATAGAACAAAACGAAGAAATCAAGTTTTTTTTGAGTAAAAATCTGGAAATTGATGCCAAAAACCATGTATAACTATGCTAAAATGATGTACAACTATGCCAAAAACCATGTACAACTATGACAAAAATGATGTACAATCATGTCAAAAACCATGTATAACTCACTCAAAAGTGCTGCATAACTCCTCAAAAAGTGGTGCATAACTCTTCAAAAATGGTGTATAACTCTTCAAAAATGGTGTATAACTCTTCAAAAACAGTGTACAACTCTCAAAAAAATAGTGTACAACTCAATAAATGATGCACGATCAAGAGGAAATAATGCACAAACAAGAGGAAACCACATCCATGTTTAGCATATGAGCATCAAGGCTCAAGCGCTTTGAAAAGAGAAAATCAGATCTTGGCCTTAAAGAAAAGAGTGCAACTTGCAGACCTAGGCTTCAAACAACAGAATTTGGAGCGACTTCATGCTAAAATCAGATCCTAAACACCCAGATTTTTGGTCGTAACCAGCGAAATAAACATCTGTAATTACATTCTAAATGGGAATTCAAGTAGAATTGGAATTTATTTAATGTTGATGTGTGGACTAGCTCAAATGCAACTACAGCGCTAAGATTAGGTGAAATACTTTATATTGCTTATACTGCCGTTTTTGTGAGTTTAACGCAAGTATTTTCTTGTTTTGCAAGGCTGAAGTGAAGGGTTGAGATGCTCAAGAACACGGAGGAACTATGGCAAAGAAAAATATGCGGACTTCATAAACTAGCAAGATGTGAGTGGTTCATCGAGAGGACAAGCAAGATGATGTTCGAGGTTGAAGAACAGGTGCAAGATCAAGGTCAAGGCATCAAAAGAGACATCAAGATTTCATGTACAAGCAAGTTCAAGGTCATGCCAATGAGAAGATTTCCAAATTTCGAAGGTGGAGAAGTGGAATTAAAATAGATTTTGCAAGGTAATAATGCTGATGTGGTGCCTATCCATTTCCAACCAGTCAAAATTTCAAGGTGGCATGTGTTCAAGATCAATCAATCAAATCATGCCAAGTGTATATGTGGAAGGCATCTAGTGCCTCTACCTAACCTTTTTTCTCAATGGTCTACAAGGGCATTGTAACTTTTCTAGTGGCCCAAAAGATGGTACACTATTGTAATTGGACAACCATTTAATGCTTGTTGCTATTAGTTGGATTAGGGCATTGTTGGAGAAATCTCGGCCCTTGATCTTGATTTAATCTTGGCCCTTCATTGTAATTGAACAACTATAAAAGGTCAAGCCTTCTCATTTGTAACTCATTAGATTACAGATAAAGTAGAGTAGGGGGAGACTTGTTGAAATTGTTGCAATAATACTACCAAATTGTTCTTAATTCATTGTTGCTCTTTATGGTGAACTGCTTGTATCATTTCATGTTAAGTAGAAGTAGAAGTAGATGAATGGGAGATATTGTTGAATGTTGATCAATGGTGGAGCTAGTGTCCATACCTTTTGGTACTTTCTGATTGTAACAACATAGTGTTAGTTTGGGCCTAAATTGAAAGTGTTTAACTTTCGTTGAAAATGTTCATTTAGATTGCGCCTTCATAGGGTATTTATTTGAATGAGTATTGACAATGTGAAAACCATTCCTGCATCCTTAGAAGATAGCACCCTCCAATGCCTAGTTGATATGGTGAAGCAAGGACTAGTTAGAGGCTCACCCCATCATCAACATTGTCTAACATTCTTAGAGTTAGATTAGAGTTTTTGAACCCTTTCTCTTTGCAGTTTGTTGGTTGGAAGAAGTTTAAGTCAAGTTGATATCCATTTATTGAATAGCACAAGTCCCTTTGTGATAATCAGCAAATCACATCAT
Source organism: Chamaecyparis obtusa (assembly GCA_027943335.1). Classification (NCBI taxonomy): domain Eukaryota; kingdom Viridiplantae; phylum Streptophyta; class Pinopsida; order Cupressales; family Cupressaceae; genus Chamaecyparis; species Chamaecyparis obtusa. The sequence goes on from BSBK01005861.1 coordinate 231,133, forward strand.
TATAAGCTAAGTCCACGATAGAAGGAAGCTTAAGGTTGTCTAATTTGATCACACAATCCATGTACATTGTTTAGCATATAAGCATCCTTATTCAAGAGAGTGTTGGATATTTAGTGTTTCAAACTCAAAGTACTAAGTATTTGATTCTACATGTTGTAGTGGCATAAAAGTCACATCAACACTTCCCTTTTGGTAGTTGATTACTATGTGTACTTGTGAGGTTCAGTTATGCAAATTGTGTATATGCATTAGGTGCTTGAGCTAGTCATTTTGTGTATATGCGATGCATGCATTGGTTATATTACATTGCATATATATGATTATTCAAATTGTGCATATGTGACTATGGTTGGTAAAGCTATAGAGTTGGCACTTCTAATTTAGTTGGAAGATGATTGATCAAGTTAGTTTTGGATGCGAAGATTAAAAAGGTAACCTAAGAGAAGTTATTACAAAATGAGCATGGCTCCTATCATAGACCATCGTAAACCCCATACATCGTTGGCTAGCATAAATATGCAAATGCTTCTAGATCTATTTTTGGATATGCAAAACTCAAAAATGTGTACTAGTTGTTACCTCTAAACAATCACAAGTAAGAATTCTGAATTAGTCGGGCATTTAAGAAAAGTTTAGACTGTCTAGACTCCACACTATGTACAATATAATGTAAAGCACAAGTTTGTGCATATTCAAGATAGTAAAGAATCTTCCTTTTTGTAATTTGGATTCAAACTTTTTTTAAATCCCTATTCCTATTAACAGTTTCAGCTAATGTGTCAATTTAAAACGGGATAAATTGATGTACTATTTACATAAACAAGGCCCAGCTTATGTAATGTCCTCTCCATAGATTGGTCAGTTGACAATTGAGGTTGGCCTACTATACGGTTCCCATAGGTCAACAAATTGTATAGGGGATCCATTCAAGAGCTTATAAAGACATATCAGGGCTTTGTGAGCCAGTTTGGCCAGTTTGGGGCAATCTCCTAGATTTTAGGAGGAGTCACTATTTTTTAGAGATGGACTGGGAGTTGACCAGGATGCATCAAGAGACCTTCGAAATCTGGAAACTTTTGGCACAATTCCTATTTTTAGGAGTTCCTAAACTCTAGGAGGAGACTGTCAATTTGCTCACAGTGGTTAGACAACATCAATGGATAGGTGACATCAGACAAAACTCAAATTGGGGTCTAGATGAGCGTGTTATGAATAAATCAAAAAATAATTAAATTATTTCCAAAGTTAGATGTTAATGAAATAATAATAAAAGTGATTATTATAATCACTTTAAAACATAATAATAAATTATAATAAGGGGGTCATGGCACAAGTCCCTAGGAGGTGATTAATAAAAGTTGCAACTTAAAATGGGGTCATTTTGTAATGGTAAATAGCCCTCATTTGGATCGAATTCCTAAGTGAAGAGTATTTAAAATTAAACTTAGAAAAAGTTTATAAAATAAAATATGGAGCAAACCCTAAATGAATTGAACCAATTTGGAGGGAAAGCAAATTGAAATAAAAGAAGTTTTTGGAGGCATTTTGGAAATTATCCAAGTTTATTGTTTGCATCAGCATTGGGTTTTGAGCCTCCATGAGGGTTTGAACCAAAATTCGTCTTTCAACAATGAAATCTCCTAGGAGAAACTGGAGTTAATCATAGCCCCGGCTCTTGGTGACAGGTATTTGCAATTAAATCAATTGTTACTTCAGTTTGGGGATCAGAATTTGAGTGACATTTCTCAGATCAGAAATAGAAGGCAGGGATTTCCTCATAAGAAATGCAGATCAGAGCTTTGGGAATAATTTTATTTAATTTTGAGCAACCCAGCCTGGGCCGTACAACTTCAGATTCCATCCAGCAACCCCCAGCTTGGACACCTAGAATGAAAGGGCAGATTTGTTCAAGAAACCCCATCAATTTGTGCAGTAGACAGCATTGTTCAATCAGAAAAAGGTCAGGTATGGGAATTTAGGGGGAAAACACCAGCATACTACCTGCCGTACAATCATACATTGCTTATTGATCACCCCAAAACTTGGACAGCAGTCAGATGGTAGTAGAAGTTGCATAGTATTCAGAGGTGGTGAGTCCTGTAGCAGCATTTCGGCCTTTTTTTCAAAGGAAAAGAAGACGGATCACACAAGTCATTCCATACGTCTGCAATCTATGAAATCAAATTTTGAAACAGTGGACAGCCGGTACGACTCTAAATGTATTGTGCTTTTTTTTTAAAAAGAATTGAATAAATCAGATTGAAATCAATCTTAGACTCTAGCTTCAAATTTCTTTTTGCATTTGGTTTCTTTTTTCCTCGCATTGCAAATCATCTTCTCAAAAAAGCAAAAAAATAAAAATAAATATCAGAAAAAAATGCAAAAACAAAAAAATCAGAATTCTGGCAAAAATCAGACTTAGCAAAAAAATTCATATTCGGGGGTGCCTATTACAGTGGTATCAGAGCACAAACATTCCTGCCATCCTATGAACAACATATAGACTATTGATGAGTGATCAATACTTTCTAACTTACACCAGAAGAGGAAATCACATGATAGACGTTAGAGTCAGCAACACACTTACAAACACCATGGCTGAGAAGGAGGAGAAGGCCAGATCCCTTAGTCCTAACTCCAGAATAGAGAGGAAATTTGATACCATGATGGATATGTCTTAGTTATTGGGACAAATAGCTAAGCAGAATCAATCATGTGATGAGCAGCCTCAGCATACTACCCATATAGGAGAGACTAGCAGGCCACAAGGTGAGCGCACTACAGCCTCCAGTTCAGTCCTGAGGCCTCTACAACCCGTTTTCACTCCACAGGGGCGCGGGCCTGAGTTACATATTTCAATGGCAGAGGAGATCCGACATCATTACACAGAGTATATGACCTTACCATCTGAGGTCAGGGAGCTATTGACCCTTGATCAGTTCATTGGATAGAAGAGGGTCGGGTCAGGTTTAGTAGGTAGAGCAAATCACAAGGCTCCATAGGGTAACAAGGATTTCCAACAGATTGTGGGCAAGTTGACCTTACCACATTTTGATAGAGGAGATCGATGTTCAGCTCGTTCTTGGGTACAAAAGTTAGACAATTACCTTTCCTTGAAGCCTATGTCAGAGGAGGCAATTAAGTCACTGTTTTAAACTTAGCGGCGTAGCACATGAGTGGCGGTACCACAGATTGATCACTTTGGGACATCACTACATTAGCTCCTATGATGAGTTCACCAATAGACTCATCGAGCGCTTTGATTGTAAGGAGCCAAAGATGTATTTCAGGGAGCTTGCACACCTCAAGCAGTCTGGGTCTTTAAAGTCATATATATCTAAGTTCCAGAGGTTATTAGTGATGGTGACACATATCTCAGAGAGGAGGTTGACAATTCTTTTTGTTGAGGGGCTTTCAAATCCTTTGTGCAATAGGGTTAGAGCATTGGACCCACCCACATTACAGTTTTCCATGAAGAAGGCTAGGAGCATGGAGCATGGTGATTCGAGGAAAAAGGATAGGAAACCATTTCATAGAACTTCAGAACAGAAAAAGAAACCATCTCAAAAACCCAATGATGAATCAAAAATGACTTGAGACGCAAGAATTTGTGCTTTAAATGGAAGGAACCATGGAACCTTAAGCACAAGTGTGCTTCAAAGGGGAAAGAAAACAAGATGGAATACCTTTCAGGGGATGATGCTAGTTCTAAAATTTTAGACTAGTAGATTGAGCAGTGTGACAATGAGGGAGAGAGTGCATCAGAGGGGTTAGTAAAGAGCAAGAAGATGAGAAACACATGGCACGCCTTTCTAGCATTTAGAAAGAGGGATCATTCAAGATGAGAGGGGTCTTAGGACAGCAGTGAGTGATCACCTTACTTGACACAGGAGCCACACATAATTTCATTGATGGGGGGCTCGTGGCTAGGCGTGGGATTCAGACAGAGGAGTTTGAGGGGTTCAGAATGAGCGTAAAATGGTTTTACTTTCATATGTACTAGGAGGATTCTCAACCTCCCCTTGAGGTTGAATGTCTATGAGTTCTACGAAGACTACTATGTTGTTTGTTTGGGTGAGATGGATGTCATCCTAGGGATGAAATGGCTTCACATGATTGAGGAGTTCTACCTCAATGTGTGCACTATGGAGATGAGGTTTGAGGTAGATGAGAGGAAGCATGTGTTGAGAGGTTTGACAGATGGGAGCATCTACATAGTATCCTTGAGGAGGATGGAGAGATTGATTTGACATGAACAAGTAGAGTGGACAGCAGAGTGTGTGTTGATGCGTATTGCATTTGAGTAGCAAAAGAGAGAATATCCACCATAGATTTAGAGGATATTGACTAAACACAATAAGGTGTTTAGTGACATTTCACTAGGTAGACCACTAGACATCGGTATTAAGCACCTCATTGAGTTAGAGGAGAGTGCAAAACCCGTCATCATCACCCCATACAGACACCCCAAGCGACTCAAGGTTGACATAGAGGAGACAATAAAGGAGTTGCTTGATATGGGGCATATCAGACCTAGCAAGAGCCCATTTGCATCTGCAGTTATGTTATTTAAGAAGGATGGGCCTCTTCGCATGTGCATTGACTACCGAGCCCTGAATTAAAAGACAATTAAGAACAGGTATCTCATACCTCACATAGATGAGTTAATTGATGAGTTGAATGGAGCTTGTTACTTTTTTACAATAGTTACCATTAGATACGGATGAGAGAGGAGGTAGAGAAGACAACAATCAAATGTCACTATGGGCATTTCAAATTCCTGGTTATGCCATTTGGCCTAACCAACGCACCAACCACATTTTAGTCCTCTGTGGACAAAGTGTTTCAGCATCAATTGCAGAGGCTTGTTTTGATATTCTTCGATGACATTTTGGTGTTCAGTCGGTCTTGGGGAGAGCACTTGAGACACTTGGAGGAGGTGTTAGATATTTTGGAGAGGGGGTCCTTGTATGCCAAGGAGTCCAAGTGTGTGTTCGAGATGACAAAGTTTCTCTATTTGGGGCATATTATCAGTGCAGAGGGAGTCAAAGTTGATTCAAAGAAAATCTAGGCAATTGTTGATTGGCCCCCACCCAAAAATCTCATGTAGTTTAAGGGAATTTTTGGGTTATGTGGGTTTTATAGATGCTTTGTGAAGGGGTTTTCACAACAAGCAGCACCACTCGCATATTTGAAAAAGAAAGGGCCTTTCATTTGGACTAAGGAAGCATAACAATGTTTTGATCAGTTTAAGCAATTGATGAGCTCGTGTCTAGTGCTTGCATTACTGGATTGCACTAGGCCATTTGAGTTATAGTGTGATGCCTCGGGAGAGGAACTTGGTGCGGTGTTGATGCAGGACAAGCACCCCATAACATTTGAGAGTCGTAAATTGAAGGGGCCAGAGAGGAGTTACATCATTATGATAAGGAAATGCATGTGTTGGCTAAGTTTAGGCAGTACCTTGTGGGCAAAAAATTTGTGGTAGAAACAGATCATAATAGCCTAAAACATTTCCTCACTCATTGGGATCTCATCGATCATCAACAGAAATGGGTCAATAAGCTTTCAGGCTTACGATTTTGATATTGCTTATATGAAGGGGAAAAAGAATATTGTTGTTGATGCCTTATCATGGAGACCCCAATTGTGTTCTATTGGAGAGATTGCAGATGATTGGCGAGGTTTGATTTCTGTCAAGTATGCTAAGGATACATGGGCTACTGCTATTATTGATGGGACAGTACAGGATGACCGATATACACTTGTAAATGATCTCATCATTTACCAAAAGTGGATCTTTTAGTACCAAGATCGAAGATGAAGAGACAAATATTGTGTTCTTTTCATGATGTATGGTCGTACATCCAAGGTACTTTAAGACATACAGGCAGATAAGAGAGGGATTCACTTGGAAGAGGCTTAAGTCAAAGGTCCTCAGATATGTTTGTGACTGCCCTACTTGTCACTAGAATGAATAGAAGAACACCTTTCTTGCAGGTTTATTGCAGCCCCCACCCACTTCGAGTTGGAAGTGGGAGTGTATCTCGATTGGACTTTATCACTAAATTTGCACACTTCTTTCCGATCACCACTACATATACAACAGTCATGGGTTGTCAAGGACCATAGTTAGTGATAGGAACAACAAGATTATGAGTCATTTTTGGTAGAAGTTGTTTAGGCTTAGTGGCACCGAGCTCACTCCAAGTACCAGCTACCACCCCCAGACAGATGGTTAGTCAGAGGTTGTTAGATAATGGGTGGAGGGATACCTTAAGAACTACATATCGGGGCAGAAAAGGGCATAGGCCAAGTGGTTATATCTATTTGAGTATGTGGACGTTGAGGAGAAGACTAGGGAAATATATGATAAGAAGTTGGAGGAGATGAACAAAAGGATTACCAAACTGAATCCACTCTTAGGAAGATCATGGGACAAAGCTACAAAATTGTTTCTTCTTCTACTGAGAACATGAAAGCCTTGGTGACTAACCTAGCATGAAGAACATTCTCATGCCCTACGACATCATGGAGCTGAAGACGAAGGCATAGAGAGTGAGTCAGCTTGAGGAGGTCGCTGAGACCTTAAAAAATTTGGGTTAATTCAGTTTGTCTCCTTTTTGTAGTCTGTTGTTATGTTGGCTTCTTGCTGGTTTTTTGCTAGGGATGGGCTGGTTGTGTGGTGTTTTTTTGCTTTCTTCTTGTCCAGGTGTTGGTTTGTCTACTTCGTGTTGGTGCACTTTATTGATATATTTTATGAAATTGCACTATAAAGGGTTTTGGATCCCTTCAAAACCTGTTTTTGCATTAATCAAAAACACAACCTATCACATGTCCATTCAGATGATACTATTTATGGCATTATACGGATATGATGCACCTAGCTTTTTGGATTTTCTTTTTAGTGACTAATGAGTGCCTAATGCCAAGGACCTCTTGCAGGAAAGCCAGGATATCATGAGGGCCTTGAAGGAGAACATCCAAAAAGCTCAGAAACAACAAAAACAATATAACGATCAACGCAGGGTTGAGCGTTCATTTGAGGTGGGTGATATGGTACATCTTATGTTGCAACCATATAGACAATCCACTCTCAAGAAGAGTGAGGCCTAGAAGATTAAGCCACGCTATTATGGACCATTTAGGGTCATCAAACATATTGGTGAGGTGGCTTACGAGATGGAGTTACCAGCTGATAGTCAAGTACATAATGTCTTCCATGACTCACCTTAAGAAGGTGATTGGACATAAAGTGATACCTTCTACACTGCTACCACCCCTTGATGAGGAGGGAAAACTGATTTTGGTCCTTGAGGCTATCGTTGACACCCGAGAGAGGAGACTTACGAGAGTTATTGATGAAGGGTGCTCCCCTTAATACCACAAACATGTAATAGAAACAGAGAAACAACAACAATATGCAAGAACAGAAAATTGGCTTCTTATTATCTCCACAAATGTGGAATTACAAACTTTTAGAATTACAATATGTAAAGCCACATGGGCATTCCCTCACCATATTCTGTAGGACAAAGCCTCAAATCAATACCCAGATCTACTACCCAGAACTGCCCCGAACTGCCTGAGACAACACTATGGGCCTTCCTTGTATAGGCAATTTCCACCGCCCGAGAAGGTTCCGGAAATTTAGCCCTAAGGGCCGACCAAACTTAGAGTTATTTTATTTTTCATTTTATTACATCTTAGTCAGCTCAAAATAACTTTTGAAACCCGAACAGAAATTTTGAAGAAAAATTATTTTCCACCATTTCAGGTGGCCTGACTTTCGGAGACCATAAGTCATCACTAGTTGCTCTAATTGACTATTATGACCCCAATTCGAAAAGGGCATGAGGAGCTCTACATAGCTTGAATCAAGCAAGCTTCATTCAACCGAAAATTCGACCTCATCCGGGGCCTCTAAAGCCTTCAAAACTGAGTTCAAAGTTTTTGTACCCTGCTGCCAATACCAAAAATCTTCAATATCTTCGAAACTAGACCTGGTCTAGCCATGAAACTTTACTGGCAGGCTGATATGATTGAGATGAACCTCCACATGTAAAATCAAAACATTCCGAGATCATATGACCAACTTACTAAAAATAGCAAATTTCCATAAATAGCAGCTCTGCACAAGATAGCCCTTATTGAATACAAAAACAGAAATATTTTTGGGTGATGCAAGATTGTTGTTACACCTAGGATGCTCCTGCATCAGACACCCGTGGTAATTTGAGAAGTGACCCCGTCACATCTCACGTGTAGAGGAAAACCAAGGCGGTTAAGCTCCTCCCTTGTCAGCCATGATGAATCTTCAATAGGTCGTCCTTTCCAGTTGACCAAATATTCTTCATATGTCATGTTCCTTGTGCTTCTGCCAACACAACTATCCAGTATATCCTCAATCTCCTTGGTAGCTGAAATAGTTGCCGGAATACTCCACTGTGTTGTTGTGATCTCATCTTCAACACCTCCCTCATGATACTCCGTCAAATCTGAAATGTTAAACACTGGTGAAATATTCAGCTCAGTAGGCAATTCTATCTCATAGGCATTTCTTGAATCATGCTTCTTCAGTATCTTACATGGCCCAAATTTCTTCATTTTCAACTTGTGATATGTACCAACCGAAAATCGCACCTTCCGCAAATGAACCATGACTTCATCTCCAACCTGAAATTCCTTATACCTCCTTTTCTCATCTGCCTTAGCCTTATACTGTGCATTCATTTTGGAAATGTGCTTCCTCACCTCCTTATGGATGTTCTTCAAATGTTCTGCAAAATCCTCAGCTTCAGCACTACTTATTTCTCCTTTATCTATCTTTCTCAACTCAGATGCATTTCTGGGACTACTTCCATATACAATCTGTGGATGATGTGAGGAACTAAACTTCAAATTTGTCTTCAGCCCTTCACCTTCTACTAGTGTCATTTTGTGTGCTACCTTATTTGGCAAACTGGCTCCTGGAATCAAGTCCATCTGATGACTGATCTTTCTTACTGGTGGTAATCCATCAGGCACATTATCGGATACAATATCCTCAAATTCATTCAATAATTCTGCAACTTCTACAAGTACATCTTCTACTTCCTCTTTCCCATCATTTGGAATTAAGGTAAAACACATATGCTCATGCCTCATACCATCTAAGAAATTTCCTCTATCAACAAAAGTTATTCTTGCATTACCACATACCTTTTCTTCTGCTTCCTTCAATGGTTTTAGCTTATGTCGCACTCCATCCTTTGTCAAGGAATAGGTATTCGCACGACCATCGTGTACAGCACATCTGTCAAACTGCCAAGGTCTACCCAACAACATATGACATGCATCCATAGATATGATATCACATAGTACCTCATCTTGGTACCAGCCGATCTTGAACTTCACTAGGCACTGTTCACTGACCATGACCTTGTGGTCATCTTGCACCCAGGCAACCCGATATGGATGTGGATGTTTCTGCCTCTTGAGCTTCAACTTTGTCACCATCTCTTCTGACACCAAATTATCAGTACTGCCACTATCAATAATCACATCACAACACTTGCACCTGGTGCGAAACAGGCTCCTTCTTTGCTCAGGTTCATTTTCACCACTCAGCAGGACTCTTCTGTTGATCAACATTTCTCCTCTTTCAGCCTCTTCAGAATTTGATGATCTGGCATCCTCATCTACATATGCAACTCTGGCCTGGCCTTCATCCCTCCTATCCATCCTTCCTTGGCGTTGAGGACATTCAAATGCCCTATGACCTTCTTCTCCACAGTGAAAACATGTTCCACGGAAGCCTCCTCTTCCAGATCCTTGTCCTCTTCCTCTTCCTCTCTGATCTCTATTATTCTGATCATGGAAATGATTGAAATTATCTCCTCTCTGATTCTGACTGTTACTGGCCTCATCCTGCTTTTTCGGATCTTCATTTCGATCTCCATATGACCGTCCACCAGATCTTTCATCACGAGTTCTTCCATTTTGTCTGCTCTCGAACTTCTTCTTGTTCAGCTTTTCCTCTACTTCTAGGGCAAACTGATATGCCTCTTCAATACTGTTCATTCGAACCAGATTCAGCTCCTCCTGAATGCTCGGCCTTAACTCATTAAGGTAATGGGCAACTTTCTCCTTGTCAGCTTCTGCATGACCTGTTCTGATGAGGATTCGATAGAACTCCTCTGTATACTCCTAAACAAATCTTTCCGCTTGCTTCAAACTATGCATTTTCTTCAGTAGGTCAAGCTCATAATCACAGGAATGAACTGTCGCTTCAATTTATCCACCATTCGATCCCATCTGGTGATTTTATCTTTCCCTCTTCTATTTCGCTCCAATTGAATCTCTTGCCACCAGATCTTCGCATGACCTTTTAGTCTGGCCTTCGCGAATTTGACCCTATCAGGATCCTCAATATCTTCATATTCAAAATATTCTTCACATTCATTGATCCAGTCGATCAACTCTTTTGGGTTAAGATTTCCTGAAAATGCAGGAACCTCAATCTTAGGTCTTTTCCCGATCTTTGAGATGGCTTGGAAAAGTCTTTCTTCCTCCTGGTTCAGAACTTCGCCTTCTTCTTGATCTTCTTCTTCGGCTTCATCCTCGCTTTCGTCTCTGATATTAAGATTTCCTCTGCAAATCTCCTCTTGCAATGCTCGCACTTGTCTCTGCAGTGCCCTAACCTCAGGTGTTACAACACCAACTCTTCCGCCACGTTCCCTTCGTGGAGGCATTTTCACGCTTATCGCTGAAACCCTAACCACGGTCCTAGTGCAAACTGCCTCACAGTCGGCGATCTATTTACACAGAAACCCTAACCCACGGTCCTGGTGCAAACTGCCTCACAGTCGGCGATCTGTTTACACACTCAGGAACTCCCGCTCTGATACCACTTGATGAAGGGTGCTCCCCTTAATACCACAAACACGTAACAGAAACAGAGAAACAACAACAATATGCAAGAATAGAAAATTGGCTTCTTATTATCTCCACAAATGTGGAATTACAAACTTTCAGAATTACAATATGCAAAGCCACATGGGCATTCCCTCACCATATTCTGTAGGACAAAGCCTCGAATCAATACCTAGATCTACTACCCAGAACTGCCTGGGACAACACTACGGGCCTTCCTTATATAGGCAATTTCCACCGCCCGAGAAGGTTTCGGAAATTTAGCCCTAAGGGCCGACCAAACTTAGAATTATTTTATTTTTCATTTTATTACATCCTAGTCGGCTCAAAATAACTTTTGAAACCCGAACAGAAATTTTGAAGAAAAATTATTTTCTGCCATTTCAGGTGGCCTGACTTCCGGAGGCCATAAGTCATCACCAGTTGCTCCGATTGACTATTATGACCCCAATTCGGAAAGGGCACGAGGAGCTCTACAACACTTAAAACAAGCAAGCTTTATTCAGCCGAAAATTCGACCTCATCTGGGGCCTCTAAAGCCTTCAAAACTGAGTTCAAAGTTTCTGTACCCTGCTGCCAATACTGGAAATCTTCAATATCTTCGAAACTAGACCTGGTCTAGCCATGAAACTTTACTGGCAGGCTGATATGACTAAGATGAACCTCCACATGTAAGATCAGAACATTCTGAGATCGTATGACCAACTTACTAAAAATAGCAAGTTTCCATAAATAGCAGCTCTGCACAAGATAGCCCTTATTGAATACAAAAACAGAAATATTTTTGGGTGATGCAAGATTGTTGTTACACCCAAGATGCTCCTGCATCAATTATTAGGGAATATCTATTGAGGTGGAAGGATTTGTCGATGGAGGACGCTACATGGGAGAGTGAGCACATTTTGTGGCACTTGGAATTGAGATTGCTCGAGGACAAACAATCTCGAGGAGGGCGGACTATAATGTCCCCTCCTTAGGTTGGTCAATTGAAAGTTGAGGTAGGCCTATTATACAGTTCCTATAGGTTAGCAGATTGTATAGGGAACCCATTCATGGGCTTATGGAGACATATCAGGGCTTGGTGATCTAGTTTGGGGTAGTCTCCTAGATTTTAGGAGGAATCCCTATTTTTTAGGGATGGACTGGGAGTTGACTAGGATGCATCAAGAGACCTCTAGGATCAGCTTGGAGACTTTTGGTGTAGTTCATATTTTTTAGGAGAGTTCCTAAATTCTAGGAGACAAGTGTCATCAAACAAAACTCAAATTGGGGTCCAAATGAGCGTGTTATGAATAAATTGAAAAAATTAAATTGTTTCCTAAGTTAGATGTTGATAAAATAATTATTATTATTATAATCACTTTAAAACATAATAATAAATTATAATAAGGGGGTCATGGCACAAGTCCCTAGGAGGTGATTAATATAAGTTGTAACTTAAAATGGGGCCATTTTGTAATGGTAAATAAGGCCCTCATTTGGATCGAATTCCTAGGTGCATTGTATTTAAAATTAAACTTAGCAAAAGTTTATAAAATAAAATAAGGAGCAAACCCTAAATGAATCGAACCAATTTGGAGGGAAAGCAAATTGAAATAAAAGAAGTTTTTGGAGGCATTTTGGAAATTATCCAGGTTTATTGTTTGCATCAGCATTGGGTTTTGAGCCTCCATGAGGGTTTGAACCAGAATTCGTCTTTCAGGAACAAAATCTCCTAGGAGAATTGGATTTGGGTGTAGTCCCAGCTCTTGGTGACAGGTATTTGCAATTAAATCAATTGGAACTTCATTTTGGGGATCAGAATTTGGGTGACATTTCTCAGATCTGAATTATAAGGCAGAGATCTCCTCATAAGAAATACAGATCAGAGCTTTGGAAATAATTTATTTAATTTTGAGCAACCCAGCCTGGGCAGTACAACTTCAGATTCCATCCAGCAACCCCCAGCTTGGACGCCTAGTATGAAAGGGCAGATCTGTTCAAGAAACCCCATCAATTTGTGCAGTAGACAGCATTGTTCAATCAGCAAAGGGTCATGTTTAGAAATTTAGGGGAAAAACACCAGCTTACTGCCTGCCGAACAGTCATACATTGCTTATTGATCACCCCAAAACTTGGACAGCAGTCAGATGCTAGTAGCAGTTGCATATAGTATTCAAAGGTGGTGAGTCCTGTAGCAGCATTTGGGTGTTTTTTTGAAAAGGAGAAAAGAGGACAGATCACACAAGCCATTCCATATGTGTGCAATCTATGAAATCAGATTTTGAAACAGAAGAAAGCCTGGTACTGCTCTAAATTTATTGTGCTTTAAAAAAAAAGAATTGAAGAAATCAGATTGAAATCAGTCTTAGTGTCTAGCTTCAAGTTAGTTGTTTTTTGCATTTGGTTTCTTTTTTCCGGGCATTGCAAATCATCTTCTCAAAAAAACAAAAAAAGTCAAAAAAACACAAAAATCACAAAAACAAAATCAGAAAAAAACAAGCAAAAACAAAAAAAATCAAAATTGTGGCAAAAATCAGACTTAGCAAAAAAATCCATATCTGGGGGTGCCTATTACAGCTTACAAAACATCCAATAGGATAACACGTCAATCCCTAGCAGAATTTGCCATATTGATATAACTCTTATTTACCAGCAATTCCTTTGGATATTGTAACTCCAAGCTAATTAAACATTGAAAAATATAGCCATTACATAAGGACAAAATCTCTGCAAAATCACACCTTGTCTCTTTCATCCTCACTTTATGTGTGTGTGTTTCTAAGTATAAAGTACAATCCCAAATTCAATCATAACCTTCAAAAAACAAAGCCCGCAGATAGTCAATTAGAAACTCCTCTCCCAAGGTGTAAATCCTCTCAAAAGACAGTAACTGAGAACAATTATACCTCAGAAAAAAACTGAAATTCTCTGAGAGCAGGTTCCATTTAAAATTAGAAGGCTATTCAAGAATACCCATTGATAGAATATAGATCGATCTTAAAATTCTGAAATTTTTCATAAACATAGAGTAAAGAACACAGCTGCAAACTGAATAGTCAACCTACCTGCTATTCTAAACTTGGGATTAGATCTCATCTGAGCTTCAAGTTGAGCCTGCATCCATTCCATTGGGTATGAAGGCACTGTGTCCAACACCTGAATCTGCTGGGGAAAACTATGGCTGTTGGTACTTCTATCACTGTGGCCTTTTAAGCCTGCACTAGACTTACCAAATGCTTCAGTTATTGACTGTAAACCAGCTTGGGCTGGTGGCAACTCTGGGATAGATGATGACATGGTACCACTGAAAATATCACCATTTACATTCCGTACAATGTTTTTTTTCTCATTCACTACAAAAGTACCAACTATTACCTGAAAGTTAAAAACAGAATGTGATCAATAGATTGACTGAGGAAGTAACCTGTATTAACATAAGCTTAAAATGAGCTACTAAAGTAGCAGTACCTGTACAGGACTCGCGGCCATAAGACATCCTGTCACTGCACCACCCATAATAATCCCATCTGGCCCAGAAAAACAAACACTAAGGCCACCAATAGGCTTTTCACCTTCTTCAGTACTTTGAAAAGAGCCAGACAAAGAATGAATTTCATATTGTCCCTGGAAAACAGAAGCAACGAGAATCATATCTATATTCAAATAAAGGTTGTATTGTCCAATGTGCATTGATCTTGATCAGGACTACACTTCATCAACTGTGTTTTAAGCTACATGGTGTGCAGATAAACCTGGTAAAACTTCATTAACATTGTTTATGACATCGTGGATGTCAAGTCAAAATTCAAGAATACAATTAGGAAAGCAACCATTTTAAATTTCAACCAATCATTCAAGAACTTGATTACAAATGTGATGAAAATTTGCAGACAACTGCAATAATAAAGTAAACTTTTACAAAGCAATCCAGAAAATTCTCAAAATTATGAACAAAATCCCCTATGACAAATTATCTAGGTTTCAATCTACATTAAAAAAATGCTACTTGACTATAACTTGCAAGTTCATGCTATATAGCATGATTTAATTTAAAAAACACAATGACAAAGATTGATAAATTCTGTAAGCTGGAATAACAAGTGTTCTATGTGTATAGTTCAAAGTGACTAGACTGACATATGATGCAGGGTAATACAATATTTGATATTTACTAATATTAGTACTAACTTGTGGCACATGCAGGAATACATATTGAATATGTACACAAGTTGGTATGGAGAAATAAAAAATCACTATTCAACAACATTGTGGCCTTTACACAGTTTGACCAAGCTTGGATTATTGACTCCATTTGAGCATATCAGCTCACAGTCAAGAAGACTATTCGGAAGAAATTAAAATGCCCATTGATGATTTGGTACTGTTAAAAGATGACTTCACCTTCATGTACAAGTAGAAGTCTTCTCAAAATGGGTCTCTCTTTAATGCCCATATGGAAGACTGGATGTGAATCAAGCCCCATGGCTCGTGGCAGATGCTGGTGAGAAACTGTTCGTTGATATTGAACAATGATGAAGTAAGAGCTTTAAAAAAGTCCCTGCAAACATATACTTTGCTTCAATTTTATTTTCTGTTTATTTTCGGTACATTGCTTGGATATCTGCTAGACAAGAATGCTATGGCAGCCATGAAAAATGTAGTTATTTTTCTTATTGGCCCTGCACATTTCCCACTATTGATATATCATAGTATTGAAGCATGACTGAAGCAGCCATATTGCCATTATTGTGATATAGGTTCACAGGCCTCAGGTTACTTATTCCTGCAACTTAATTCCTATTCACATCATGATGCCATATTTTGATTCCTTAATGTCATTATATCCCTCCTATAGGCTCATCTAGCCTTATAGACCCCTTAAATTTAATTGTTCATCTTTGGCTAACATTCCCGAGCATAGACAATGAGTTAGAATTCTACCGTTTTATCACTTGGACAGAGTCAGCATCACTGACCATGATCAATGATGTCATTACTATTGAGTTTTGATCTAT
The DNA here is from genome assembly GCA_027943335.1 of Chamaecyparis obtusa. Lineage (NCBI taxonomy): Eukaryota > Viridiplantae > Streptophyta > Pinopsida > Cupressales > Cupressaceae > Chamaecyparis > Chamaecyparis obtusa. Next base: position 247,044 of record BSBK01005861.1, read on the forward strand.
GTCTTGGTACCCCTATTTTTACCTTAATCCTTGGAACATTTCTTGAAAAAATTGACCTAATCACCTCTACCCTTGCAAAGTATGGCAGATATATCTAGGGCCTTGATTCCCACCATGGGAGGACAGAGATGATTCTTAACTAATAGTACCTTATAGCTTGGAGCTAAGGATTTGCTACAGATAAATAACAGCTAGAGGAACATGTAACTACCTAACTTGTTAGGCTACCTCTTCTTTTCCCAAATTGTAATCAAAACTATTGAATCTGAAGACACAAAAGCTATTGTCAAAGGAGATCATTATGTCAATTAGTTCCCTAAACGTAGCCCCCAACCTCTAGTAGATAGGGGACATCCATGAGACATCTGCCTTAGAAAGGTGACATTTCTAGGATGTTCTCCTCATTTGGAGACTTCGAGAAAATGTTGGGACATCCCTAAGACCTTCAAGGGGCTTGTCAGCATCCCTCAAATGCACCAAAAATACCCAGCCATCCCTTGCATCAAACAACTGTAAAAAGCAAATTTTTAAAAGAAAATCCATCATTCATTTTGATATTTGAGTCACTAATCCTAACCCTAATAGCCTAATTGTTCGTTTGAATGGGTATATTATTGTTGTGTCCTGACATGACTAGCATAAGAAAAATTGTCTTAATTTTAAGACTTCACAATTTTCTATAACCCGTGCAGTGAATCCTCTTCATAATATCATTAATCGATAATGCTCTCAGCCAGGGAGAAAATACAAGGAATCAGCACATCATGGATGAGAAGCAATTCCCCCTAAGCATTGATTTAATTAACAACAAGGTGATTAGAATTGGTTAAGGATATATTAAACTACAGAAATCCTATGAACTACAGCAATGATTAGTATGTAAATACAAACAGCACTCATAAACAGCAGCTAGCAAACCCAACGAGCACAGAGAATAAGAAATGATTAAGGTAGTGCTTGGTCTTGAAAGGTAATCACTAAAGATCCAACCTGAAGGGCATGGTTAAAAAGGTCGTAACCATTCAAAAGGGACAGAAACTTCCACAGGGTCCCCTTTCTTCAAAGAGGTGTGAAGTTATATGACATAGAAGACCATGATGGAGGTGGACATCAAGGGAGGAAGGAAGAGAACAATAGAAGCAGATTCCTACTCATGGGAAGGAGATCAAGTAGTCATTCCAAATCACGCATGTGCATCAATCCAATCAGTATAAGTACTCATCCAAAGAGTAGAGATCAGCATCCAAAGAGGGAATCCAAATATGGTTCCTTCAGATGCATCAGATATGCTACCAGATCCAGATCCAAATACCTCAAATGGATCATCTATCTCTTCTTCATGATAATTAGTCTCATTATACCGAATTGCCATATCCTTCCTCTTGATCAGTAACTTCTTCAATTCTTCTTTGGCTTCCTTGAATTGCTCAATATAGATCTACATCTGTGATCTTTGATTCTCAATAGTCTTATCCAGCTTATATCTTTCCATCCTTAGATCTTTCCTCTTCAGTGATTAAACTTTCTTAACAAGAGATCTAGCTCTGATACCAATTGTTGAGATTATGGAAAGATAAGTACTGAGAGGGGAGGGGTGAATCAGTACCTTCAAAACTTTTCAAGACTAAAAACTTTGTAGGTGTAAATAGAAATTAACCGACTGAATCCATTGTATGAAACATACATTCAAATATAACTGAAAATGTAATTTGCATGTAATCTAATCAATAAGTCATTCATGAAACTTCATACACATAACACAGATATTTTGGTATTGCAGAAACCCTTGTAAGAAAGTAAAAACTGCAGTGGGGATGACACCCACAAATCTTCACTACTACAGTAACAAAGTATGTCGATTAAGGCTACAAATTGTGATCACTTATGGTGATCTTACCCTGTTAAGAGTAACAATTAGATCGACTAGATCTACCTGGTTAGAGGATTTTAACAACACAATACATGTGTGCACTCGGTTAAGAGATTTAGCTAAGAACGGTTAAGTTCACTTTGTCAGGAGATTTTGATTCTGCTACAATGGTTAAATGGTAATAGTAAAATGTATCTATGATTAGCAACTCAATCTTGCCTGATTCAGATCTATAATATACCATAAAGATATCATGTTGTAGTGATGTATGTGTCCTTCTGTTCTGCTTGATAGCCTTGTGTATGTTCTTAAAAACTAAATGCTTCTTTCAAACCTTCTGCCAAAAACCTTGTCTGATCTCCTGATGTCCTTAGTGCGGCTACACCTTCATGATATATGTTCAGAATGACATCTTTACTCTTTTTATATCAAACTATCTTGACCTAATTAGGGTTTTACAATATCTTAGAAAACCTAAGATCAACGGTGAAACAAAATAACCTAGATCGTACAATACATAGAAATCATCAACAATTTAATGATTACATCCATATTTAATTATGTCTCGATCTTGGTAAACCGTTTTCTGATCGGTGTAAACCATTTGCATTGATGTTTGTGCCATTTCAAATTACTATGTCGTTTCTTGTTTTACTCGGTGTTCATTGCATTCTTCATTCGCTAATTAATTGGTGCTCGGTTCATATGAATGCTCGGTGATCACTATGCTCGATACTCGGTAATCATCTAGCTCGGTGTGAGTACTCGGTCAAAGCCATGTTTGGTTAACTTAGAGATCTGCCTTTTATCCTTCTCGGTGTATAAGCTTTATGTGTTTTGACTGACTGTCCTGTTTGTCTCCTTTACCAATTGAATAACTGAATGATACTAATGACAACCATTAATGCTCAAATAGGAGTAACACGTGTTTGATGCTTTTCACAATGTTGTTTCATTTACTTTATTGCATGCCTTATTTTTCATACAGATTGTCTCCTTTCTACCTACTTGGTACCTCCTTTGATTCATTTTACTATACACTTTTCCTATTTAGATTTATAAAAAACAAAACATATCACCATTGTATGATAATATAGTGTACTTAGTTATGGAAATTTAGCAGACCATAATTTCAGAGGTGGTTTTTCGAAAGGTTAAATACATGGTTATATTAATGGTGCTGATGACCACCTACATGTTGATAGAAGTAATCAAAAGATTATAGGTTAATATCAGCATTTACTATCATTGTTTAGGTGGCTCAATCACCCAAAACAATAGTTAGGTCCTTTATTATCCAGCTAAAAGAAGAAATAAAAATATGCAGTTGAAATGTACAGAATCAATTCTCTCCAGGCTGCTAGAAATCTGTGATTACTAATAAACATTAAGGGCCCGTTTGGCACCGCAGCATTTCCAGCATTTGCCTGGAATTGGCATTTGTTAATGCCCATTTCGAACATATCCTCAGTTTGGGAGTGCAATATGAAATCGGAGTACGAATTTGCTAATGCTCATTTTGACCCAAAATGAGCATTAACAACTGCCACTCAAAAAGGTGGAATTGGAATTTGAGGACCAAATTCCACTTTTTGTAACCCCATTTTTTGTATCCTCGTCGGGTCCGCGGGCGAATTAATAAACATTTTGGCGTCCGCTTTGTTTTTTATTTGCCCTACACACTATTTTTTCCGCCATTCTTCACGGCATAGGGCTTCACAGCGGGTTTCACGGCGAAAGGCATTTGTTTGGGTCCGTTTCACAGCGACGGCAAGGGTTGCAAAGCGGTTCCAGGCATTGCACACATATGGTATGCATCGTGTACCCTCTTACAGGACTACAACAGAGGATTGTGTACCATTTTTTTTACACTTTACCGTTGCTTTTGCCGCTATAAACCCCTTGACTGGAAATGTAGAACAAGAGAAGAATGCTGCGGTAAATTTGTGTTTTGATATTGTGTGACGGGACAGAGTGGGAGTATTTGTATTTTGCTTTTGTGTTTGGAGGAGTTTACTGTGGGGACGGGGCCGCGGAAGTAAGTTTTATTGCAGAAGTTTAATTATATCAACTATAACAGTGAAACCGAGTATTGAAGTCTAAGATTTCAAACAAATGTGGGGCATTTGAGGGTTTGCAAATCCCAACTCGGAGAACCTTTAACAGAAGCAAAGGCATCTATTAAACAAAATTGAGAAAGCAGTGACCCTGAGATAAAATTCCATCCGATTGTTTCAACTTTCAAGACCTCTGAAGTTCTGCCAGACTTACTAGAGATGGGAAGGAAATCAATCAGGTTCTGTTTGTCGACTTATAAATGCACACTTAAATATTCATTGCAATCTGAGAAACCAATGCTATGGATGTCAGTGACATGTAGTTTTACATAATAACAAAGACTTTGAGGGCAGCAACGTCTACAAACAAATGAAAAATCGTGGAGGAGGGGAAGTTTTATTGAGGTTTTGGTTGAGAACTAAGCCTTAAACCAGTGTAAAAATGTAAGATATGCTAAAAACAATTGACGAAACATTAGCATCCATTATTAGGTGTAATAAATGATAACTAAGCCTTAAACCAGTGTAAAAATGTAAGATATGCTAAAAACAATTGACGAAACATTAGCATCCATTATTAGGTGTAATAAAAGAGGCTGGAAACACCTCGACAACGATGTGAGAATCGGTTTGAATAGAATGCATCTCGTTTTGACTAGGAGGCAAAAGCCTGAAAACTAATTATGATATTATCATAAGCATTGGGTGCAGAAATTAAAAAACTAGAGCTTGGTAGTAATGAGTCAATATTGAACAACCTTTACATTACAATGAAACAGATTATACTAGTATCAAAGCCTGAAAATAAACAATATCTATTACAATATGCTATTTATATATTCTATATTATACTGAAAATGTGTCCTTTGATTTATTAATTGATATTTAATATATATGGTGTTTTTAGATTGCTAGTATAATCTAGTCAATGCATTTGCATTTCAATATAGATATTGACTACAGTAGGAAAGTTTTACAAACTCTTTTTTACATATATAGGTGCTATGAGTTTTCTATAGTTTCTGTAAATTAAATTATATTTGTTTATTTGATTAATATTTTAAATTATATTCAGTAATTTATCTGAGAAAAAAAATCAGTAATCTAATAAACAAACACATATTAATTGAAAAGAATTATAGGATTCTTCTTTTATACATAAAATTTAAAAAAGATGAAGAATATCATTTAACTTATAATGGATAAGAGAATCCACCACTCTCTTTCTTTTGGATAAGATAAATAAAAGGTATTCATCTTTATTAAACCTTTCTTTTTTCGGTGTAGATAACGAATGATATTTTTCATCTGTCATCTATTTTAGATAACGAATGATAAAGTTACAATATTATATGATAAAATTACAAGTTTAATAAAGTTAATGTTTGATTATTTTGATGATAAAATTACAAGTTTATCATACAATATTGTAACTTTATCATTCGTTATCTATTATAAGTTTGTAAAAAATTTTAATGAAGGCTTAAATCAACAATAACAAATGTTAGAAGCTCCTCCAACAAATTTGTTGCTCATCTATATAAAGATAGATACTTGAAGCCGTTTACAAGAAATTTCAAAAAGTTGCTTCTTTTTGCATTTAGAAATGATCTTAGAATGCTTCATTCCAACATAGAAGCCGTCCATTTCTCACTAACACAGTTCATAATTTTTTTCTTTTTAAGATAGGGTGAATATTTTTTATGGCTTATTAATCAACACTTTATATATATACTTTTTCCACTGATATGAGTTGAGGAACTTGAACATAAATTATGTTATCTATATATGAAACATGAATTTTTATTGTAACCTTAGAATAGCTTATGATTAATAATATTACATACTTATATAAATGTATATGTGCCTATATAAGAACCATATATTACATATATAAATGTATATGTGCCTGTGACTATTGATTTTGTATCTGAAACCTTCTTCGCCGTGTACTTTTCAGGGATGGAATACTTGAACAATCCAAACATTCAAGCACTCCTTTGTAGGAAGGTCAGAAAAGCTCATATTCACGTACTTATTATTGCTATCATTGGAGTAGCCCAAGTGTTGTCTATGCTTGAAGGTAGGCAAAAAAAGCGTAAGGAAAGAAGTGGTGGAAGTGGTTTTTATAATCACATTATTCATTCGACTGAGGTGCATTGTCATGACCAAATTCGCATGAGTTCAACAGCCTTCTTTCGGCTAGTCAATCTTCTAAGGGAAAAAGGAAGCCTATCAGATATGATTAGCATAACATTAGAAGAACAATTAGTCATGTTCCTCCACACCCTTGGCCACAATTTGAGGAATCGCAAGATTGCCCACAACTTTGGTCACTCCGGAGAGACAGTAAGCCGATACTTACACAAGACCTTGACGGCTGTCGTAGGACTCCATCGGGATTATCTCATACCACCTGGGCCAAACACTCCTCCTGAAATTAGTGGGAAGGACCGTTTCGATCCTTATTTTAAGGTAAACCCCCTAGCGCTACAAATTTCTTTGCTTAGTGATAATCTTATTACTGTCTTTCTTGACACTGGTTTTTCTTTCTATAGGATTGTGTTGGAGCAATTGATGGAACCCATATACCAGTCATTGTCGATGTCAACTTACAGGGTAAATATCGAGATAGAAAAGGGAACTTGTCACAAAATGTTATGGCTGTCTCTTCGTTTGATTATAAGTTTCAATACGTTCTTGCTGGTTGGGAAGGGTCTGCAACAGATAGCCGTGTTCTAGCTTTAGCTCTTAGTAGAGCCGATCCACTTGTAGTTCCACCTGGTATGCCATTTCACACTGTATTTTTTCTAAAGAAAATGATAAATGTTTGATGGTGTCGTCAATGTTTCACGGTTTAACAATATATGTTATTTTGTAGGAAAATATTATTTGGTCGATGCTGGATATCCAAATGTACCAGGATTTCTTGCACCTTACCGATGTACACGTTACCACCTGAAGGAGTTTTCAAGAGCAAACCCTATAAATAGCCCACAAGAGTTGTTTAACCATCGACACTCCTCTCTTAGAAATGCAATAGAGCGTACATTTGGCATTTTGAAGCAGCGTTTTCCTATCTTGAGGCATGCAACATCTTATCCAATCACGACACAATCACGTATTGTTTTGGCATGTTGCATACTACACAACTTCATTACTATAGAGGATGGTGTTCCATCCGAAGTGGTTATTGAAGAGGATGACGATAGCGATGGGATAGATGTACCAATACTTGAGCCATATGGATTGAGTCAGCGTGATAGGGATGAGTGGGGGAACTTTAGAGATGATATAGCAAGTAGGATGTGGGAAGACTACAGACATAGACATTAGTTGTAGTTTTACAAGACCTTCCTTTGTTCTTTAATGTGCTTTCATTCCTAAATCATACTGTTGTAATGCTGATGTTGAAAACATGTGTTCTCATAGTTTCATACTCTGATTTCTCTTTGATTAACATTCATGTCTGTATCTTGTTGTAATGCTAATGCAAAAAACATGGGTTCTCATAGTTACATTTACAATATTCTTTGAAACAAATGAAGCCTGTGTATGATTTCTAACTCTGATTTCTCTTTGATTAACATTATAGTTGGGCATGGTTTCTACCTATAATCTCAATGATACTGTATGAGCATAGTAGACCATAGTAGACTGTGTGAACATAGTAGACCATATATACATGCATACTTAGCTACATGCAAATGAGAATGGATAATAAAGAAGTATAATACAAATTGTTGGATGTCATGCATAAATGCAATATTTTGGATTATATGCCATTGTTGTATGACTATTTCTTTAATATCCATTCTCATTTGCATGTAGCTAATGATTGCATGTCCTTCACAGAGTTGATGATGAACATGGATGATGAGGTTATTGTAACCCAGTCAACTTCTTCATCCAAGAAGGTTGTGTGGACGAGAGACATGGAACGAAAGTTCATAAACCTACTCCACGAACAAGTTCATCTAGGAAGGAAAGGTGAAGGGGGCTTCAAAAAAGAAGCTTGGACAGCTATTGAGAGGAAGTTCAATGCTGATTTGAACCTTAATTTGTCAAAGGAAAATTTCAAAAATAAGCTTAAAGGATGGAAGCAAGGTTTTAAAGTGATGAGAGAGTTGAAGAACATGAGTGGGTTTGCATGGAATGAAGATACTCAAAGTGTGGATGCTGATGACATGGTGTGGGAGGATCTTCTAAAGGTAACATGTTGTTTTGAATATGTTGGTCTTAGCATTATTTCCTTCTTATTAAGTTAGATAGAAGACAAAGATCTAATTCATTCATCATGACAACATGCAGAGAAAAGAATTCAAAAGTGCCAAAGTGTACAAGAGACAACCCTTCCAGTACTACAATGACCTAGCCATCATTGTAGGTAATGACATAGCTGAAGGTGCTGCTGCTACTACTGCAGGAGAGACAGAAGAAGGGCTCAATATGGATGGGCCCACTTACGTGGAATGTGATGAGGATGTCTCAATGAGTACACCGCTTGACACTCCAACTGATTTGGAAGATGTATTTTATCATTCCAATCAATCAAGTGCAAGTAGGAGTCAAAATCCTTCAACATTGTCACCAAGGAGGGGAAAGAGGAAGAAGACATCCATTGTTGGTACGATGGATGTGCTTTGTGATACTATGAAAAGAATAGAAGAAGACTTCCGTGCGCCTGTTGTATTCAAAGTGGACTGTTCTGACTCAGATGCTGTCATGAACAATGTCTATGAGGCTCTCAAAGCCATCCCTAACTTGAGTTCACCAACTTTCATAAAAGCATATGACACCTTCACCACTGAAAAAGATAGAGCCAAAGCGTTCTTGAAATTGAATGAGGAGGAGAGGCTACAGTATATTGCCGTGAAGTTTGGAGAGCTCTAGATACTATTTTTTTTTCATTTTAAAGTATTGTTATTTAAACATTGACAGACCTTCTTATGTATTAAGATTAAGAGTTGCATGTTTAGCAGGAGGAACAATCCCAAATTAATATAGTTAATGACACTACTTTTTGAGCTATATATTTCTGTGAAGCTGCAAGTTTGTTACAAGCATTTAAAAATGGATATGCATCATGCATTTCTGTCTCAGATCTGCAACTTAGGATGTTGGTATTTCTTTGAGCATATTTTAGTTCAATGATATTACATTTCTGCGTCTTATAATTTTTGTCACTGTCTTGATACGGCTCCATCTTTTATACCTTGTGTTTTTTCATTGTTTTTTAAATTAGACTATGACTTATCTCCTTCAAATAAAAGGAGATAACTTTTAAAAGCAAAGGGGACTCACATTTTTCCTAAAGAAAAGTAGAATATGATGTGCAATTAATTGATTTTTTCTGGTGGCACTATTTTGTATGAAAAGATGGTATAGGTCTGATATGACTAGATATCATGATGTAATGGACTCCAATCATAATATATTTGATCATATTTAACATGTTTTCTTTACCTGTGGTGTCTTCCCTATTCATTCTCCATGAATTTGCTTCACCCACTGGGCTGATTGATTACTGTTTTGTCATGAAATTGAGGTCATCTAGCTACTGTTCATATCTTTTCCCATAATTAAGAGCCAATTGAAAATGAGCAATTTGACCATTCAGATAGTCATCAAATAACTGATATGTGCATTTAACTTAATTTCCATGTGAACTTTTAAAATAATATCTAGTCCTCAAAAAATCTGGAACATCACATTTCTTTAGGATAAAGTGATTTCATTTTCTTAAAGACGCTAATTAGATGTAGAAAAGAATAAGCGGGTGTTAGCCATTGATCAGAAAAGAAAGATTTTGATTACTCAGCATAATGATGCCACCCAATTGCCTTCTCTTCTCTTGCTGACCGCTGGCCCTGTCTATCTCCTATTGGGTCATTTCCTTGTTTAAGCTATATCTTATTCAAGCAGTCAAATGTACCTACAAAGGTCAGAATGTAAGTAATCATCTAGTGACAGTGATCTCACAATTATCATTTTCTTATGTATGCAAAAGGTGACAGTGATCTCACAATTCTCATTTTCTTATGTATGCCTGAGACTCTAAAATTGACATCCATTTCTATCTGAGAACCTTTTGTAAGCCATTACAGTCCTTTATAAGTTTACCATCTTGAATTTTCCCAAAACAAGTTAACCGTGACTTATTTTCAGAAGTCTTACTAAGTTTAACAGTTAAGATTGCCATTATACACTTGAAACTCCAGAGGTCATTCAGTGTGAATCAGACATTATATGTGTCTTGCTTTTTAAAACCTGTGGGCAATTGGACCTTGGAGATAGATGATATGTACCTAATCAATACACAATGAGCATACAAGAATACCTAATCATTACAGATATAAACAAAAACAGACCTTGATGGACTTCCCTAGCTCAGTGATTGCATGTAAGTTGGATAAGAGCTCAATAGAACAATATTTCTTAGATACTCAAATTTCAACCTGCACTCATCTTGCAAAAGAAGTAATCTGGTATTAGCGCCTTAGATCGTGATCTTAATTCCTGTGAGCTGGTATAGTTCAAAAAATCTAAAATGAAATGGCAGTGGCTGGATGGTGAAAAATTCACAGCAGCACTACTTCACGACTTGATGACTAAGAGGACCATCATGAAGAAAGATGAAAGTCCTTTGGATATATGGAAAAATGAATATTAACATCACCACTTTCAGCATTTAGATTAGTTTTATAGACATGTTCTTAAATTCCATGGATTCAGGATGTTCAAACTAATGGTAAAATGGAACAAAAGGAATATTGTGAGTTTTTATGAACAACTTATAACTGGAAACAGGTTGATGGACAGAACTGAGAATACGATGGGAGGGCAGAGCATACTCTACAAATCATATTGCTGAAGTGAAAGGTGAACAGCACAAGAAACTTGAGAATCAAGCAGATCTGTCACTTACAGAGATATGGAACAACAAATTTTCATCAATCCTAAATGTCCAATGAAATCACAAGACATGGCACTGGATTGTGGAATACAATCTGAAACATCAATGCAAAATTCAACCAAAAACAAATTCAGTTGAAGCTCTTCAACTAAATATATCAAAGTTCGGTATGCTAGATCAGTGCATTTTCCCATCTTTACATTAACTAGCACAATGCCTCTTCCCTACTTTACATTAACTAGCAAAATACATCAACAAAACTATGACTCTGATTGGAAGATCCCAATCCAATTCAGAGATCAAAAGGTATCCCTTACTAGTAAAGACATATTTGCCTACAAAGAGGTCAAAAACACATCAGGGATCCAAATGCCTTATTTGATCTAACCAAAACTACAACTCCTGACAACAATGCCTAAAGATATAGTTTAAGCTTCTATGTTTAACCTATATATATCTTATAGCTTCCATGTGCTATATTTATTTTTAGATTGGCCTTTTGGTTGTTCAGAGCACCATTTTGTATTAGTTTTGAGCACTTGTGTGCAAATCATTTGATGATTTGTTCAATGTGATCAGTGAGATACTTTGATAGGTCAATTTTGTGATATTCTAGATGTGGTATTAAGTATGTATTTTGATTCTGTGAGAAAAAAATTATGGGGTTTTTCTAATATTTTTCTTGAAGACTTTCATCTCAACGGCTAAGGGTAGTCTATTTTAATCTCTTAGTACAAGATTCTTTTGAAGTGTCATGTTTTCCATGACTTGTTACCTATAGGCTATTTATGTTCACCACTAATATTAACCTATTTGTTTTTAATGCACAATAGCTCCAGGTGCCTTTAGTTTTGTTTCTAATGTTGTCCCCACCCATGCAAAAAGGAGAGGAGCAAAATAAGACCAAATCTTATCCTTGCTTAATTCACATGATATATAGTTGTCTTGTGCTCTGTTTTGGAGGACTGAGTGCCATCCATTTTTAATGACCCTCCTTTATTAGTTCAAATAAACTTAGTTTTGCTTTGTGATTTATAAGGGGCTTAAGCTTTCAAGAGGAAGATAAGACCCTAATACTCCATAGTGATCCTTATGTACCCACCTCTAGTGACCCATATACACTCGGTTCACTTTTATTTTCACAAAAGGGCTATTTGGAGAGGCATAATTGATCACTTCTTACAGAGAAGTCGCCACACTCTGTTCAGTTTCATTCAACTTCATCTCATAGTGATCCTTGTGTACCCATCTATGGTCACCCATGTACACTCGGTTCACTTTTATTTTCACAGAAAGGGTAATTTATAGAGGCAGAATAGATCAATTCTTACAAAAAAGTTGAAAACAGGGCCGACTCTTGAAGTTGGCAGAGTAAGGAGAAAAGAATACAGAGCTTGTAGGAAGGGAGTAAAAACACACAGAATTATTTTGACCAGCCCCAAATTGTAAAGAGAATATTGTTGATTAACGAGGGATAAATTCCTTTTCTGCAATCTATTAGGTTGAATGAGTGCATTGAGATTCTGCAATTGTTTTGAATTTTGTGAATGTTTAAGACAAAAGGAGTGTCTTGCATCAATTGATCAAAATAGAATTTGCATGGATAAGATAAAGAGTAGCTTTGATTATGTGGAGTTTCTAAAATGTTATGAACTGTATTTGAATCTCATATGTTGTTCATGATTTCAACTTACAATCTATATTTCTGATGACTACACATTTCTGATGATTACGGGAACTTTGCAACGGTGTGTCTTCACACCACTATTTCGTTGTTGGATTTTGTTCTTCCCCATCTTCTATGTAGAGTACAGATGTGTTGTTAGATCCTTTCAGTTTCAAATAGAAAGTCTATTTAATCAACCATGGATTGTGATGAGTAGATTTGATTATGTGAAAATTATAAAATTTTATGAAGTGTATTTAATCAACTATAAATTGTTATAGCGTCCATGGCTTCGGAGAATGTGCCTATGTGTCAATGTGGTGCTGGCCGTTGCAAATTATGGACGTCACAGACTGCAAAAAATCCCGGGCGTCAATTTTGGAATTGCCCAAAAAAGGTTTCGCTATGTAATTAGTTTTATGTTTAAAAAGAATGTGATAATTTATTATTTTAGGAAGAACTAATGTAGATTTGGTATTGCAGGGAAATCATAAATGCAAATTCTTTAGGTGGGTCGATGAATCCGATTGTATGTCTACTCCAGCTACAGCTATACCCAGTGTTTTGTCAACCCCATCTACATCCCTACCTAGCGTTATGTCAACGCCATCTACATCCCTACCTGACGTAGGGAACGAGTGCAAGGAGTGCAAGGCCAAAGATGCCAAATTATTATCAATGGCAAGAGCAGAAAACATGTTTATGCGATGCTTTCTTTGTGTAGTATGCGCACTACTTTTTTGGGTACATATGCGCAAATGTAGTTAACAGACACATTGTAGATACATGAAATTTTTTATAAATAGATACGTTGGACATATATATTGATAAAGTCAAGAACTTTTTTGTTGTTTATGACTCACTTGCTCAAGAACTTTTTTGTTGATTATGATTTTGAAAATAAAATTAAACAAAATTAAATATTAACCTTATTAAAAAAAGTTGAATTTTTTTTAATGATTTTCTATATAAAATTCAATAAAAATATTTATGATTTTCCCTATAAAATTAAATAAAATAATAAAATAAATCATAAAATGAACTAATAAAAATAAAATATTTTAATAAAAAATATTAAAATAGTTCAAAAAATAAAATAATAATCATAGTGAAAAAAATAGTTATGCTTCTCTATAAAATTAAATAAACTAACAAAATAAATCATAAAATGAACTAATAAAAATAAAATATAATATAAAAAAATATTAAAATAGTTCAAAAAATAAAATAATAATCATAGTCAAATTCCAATTCCAGTTTTCAAAAGTGGAACCAAACGGAGGATATACATCTTCTCGCTCCTATTCCAGGTCAACCAAACAGTCCTAACTATAATCCGGAAATGAAAATCTGGATTATCAAATCCATCATTTGACCATTTCCAGCATTTGATCAAATTCAGCATTTCCTAATTCTCGCTACCAAACGGGCCCTAAGAGATAAAACAATAAATCGTAGAAGCAATATTTGTGTTCCTATCATGGGGTACTTATAGAAACATTTATAGATCAATTTCCCTGTATATAATGTCTGATTTTGATTTTGTTTTTGAGGTAGTGAAATTTGTAGTTTAGAATCTGCTTTTACCCCAGTCTGGCTTTCTTTTCTTTATTTCAAGTTCTAAACAGTGTATCTTTTCCTTTTTATTACACTTATATATGGCATCAGTTTCCTCACATATCAGGTGATCGTCCATACATTTTCAGATGCTGGCTTCTATTCCCATTGACTGAATTTGAAGATTCAAGTAGCACCTTTGGTTACGATATGTCCAAACTGTATCTACCAAAGCAGTAACAACGCCATCCAATCCAAATCAAACATATAAGGGAGTAAAGATCCTTTCTTTTTCCACATAGGGGACTACTTCAAATCCATTAGTTACATATGCTTAATGTTATCTGTCATTGCATCACAGCCTACCTCTAGAGTCTTTTAAGTTACAAAATTATAAGCTAATAAACTCTTGTAGTAGAGAAGAATCAATACAAGTCTGTCTAAGATAAAATAAACCCAAATTTGGTTGAAATGAAATGGAGGATAGGTGGATGATGAGCTCTATTAGGGCTTTCTTGGTAGCTTGATCTTGTTGGATTTTCTACTGTGTTGTCTTAGAATCCATCTATTTATTAGGGTTTCCCCTATGGGCCAAGGTTGGGGAAATCTCCCCCCTCTCTATGGATCAAGTTGATCTTTGTGGGAGAAGGAAATTGATGCAATCATGAAAATAGAAGAAAAAAGGAAGTGTGGCCAAATGGCATTCCAGCCATGGAGGAATCTACAATAATCAACCTCAATGTTTTGGAACTCCAAAGAAATGACTTGCCCTTACATAATAGGAATCTAATTTGCAAATTCTTTGAAGCCACCAAAATTCCCCTTGAAGATCTATATTTCTATGCAAGAAGAAACTAGAAGACAGTAGAATATGAGATTCGTTCATGTGCTAAAATACATTTCATAGTAGCTTTTGCTAATGATTCCAAATCATTATTAAGTCTTTAAGGGAGATCCTTATTTCTTTTGAAATGCAAGCCTTTTTTATAAAGCATCAGCATATTGGTTTCCAGCCTTCTGAGGAAACCCCATTTATAATAGCACTAGTTTGGATACATTTGTATGCTTGCCCCTAGGAATTTTGGTTCAATTATGTTGGACTGTAATAACACAATATTTAATGGGAAGGAGAAAAAACAAAACCAATTATGGGAGAAGTGAAAGTTGCTTGTTCTAAAACTCTTTCTGTTTAACATCCTCTGGGAACAAGGAAACCAACATAGAGGAGCTAGCTATCCTTAAGAAATGGCCCAACATAAGGAAAGTTCATGAAATCCCCTAAAGCTTCTTTGAAAATGCAATCAGATTCATGAAGCCCATCTCACAAGGTTGGTAAAGCTAAATTTTGGCAACACTACAAAAGAGAATCCTATGATCTCAAGGGCAAGAACTATACTCAAACCATAAAGGAGATGTTCAATCTTTTGGCATCCTATTCACAGGTATAAATTCGCACGACACAGCTGAAACAGGTCTACTTTTGGGGCTCAAACCAGGTAGTAGGCTCATGAGGTTGGTAAAGCTAAATTTTGGCAACACTACAAAAGAGAATCCTATGATCTCAAGGGCAAGAGCTATACTCAAACCATAAAGGAGATGTTCAATCTTTTGGTATCCTATTCACAGGTATAAATTCACACAACACAACTGAAACAGGTCTACTTTTGGGGCTCAAACCAGGTTGTAGGCTTTGCCTTATGAACCGATTACTAGGAGATTCTTGAATAATTATCATTGATTTGGAAAAATGAAACATAACTGACTGCACCTTCAAATTCTAATTTCAAAAGCAAGAGACTTTCTAGGCAAATACTCACTCAAGGCAATGAAGGAAAAAATTAGCAGATTAGCCAACTAACCAGTCTCCAAGAAATTTTCCATTCCTTTCTAGCTACTATCATTTATGATGAGTCTAAGTAGGTGGAGTAAGGCCATCTTTTGTGATTTTTCATCTTTGAAGAAAAACATACTTTCATTTATAAATCCCTACTTGAAAAGGAAATGCAAATTGTTTAAGATAACTATCCTTGTTTATAAGATGTATGGACAATTCCTTTTGAAAGATAAAAGCTTTTCATATAAAAAAATTTATATTTTGTTTTCAACTTGAATGATTTCCTAATCCTAGGCTTGTGGCATTTTCACCTATCCTTTCTTGCTCATTGTTTCCATCTAGATCTTTAGGTGGTGCTTTTTCCTTTATCTATTTGGTTTTTTCCTTGCATAAGAGATTTTCCTATTTATACTCTGGTTTGCGCCTCTTCTTTTTGTCTCTAATTTCACCTTTTAGTTCATGTTGATTGGCACCCTCTTGGAGCCCTTTCATAACCAGTGGGAATTCTGTGGTTCTCTTTGCCTGCTCGCCCAATGGCATTTTTGCTTTGGCTCTGCTTTATGTGCATCACCTGCTTTAGGTTATTTTTTTGACTGCTTCAAGCATTTGACATATTGGTTTTTGCATCAGTTCATTTGCATAGCATTTGTCAGCCGTCCTACTCTTGCATAGCATTTTCCAGCCTCTCCTCTACTACATTTGAATCTCAATGCCACTCCTCTAGCTTCTCCGACTTGTTCTAACCAACTATGTTTTATCTACATTGATGATGCAAAGAATAATATCCTTACCTCCAAGGTGTAATTGGACCAGCCTTCATCCAATTATGTCTCAGCTGCAAATGGTATTGGTTCTTCTCCAAAGCACAAATATAAGCATTAGATTAGCTTTCATGATCAATCTCTGAGCAACAAAATGAATGTTGCTTCTGGCCATATTGATATATCTGGTGCTACTCTGTCAAGCAGATCCATGTGATGTCCCCATCCTAGAGTTTGATAATAAATAATTTAGTTAAATCTCAAAAGAAATATTTTATAAAATACATAATATAATAGTTGAATAAAATATCATTATATAAACCAATAGACTGAATGACAAAGAAAGATTGTCATTATTATAAATACTATATAATAATCTTAATATGATTGAAAGAATAATGATACTATTAATAACAAATATATATATAATAAATATTCATTTATAATAAAGTACCAAATCTCTAAATAGGATTATGATTCACCCGCTCTATAATCACCATCCATGCATTCTTATCTTAATCCAATTACAGATTAAGTGCATTTGATTATTTCCGCAATGATCAATGGATGATTCGGCGACATTAATATAAGTGAGGAACTGACCATGATCTTTGGAAATAATGATGCTTGGAATTTTGTAACGTAGATATCCTTTATAGAAATCAAAAAGCTATCGAAGATTCTGTCAGCGATATTGATATAAACCTCGGCGATGACTATCATAGACAAACAACGAATATTGATATAGTCCCCACGATGATAATCATTAAATGAACCGATTAGAAGTAGTTATGGAAAAATGGCGGTTACCAAAAGCAGCGGGTAATGTATGTGCAGAAAGACGTGAATGAAAAGGCATGAGACATGTGTCTTTTGAATCATCCATTCGAAGGATATAAGAGGCGCTAAATCTCACTTCATTATGGAGGGGGAGATATAAGGGAACATACAACAAATGCTTCAATGATCGAATAAGGGATATTCAGCGAGACATCAATTAATATTCTGCAGAGATTATTACAACCTGGATCGTGGATATACTCTGTATTCATTTCACCGCAAAGTGATTACGCTCAGCACTTACATTGCTACAGAACGAAGAAGAGAGAAGATAAGAATAAAAGAATATTAACATATGCGATACCGATCAATAAATAAATAAAGAAAAGATATTTTACAATCAGCGCTGACTGTTAAAGGAACAGTAGATTGGTCTAAATTATTATTATGGAATAGGGAATAGAATGTATAACAGTCCTGTCGTGGATTGCTCTGCTAAGAGCAACCGATTGCTAACCGCAATCAAAAGTATAAGTAATTATATTATATTTCTATCACGGGAAAGGTAACCAAATATGGATTTCCCTATATACATATATATATTTTGATATAATCAGAATTACTTATATTATACTGTGTGTATTTATCTGTAATATATATAATGATGTAAACAGAATCATACTTATATATATATATATAAATAATAATGATCAGAGTTACATATATATCTGTCAGGTCTAATGATATATCTGAAATACATATGAGTTATATATATGGACTGATTTAATTAATATATATATAAGAATAACAGTGAAAACAGATAAAGTTATGTTATATATATATAAAGGATATAAGTAAGAGAACTACAAGTTAAACACTTCCTGGCATAGGAACAATGGCAATAGAACTGTGAGTAAATAAGTTATTAGTCATAAATTAATAAATATTATGTTGTAAACAGTTAATAGTAGATTCCTTGATCATATGTCATAAGAAATTTAAGATAATCAGGATAACCAAAACATAATATGAAATTGATTCCGATTACTACTTCTTACATGTGAAGGGAAGGCTGAGGCCACCAAAGAGGGGCAGTCTAAATCCAACAGGATAGCTCCCAAAATAGGGTGGGGACCAGCTAATCTTTAACCTTGAGAGCTTGAGCTTGAGACAGGTTAAAGGCTGAGTCTGTAAACTTTGAGGGAGTCTATTAATGGTCTCTAAGCGCTTTGGTCTGCCTCCAATGCCTTCTCCCTTCTCAAGACAAGAAGTAATAATATGATCAAACTTGTAATATGGATGGGAAATAGCCAGAAATTCTTAAATTATTATGTATTCTTTATTTTTACTCCAAATATTAATGTTAAATTATTTGGGGACATTACAATCCATGCCAATTCAAATAAAAAATTTGCAGAAGTTTTGGAGGCTTCTTCTAACATTCAAACCATTCTTCAGGAAATCAATTATAATTGTAGTTCCATAGGGATGTAGAGGCAAGGATAAAATGTCTGCCTGGCACCACCAACAAGCAAGATTGTCTCAGGGACATCGGGAAGTTCCTGTGGCCTGGGCAGCAATTAAGTTTATTTTTTTAAAGAACATTCCTTTTTAAGAAACAGAATTTCTATACCATGATAACAATTTTAATTTGTATCAAAGCTTTGAATAGAAAGGCAATGTAATGGGTTATACAAATTGTTGGCCTCAGAAGAAGTAAAGAATATTTACACAGTATTGGAGGCAAACAGACTACCAGAACAATTATTGTTACTCAGATTCATGCTCTCTTAACTTTAGGAAGGTGGTACAAGATGGGCTTAGTACAGAGTGGAGGAAGTGGGTGAGGGTGGGGTGGTGGTGGATGTTATCAAGTTTTCATAAATGTATGTGAGTTTCAGCTGAATGTTGTTCAGAGTTTCTAAAAACATAGAAGAAAATAAATACAGATTTAAGAATGACAATATTCCAATCTAAAACTGTGCAGCCTTCATTCTTAACACCGATCAGATTCCCCAGCTTCAATTTTAGTTCTTTGAAGAATGAAGATTTTGTGACAACAAAAACATAGTGATAAAATTATGAAAAAGGGCTCATGGTGGTCTTGAAGGCCTTAATTTGGGCTTGGTGACAGGGGCTCTCTACCCTACCCTATTTCACAACATGATATATGCTAAGGGCATTGCTCTCCAACCCCCACAAGGGATGCTTCCCAAAAAGCCCCATTGCAAGCTCTACCCTAAAACCTCATGAGGAGCATTGCCACATGACCCCCACTCCTGTATTAAAAAGAAAAAAAGAAAATTTGTTTTGGGTCCATGGTCCCCCAATTTCCCCTCTTAAAACTCTCTAAAATAATGATTCCAATTGGTTGATTTTCTATCCTAAGTTCAAACAAGAAAGAGCTGTTTTCCAAACCTAAGCATTCACGACTTGCTAGATAACAAAAATAGTCATCTCTTTCAAATTCAGCATGAGAGATATAAAAAATGAAAGCTACTCGAAGATCATTCAAATACCCTAATGCTATCAACACAAATGTGAGTGATTTAAAGGATGTTTAAGGAGATATTTGTATCCTATGCAATGAGCTGAGAAGCTTAGAAGGGCATATCCTTGACTGTATCTTTCTTTAAAACCCAGCAAGACTGAAACAATTTTCAGATTCTTGAGGTTAAATCGAACAATGAATCTGAAGAAAATATGTAACCTTCCCTCTTGTAGCTCTTATGCGATCTTCTCTGGATGCTTGTGTTTATTTTCTTATGGTTCTATGTAATAATGGAATTTATGCCTCTTTGGCATAATAAACTTATGATAATTTTACTAAATAAATGAACCGTACATTTATCAAAATTAGAAAGTATTATAAAATATTTGTGTGAAGCTACAAGAAATAACTTTTGAGCACACTGGCATTGTGATGGCTGTCTGGACCCCCTTTTTGTTGACAATCATATGGCCTTTGATATAAATCTTATGTCATCACATGGCATCTAGCCACATGAAGCACCCATTTTAGTTCAGCTTCTTTTTTTTCCAATCAATGTAACATTACATTGTCTGCATTTAAAAAGATAATAAGCATATTACTTATCATTAAAACAATGTAGCATTTTTTACAAAAATGGCATTATGTGAATCTCCTATGCATTTCTTTACTAGTTATTTATAGCTTGATATTATTTTAAGCTCGAGGTATCTTTCTATAAGCAGAGCAATAGTCCTGTAGGTTTACAGGCCTATGATGGATGTACGTCTTGGATTGCTTGAAGAGTGTGGAATTCCAGCATGAGATAATCCATTCTTGGGTTCAGCGCATCCTTTCCTACGAGGATGATTATCCTGGCATGGATTGAATCATCATAATGCATAGAAGTACTCATATCTTTAGATTTGACTGTGTGGTGACTAAAATATCATCTACATGTGGCATTTCGCCACTTTTTCTAGGTCTTAGGTCCCTTGAACACAGATATATTTTTTAAAAAATTGGAAGTTAAAAAACAAAATCAGGCATGGTATCAAACCTTTACCTCGCATATTTTCTTAGCAAGAATCACGTTTTCAATTGCACCTTTAGCAGAGAGCACACATACTACCCCAGGTCCATGTTGCAAAAAAGCCAATATTTTCTCAGACACATCCTGCATGCCATATATCATGTCATAGCAATATTATCATATCAGGCATTCTCCAAGTTAACAATATCTAGAAAGTTCTTAATGATGAATGGGCAAGCATTTCCCAAGGAAAATTAAGAATCAATCTCATTTTAGAAATAAAATTTGCCAAACACCCATTTTAGCAAAACAACATAAAATAGAGTCTAAGTATGTTACACCATACACATTGACGATATAAAATAAAGACATGAGGGTCAAATTTTATATTATTTTTTAAAAATATACAGTTTTGATTAAGTATTCAGTTTCCAAAATTCTAAAACTGAAAAAAATATTTCAGTTTTGATAGTTTATCAGAACCTAAAAACCAAAGTTACATTATACACAAACAGTAACATAATATAATCAATAAGTTGTGATGTAAAATTTAGTTTCAGACCATTAAGGCTGACAGTGTGGCTGGGCTCCAAATAAAATTTCATAGGAAAACAGATTTTAAAAAGATTAAGGGTAAGAGATTTAAAGGCAATGATTTCAATTAATTCCAAGAGAAGTACATCACACGTGGAGCCCAAGCATTTCTTCCTTTTGAGTTAGTAAATATACATAAACAAAATATTTAATTACAAATTTTGATGTTATCAGTAATATTATTTTACACTAAGCTTAGTAAGATATAAATAAACTCCCTATAAATGGATTAAGGAAAAAAATGAAACAAAAAAGGTGGCATGGATGTCAAACCCAAAAGATTTTTCTAAACTAAATTTTGACAGAGCATCAAAGATTCAAGAGGCAATCCTAGATTGGCTGGTGCAGGTGACACCAGTAACATCTCTTTTGTGAAGGTGGGGGGGCATATATTTGGGTACCTGCAAGAATTATATGGTGGAATATGAAGCACTAATTCTTGGTTTACCCCTTGTTAAATGAATGGTTACAGAAGCTAAAATGGTGATTAATGGCCTTCGTATTGGAACATGTGCAAACTAGAAATTAGAAAAGCTTCCTGGAGGACACTAGGGAGCTTTGAAGATCAGTCAGACCTTTGATAAACTTATCAGCTTGCACTATTTTAGAGAAGCCAATGGGGCAGATGATCTTTTGGCCTATTACAATAATGATCAATTCACTCACCAAAATCAATTCAGCACCTCACTAAATTCATCGTGTTGCTTGTGTAAGCTAATATCATTATGTGTGATTATACCATTGGTTATATCATGGCAGTCGATAAACTTTTATGATGATGACTTTGATTTAACTTCCCATCCAAGGATTTTTTTTCCCATTTGGGTGAGCCATGAGATTGTTTTAAATTCATAATCAGCATCTGGAATCTTGTGTGGCTTTCTTGTGTTTTGTTGCATTGCTGATTCAGTGCAGTGTGGGGTTCCCTGGTTCAATGGCTTGTTCATCTTTGTTATTACAATTCATAATATATTGTGTTGGCAACCTAAGTCTTCCAGAGGAGATCCATTTTGTAGGGGCTTGAACTCAAATAAAAGCAACATTTTTTGCAACTTGAGGAATTGATAGCCATAGGATTTATCAGAGAATTGCTTGGTGAGGATGGAATCAGCAAAGGTGGTCCTCCACAGTTGTAGGCCTGCATCATTGCAGACTTTGTCAAACTCTGAATGACAATCCGCAATGAGGCACTGTGGGGCCAACTTATCTGACTGTTTCAACTAGAGATAAATACCAGCGAATTTGTTTGACCAAGGCTAATGTTTGTTTGTCAAGGAAATAAACTAAGTTGCCGGTTTGGATTCTGGTATGGATGCGGGTTCAAAATTCGTCCCAAAATTTTTTGGTTTGGGTTCAGATTCGTTTTGGGTTCGTCCGTACAAGGTTTTTTAAGTTCATACAGAAATGGAGGCAAGAAGTTTTTCTTTTCATTCACAAATGCACAAATGACATATAAAACAACCCTTTTGGTCTTTTTAGTGGTCACTTTTAGGGTTGGAGGGTTGAATAGACCTAAGTTGGCAAAAAAGCTTTATGAAAAGTCAATGAAAATGACATTTTCGGTCAAATTCGCCCCAAATTCATTTTGGGTTCCTTTGTCCAAATCAAAAGTCTTCCAAATTCGTCCAAAATTCTTATAGGGTCCTTTTGAGAGAATTTTGAGCGAATTTACCTGACTGGCAGAATTTTGAGCGAATTCGAACTGAATCTGACTTTGCAGCGAACCAAATCTCGAATTCCACCTTCCAAGAGCGAATCAGGTAACTTAGGAAATAAACTGTAATATTATACCATGTTCCTCAAGAAGTGAGCACATACCATAAGGATTTGGGTCCAGTTGTTGAGAAACTGGAATTGCGCACAATAATGGCAATCTAGAGGCTTCCAACTTTCCAGTACAGTAACAATGCCAAAGCTCACTCATTAGAAATTGTGTCATATCCCAGCCATAGTATGAGAGATATCAGAAAATTGTCTTATTAGATAAGACTTCACAATTTTCTAATCATCAAACCCAAGGAATAATCATCCTACATGATTAAGGTGGCCCAAAAATAAATAACTCAGCAGCGATTACTAGGGAAGTGGCGATTAGAATGAAACAGCAATCTTAATTAAGAGTTTCATTTAAGAAGCGATTAAATTAAGCAAAGCAGCGGTGCTTAGTTAAGGAATAACTAATACAAGTGAAGGGACGCCACTCATAAAAGTCACAACTGCAGAAAAACATGTCTTTCAATCTCAAGAAGAAAGATATAAATATATCTAAGGACAGGTTCCAGGAAGGCATGGGCAATCAACAAAAAAGGCAATCTATTTGAAACACACTTCTGATAAATAACAGCAGAAACATCTATAACTGTGTTATTATATAAATTGATTGGTGAAACCCTAACTTGGGGACATTGCATTCAGCTCGACCTAAGTTCTCATCTTCAGATCGATATAATATATATACAGTCCCTCTTTATCTGCAGATTGATACTTATCATATCAAGGATTATTAGGATATCTTCATATCCCTCTTGCTCTGGAAATAAGGTTGATACAGTCAATATTTGTTGATAAGGACAACATCCCTCATATAACAATTATGCCAACATCAACTTGAGAATCATATCAAAATATAACCCTTGCAGATTGATCTTCATTAATATTAAGATAGCAGACATTTGCATTGATCCATTTTACCATTAAATAAGGATTATTGTTATTATACATAATTGCAAATCACCTTCATATGCAGCAATCAGACCTGATCTGAAGCAGTGATATATTAATCTTTGGGGTTTCCAAAATAGACTAATTTTATCCTATTCTGAGGTAAGAATTATATCCCTAACTATTTTATATTCTTTTTTCATTTGGATTTGTGAATTTAGGGCAAAGTATAAGGCAATCCAGAAAGGGGACACATTACAAGTGGTATCAAAGCACCATTCCTGCCAGCCTAAGGAAATAGAGAGCGGATTATAATCACACCATAAAGATTGCATTTGAAAGAAAAATATGATCAGCAAATAAGAATAAAAATGTCTTTATGGGTGAGTGTTCGAAGAGCCAAATAAGTGTTTTCAAACCTATTGTGCATCATATTTGTGACCTGCAACACAGTTCAATGGAGTTGGCTTCGTCTTGGAGGTGTATTGGGATGCTTAGATGAGTTCTACGGGGTTTAAAAAGATAGATTTGCCCTGTAATAGAGGTGTAGATAGATCTGCAATCTGGTATTCCTGCTATACCAGACCTGCAGTGCCCCCTTTCATGCTCTGTATCAAGCTGGAGATGTTGTAATGATGCTAGTAAGTTGATCTGTTGACTGTTGGTGGCTGTTATACACTTTTCTGCTACAGAAGGCTTGAAAATGGTCGGTCACTTCACACTTTTTAAGGTATTTAGGTGAAGCACAGTTGTATGTTATTATTATTGCATTGAACAAGTTATCTAGCATATTTATAAATCTCACAATTTGTAAAAGTTGAAAAAAATGTCTTACAAATCACCTCAAAAGAAGATAATATAGAGCTTTCATTATTGCATGTTGTACGCAAAAAGTATTTCAAAAGAAAAAAAAGGATATTGTTATTATACATAATTGCAAATGATCTTCATATGCAGAAATCAGACCTGATCTGAATCAGTGATATATTAATCTTTGTGGTTTCGAAAACAGACTAATTTTATCTTATACTGGGGTAAGAATTATATCACTAACTATATTATATTTTTTTCATTTGGATTTGTGAATTTAGGGCAAAGTATAAGGCCATCCAGAAAGGGGACATTACAAATAGTACCTTCAAAACTCCACTAGGAGCTGTTCAAGGGTCCTAAGCTTCCTCCTTTCACTATACATCACATGAATATTCC
Source organism: Chamaecyparis obtusa (assembly GCA_027943335.1). Lineage (NCBI taxonomy): Eukaryota > Viridiplantae > Streptophyta > Pinopsida > Cupressales > Cupressaceae > Chamaecyparis > Chamaecyparis obtusa. The sequence continues at coordinate 272,452 of BSBK01005861.1, forward strand.
CAATGGATGAAAATAACCAGGGGTTATCAAAATGTCCCTGCATGAAACAAAGGGTTGGGGATAAGTGGCTAATCGTGGTGTTGATAGGTAGGGAGTATGCAGAGATATGTAGTGTCTTTTGACATTGACCAACTTTTGCACAGGGCTGTAGGCAGGATGGGAAATCTGCACATGTTTTGTATAAATTGTATGAAAAATCTGGCCTACAATCTGTCTACTTTTTTGTATAGAGGCCTACAATTGTTTGAAAATATGGCTGTTATGACTACTAATTCAGTTTTTGAATTACAAGTTTATTGATATGCAATACTTTGTATGAATATAGCTTATATTATGTACCAAAAACATTATCAGGTGAGGGCCCCAATAGAAACCTCTCCACTTAAACATATAAATAAACTTTTGAATTACCTTATACCAATTATAACCAAGGCTTACAGAATCTTGGATAAGCAGTTGGAAACTAAGTTGGGTGGGTGAATATGTCGTGTTAAGGTATACAGGAAAACTTAGAGAGGGAAGAATATGGGTTCAATTCAGACAAGGATTTAAGAACACAATGCAGTCATCTGTCTCAACAGCAATACCAGAGCACTTGAATGAGACTAAACACCACAATAGAGTTTAAAAGGCTGAGGTCATTGCTAAAGAGGATCACTTCTAAAAATGAAGGCTGTGGAAGAGAGTGCAGATTGATAAAAATTAAAAAAACCTGAATGGGAACAAGGAATTCAGCTTAAGTAGTCCATGGAAACCCATCATCCTTAAATATAGGTGAGCTTGGAAAAACAAGAAAGAATTAGTTAATGTGCCAATGCTTCATCCTAATAATGGAGCATGTTGACTTGAATTAAATTTTCCCATCTCTAGAAGCATTATTTAAATTTCTATCAACTTATATAATTTAAAAATTAAAAAGAAAAAGTGAAACCCTAGAATGTGACTTCCTAATCTATGTGACACTTGTTAGCCTTCCTCTATAACATTATCAAATAATTGTATGTGCTAATCCTGAAATTAAACCAAACGATGAAGCATGTCATATTGTTATTCTCCCTCTTCCTTTAATGCATCCATGGTTATATGCATTCAAGTATTTGCTTTCGTAAGTGGCCTCACCTACAATATACACAAGCTTTTTCTTGGAAGAGGCAATTTTGAGAATGTAGAGGGCATCTAATAACCATCATCAGACAGAGAGGAATTGGCTTCACCACTAAGTTGATAGAGCCCACAATCTTTTCATTCAAACTATTTAGAAAAAACCTAAACTAGCATGGACCAGTTTATTCCATCCAATTATTCAGTTCATCAAGACCAGATCCAGCCAAAAGCTGGTGAATATGGTAAGATTCATCATGATCTCTTCAAATATGCCTCACATTTATAACAGTGATGTCCTTTATATCACTTTCGTTTTGTATGATTAAGTATGGATTGAACTCAAACAAACAAAAATGATATTAGTTTAAACCCGAGTCCCAAGACTCGAACAAAATCGGCGACTCACGAGTCAGGTCACCCTTAGTGCATCCTAGGGACTCAAACTCGGCCAAGTCTCAGGGACTCGTTAGACTTGCCAAGTTCGAGCAAGTCCCGATGCTCAGATTCACTGGATGCAGGCAGAGAGAAGTAAAAAAACATTAAAAAAATACTTCAAAGTTGCTTTTTTTCATTTATATATTCTCAACAACCCTAAAAGCATTTTTTTTTCATTTTCTTGGCAAAATGGGAGAAATAAGAATTGTGAAGAAAAATAAGAGTGCATTGTAGGTAAAGCAGCAAGGATGGAAAGCAAAAAACCATCATCAAATCATATTTGGCCAACTTCATACTGGCATTTGGCACATTTGGGCCAAAAATTGCATTATTTTTATGTTTCAATTCTTTTCCTATTTTATTTTACTAGATCAAAGAAAGAACAAACCATACATTTTTTTTTCTAAAATAAAGTTACAAACCCTACATTTTGTTTTGGAAAAAAACATACATTATTTGTTTGGAACAAACCCTACATTGTTTTATATTAATTAGTTTAATAATTATAAATGACAATTCACAAAAGTTAATTTTTTAAATTATGTGTTATTGCCATGCCCTTGAGCTTTTCAAATCATTTTTTTCATGTCTACTACTAGAACCCCAGTTAGAAGGGACCCATGTTGTAAACTTGTTGATATTGAGATTTGGCAAAATAAGAGGAGAGGTGAAGTGTACATATTGCAAAACAAGTTATTACGGAGGCATTAATAGATTGAAGTATCATCTTGCACGCATACTCACCCATGATGCTTTGGGATGTCATAAGGCACCTATTGAGGTTATTTGCAAGGTGCAGGTGTGATCAAACACATTTGAGATGCAAAAGGAATTGAAAAAGAGGCAAAGGGAGGAGTTGGCATGCATTGGTGGTATTGAATAGCTTCTTCCATGCTTTCATTCCATCCTACTACTAGTGCTTGTGCTAGAGCTACTACTAGTCCTGTATTGGTGTCAGTGTCGGTGCTAGTGGTAATTGGAGTGTTAGCCTTGGTCCTAGAATTCATAAATCTAGGATGGATTCATTTTTATTGCCATGCATAACTCCTAGTTCCTGTCAGTCACTTTAGAGCAAGGAGGCACAAGATCCAAATAGACTTGCAAATGGAAACTTTTGGTACTATTGCACCATTTCATGCTATGCAGCCAAGTAATTCCTTTTTGTATGATTGTTTTAAAATTTATAGTTTGATTCTTTGTCTTGTGAATTTTTATATTTAGATGAATATCGAATTCAAATTTGAACTCTCCATTTTACAATACTTATATTATTTAATTTATTTGTGACATGTGTTAGGTCTCATTTTTGGCAAAATATGGTTGATGCCATTACTATTTATGGGGCGGGGTTTAAAGCCCATAGTGTAGATGACTAAGGGGGCCCAATTTTGAGTCAAAAGTTGGGTAATGTAAAAACCACAATAGAGTAGTACTTGGTATGGAGCAATAAGGGTTGCACCATCATAACTAATGGTTGGACCGATAGAAAAAAATAGGAAACTCAATTTTCTTGTTTCTTCTGCAAGTGATTGTACTTCCCTCAATGCATTCAATTTGATATAGTGATTAGTATTTTCAATCTAAGATTTTACTGAATCTTTGATTTTGCTTCTTTTTCAGATGTCACATGTTCATCAAGTCAATTGATGCTTCAGGACATGCAAAAAATGCCACATACCTTTGTGAGGCTTTAGAGGCGAGGAGAATGTGGTTCAAGTTGTGACTAATAATGCAGAAAATTAAGTTTTTGTAGGTAGACTTTTGATGGAAAGGCACCCAAAATCAATTTGGACTCCATGTGCCGCCTATCGCCTTGACCTCATATTGAAGGATCATGGCAAGCTTCCATGGATCAAAAGATGTGTGGATATGGCCTAAAATATTTACAAATTTGTATACATTCACACATGGGTCCTTATCCTTATGAGGCAATACATGGGGCAAAGATTGTAAAGGTAAAATTTAATTTTATATTATGTTCTAATTTTTATTCATATTTTTCTTCTATTTGCTAATTTCCATTCACGCTTATGTTAAGTTAATGTTTCACAATATTTGCACTCCACCGAGCCCTCGGTAGTTCTCCAACGAGTTTTTGATGTGGAGAAGCTTGCAATGGGATAAATATATGAAGGCATGGATAGGGCCAAGGAGGCCATTAGATCCATCTATGAGGGAGTTGAGAGTAAGTATTGTCCCATTTGGGAGATCATTGATAGGAGATGGCACCTCCAACTTCACAAGCCCCTCCATGCAGCCACTTATTTTCTCAATCGGGCATTCCAATGTTGCACTGATTTTAAGGTGGACGAAGAGGTTTTTATTGGGCTCTATCCAATAATAGAGCTAATGTCACCTAGTGATACCAGCCATATTGTCCACAAGATAAAGGCCTTTACTAATGTACAAGGAGAGCTCTTTGCTTGTCAAACATGCAGAGATAGTCAGACGACATTGCAGCCAAGTCAAAATATATTTAAAGACATAATTTAAGTTTTAAAACGTAATAAAATTTTCCTCTTTTTTTATTATTATTAAATGTTAAAATTTGAAACTTAAAATCAGAAATGAGATTGATTTTTTCTTTTTCTCATCTTAGATAGCTGATGACAAATGATTGGTGCTAAAGCACCAAACCTTTAGAGGATTATCATTCGGATATTGAGCCAACCTTGCAATGCTTCAAAGTGTGAACGCAATGGGAGTATTTTTTAGCACATACACTCCAAGAGGTGCAATAGACTATACATGGAGAGGTTGAATGATCTAGTTTAAGTTCATTACAACCTTCGTCTTAGATACTCCATCCCAATTACACTAGAGTAGGTCAATTCAAAATCTGAGTCAATTACTACGGCTACAAATCCTTAATTTACTGATGAGGACCTTGATTGGGTTAACTAGGAAGATAGAGAGACTAAGGTTCCATAGAAAAGGAGGATAGAGCACGAGTAGACACAAGCACAGCTAATGTTGGTGAGGTTGGCATGGAGTAATAGGTAGAGATTATAGTTGTTGCATCATCCAAGACCTACCTAGACACTGTGTAGGAGGAATGCAAGCTTCTCTTAGTCGTAGACTTGTAGTTATTATTTTGATACTTGTTTGGAATATTTGATGTCATAGATTACATATTACATGAGTTTGTATACATTTGACAATATTTATATATCTAAGTGTGCTCTTTCCTTCAGCTACAATTTGTGTTTACTTACATGATTGATGTATACTTGTGTATGTGATCAAATTAGCTTCTAGTTGATAATATTATTGTGTCTTTAAGGTTTATTAATGAAGGTTGCATGAAACAAGTTTTAAATCCTTAAAAATCTCTAAATTTTTTGGGTTTTTCCCTTTGTTGAGTCTTTGTCGAGTCTATGTCGAGTTTTTTTGCTAAGTCCCGAGTCCCAACTTGAGTCACCCTCGCCAAGTCCATAATGAGACCGAGTCTCATTACTTTGGTTTAAACATCTCCCATTCTACCCCACTTGAAAACATTGTTAGTTCCTCTTTTGTAGATAGGAATTTTATTAATGAAGGTTGCATGAAACAAGTTTTAAATCCTTAAAAATCTCTAAATTTCTTGGGTTTTTCCCTTTGTCGAGTCTTTGTCGAGTCTATGTCGAGTTTTTTTGCTAAGTCCCGAGTGCCAACTTGAGTCACCCTCGCCAAGTCCATAATGAGACTGAGTCTCATTACTTTGGTTTAAACATCTCCCATTCTACCCCACTTGAAAACATTGTTAGTTCCTCTTTTGTAGATAGGAATTGATCCTTCTATAGCTCAATCTAATTTGATAAGAGAAAAAGGCATAAGTTTACAGATATGAGGTGTTAGTTCTTATGTGCAGCAAGATTCATGTTCACAATACGATTACCCCAAAACATTTTATAGGACAACTGATTTGCAAATTAGGATGGATATTCCATACAGTGGAATCAACATACAAATTTAAAGAAAGAAATGAAGTGTTGTAAAGTTGACAATCATTTAACTTGTAATGTGTAAATGAGAGTAAACACCATAAACAATTGTGACAAAGCATTTAGCGTAAAGAAATGCATGTGGGAGAAATTTCTAGCAAAATGTGAGCTAATCTCACTTAAAAACTATTAAACTAAAGGTAAATAGTAAATACAGTCTTTGGGCACACTAGGTTGAATCCTATGAATTCAGTTCCTAAGAACTCTAACACAACTCTCTTACAAGTCAAATTAGATTACAATGGAAAATTGTTCACTTAGCTAATGAAATTCCCTTTATGAACCCTTCAAACCCATAAAGATTCAAGTTTAGAATGCATTTGCAATGGCATATGTAGCTTCACAAGACCAAACAAAACCCCGATAGATGCTAAAAGTAGAAAAGGCCCATAATGTGGAATGTTGTGGATCATTTTTTTTGAAAGAAAAATTACCACTTTCCAATGAGAAGTGGTTCCAAAATTGCCACCTTTTGAAAGTCTTTACCCCTTCTTCCACAATCCATAAATTTTGCATACAAACTCAAAACAAGGTGCTTTTAAAAGAAATGGCATAAGTTTTCAAGAGTAAACCAAATATACAAGAGTGTTCAGATATTGCTGCAATTAATGACCTATTTTTAGACCTATAAAAAAGTCCTCTAAGTTATGGTTACCATAGAAATTGAACAAAACCAAATCCATTAACAAATCTTAACTCCCCAACTCATGTTTTTGGTCCCACAAAGCTATGAAGAATCAACAAAAAGGGGTCATTCCTCCCAACTAATAACATGACTACCATCTCACCTTACAAAATAGAAAAAACCAAACGTGATCTAGATACCTTTTGTTTCCAATTGTCTAAATGATTTGCTAGCATCAAGGTGTTTGAACTTTTTAAAAGAAACCAAGTCAACATTCTTTCTCTTGCAAGCAAGAGGAATGATCCAGGTCTTCCACTTAACATTCTTTGTGCTCCTAGACTCAAGACCTCTTGATGCTCCTCCTTGCCTTCTGTAAGCATTCAACATGAAGTATTGTTCACTTGGTATGTATTGGGCCTTTAGAAGTACACAATTTCCCTATCATACATGTTGAGGCTGCCCAAAATCAACTCCACACACATCCATTGACACAAGATTAAACACCACTGTCAACAAAGTTTTGATTAACAGAAAACTTCACTCTACATTGCCTACTGATTGACAAATCAGCACCATTTTTAATACATCCCAAAACATAAGGCTTGGGGTATTAATAAGTTTCTAGACCTAATTTCCACCAAGTCCTTCAGAAATAGGAATATCATGAGCATGGGCACATGCCTCGTCTATGTCCACTGGCTATGTATTTTACATGAATAGCAGGCAGCTGATATCAGTGTGAAGCCAACACTATTTACTCTCAAACAAACCAAACTTAGAGAAAATTGCCGACATGTGGAAGTCAGAGCCCACAAAATTAAATTGAGGCCTAGTACGCATCAAGATCACATTCCAAGTAGTAGAATTCAAAAGAGACGTTTGTGCAAGGAATAATTTGTGAACCCAAGATATGAGAATATACAAGTTGTAGAATGGGAAAACTAAGCATGTTAAGAGTCAAAGGAAGCTCAAGAATCCTAGAAAATTCATAAATGTTAGGTTAATTGAAGAAATTATAAAACTTGTTATGGAGGCCAAAAGGCTATTGAAGTGTGTTAAGAAATTGACAAGCCACATTTGTGAGCTAAATGTGGGTGAAGCTTTCTAAATCACCCAAAGGATGCATGTGCTATTGCATTGAGAGAGTCCGCTAATCCATTCTGTTTATCATTTAAAATCTACCTTATCAATCAATATGTTAAATTTTTGTTAGGAACTTATCCAAAGAAATGTTAAAGCTGTTTATTTTCCTCATCTAAGAACATGTGACAATATAAACAAATATATCAATCAAATTTCAACAAAAGAAAACCAGAGCTCAAGAAAACCCAGTCAGACTTATAGACCACTAGTTTCAGAAAAAAACAATAAAGTTGTAACCTACAACACTGAGAAAGTGGGAAAATGAAGAATTCCGTTGCAAAATATAGTAGCCCAGATTGGACTTTAGACATGAGAACAAAACAAAAACTAACAAACAAATTTCAAACAGACAAAAGAAGACAAACAATCAAGAATACTAACATAGTCCACAAGGAGAGGCCATAAAAATGGCAAAACCACAACTAAGAAGATAAAAATATTTGAAAGAAATGAACTAACATAATAATTCTTAATAAATAGAATTTGAAAACAATAAAAGTTACCTATTCCAAGGACATAGACTATAACATATACCAGAACCATACACAAAGTCTAAGACACATACACTGATAACATCAAAAACATATGAGAGAACTGAAATCGACTAGATTGCGATGTGATGACAATACAGATTATAACACAGTATGTCATAAAAAGTTGTATACATACACCATGCAATAAATTACATATTAGAATTCTAAGAGGGGGAAGTTAAAACTACACAAAGACAACCATATCTATACATACCTTTAGTCTACACTCCATAAATAAAACCTTGTTAGGATCTATCAACATCTACAAAAGTTACCATTAATTGATGACATATTACCTGACTATTGATAACTCTTGACAAGCAAATGTTTCTATATACGCTCAATAGTTATGAATGACATCAAGATGCAAGAATGTCACTCAATACATATATAACCAAGTATTTACACAATATTCACAATTTTATAAGGTTTCTTATCTATATTATTTTGCATAGTTATATTCTTAAATTCCCAAATTCTTTTATAATGTTCAATACGTAGTTGTCCCAATAAATTAAGAAACACTAATGACTAATTGTTCTCTTGTTTCAATTTATCCCAGATGATCAATTTTGATTACTATCACAATTACTTAAGTGTCCTCCCAATAAACTCATCATCAACTCTTAGTGACCTTAATTCATAACCCACCAAAAAGTTTAACAAATACATTTATATTCTTCATGTCAAAGATAAGACATTTGTAGCATCAATTGCCTTCAAGATGGATAGAGTCAGCACCTCTTTCTCTTTTAAGCAACAAATAAGACATATGGAGATGAATTTATAATCAACTGAATGTGGATTAGGAACAAACACAATAAAATTTTAAAAGCAATAGGATAGGTGCCCCTAGGATGCAATAAATATGCTACAAAAATTATAGAAATTTGAAAATAGCTTTCATAAATTTGTAAATCTGACTCTAGTAACAAAATAATACAAGTTAAACCAAAAAAAAAATCTAACTTTTTTAATTTATTTAATGGGTTGAATACCACAAATGTTTTTTGTCCTAGGTTGTTTATGGCCCATTAACCGTCTAGGCAATACCCTACCAAGATATATGTCAAATGAATGGCTACAGCATATCCAAACATAGGGCATGCCAAATAAACAATAATTTTTTTAAGGTGACATTTTTCCTCAAAACCACAGTTTAAAAGTAAGGTTGCACGGGGACAGGGGTACTTGGGTACTTTGGGTACGGGTACGGGTACGACTATTTTTAAAAATAGGGGATGGGGGTACTTGGGTACATCAATTTTTTAATTTAATATAATTTAATATTTTATAGAAAGTCTGAAAATATGAGTCATGATATTGAGTTTTCAAACCAAGAAAAGTGATAAGGTTTGCAGATGGAATGTATTGTTTTCAGTTTCAGATTTGCAATATGTTTGTAATAATATATATGTTAAATGCTTAGATGCATAACAGACAAAACAAACTTTAAACATGAACAAGAAGATCATAAATCATATAAAAATAACATATTGCAAATGATAAACTTCTGACTTGAATAGTGATAAAGTTTACTATTAATCAGTATTGCATCAAAGTTTCAAACTGATTACATATTGAATTAAGCTTGATAAACAGCAAGCTGATAAGCTGATAGGCAAACAAAAAACTGAAACAAAAATCAGATATCTTAATCAAGTTCGTTAGCTACGATACTCTCCACCAAGTACCCACCAAGTACCCGGTATGTGGGTACGTGTACCAGTATCCGATACGCATCCCAGGGGTGTGGGTATGAGTACCCATACAACCTAGTTTAAAAGGTATGTGTACATGAATATAATTTCATGTGCTCTTATTACCATGTCATCTACACAATCCAAGTGCAAGGTAGTGGGGAAGTGCATATACAATTACATGCGCACGTGCACACAGGCATATATCACCTAGTATATGGTTACAACCCACTATATGGTTGCAAGATTAGAAGGATCAAGGGATGCATGCAGGAGCCCTTGGTGATTTCTATGTCAATCCTCTATTTCCAATTGGTCAAGTGAAAGCATCTCTAGAAATCAAGATGGATGAGAAATGATCTATACTATAGAAAGGATTGTAAGGTGTACAAATTTCCTGTCCCTATATTGAATGGCAATATGAGTCCAAATATATTAGGAGAAATTAATATGATGATCTTTTTGCATTGACTATTGGAAATGGAACTTTATGGCAAGTTCGAGGCAGCCATACAGCATAGTCATGGAGGCCCGTTTCCTATATAATGTCAAGCGACTAACTCTCATATTGCCTTAGAACTACAATAGGAGTGCATCCATAAATATCCTACATTCATTATTTTGATTAAAGATTTTTGTTCTAAGTTGCAGCTGTGTTTCACTAGATACTAATATTGCCATACTCCAGCTATGTATGCCATCTTCTGACGGGTCTATATGGACTCCTCAACAAGCAGTGATATAATATTATAAATATCATTTAGGTTACCCACCACATCAATTTTATCTTTATAGATGGCTCCCTCATTAGTGTCTAGCAGGTAACCATGTGTTCTTGCCTTTTTAAAGGCTATATCTATGCTTTAAACCCACATCAGCAGTGTTATCATGGCACCAACAGTGGACTATATTCAACATGATTCATAAGTTGGGCCCACGACATCCATTTCTATATGGGACAACAAGCTTAAAGTAATAATCTTAAAATCGAAGGAACCGTAAGGTTCGTGTCTCAGTGGAGAAAACAAATCCTAAATCAGTCATTTTGAAAAACAAAACACAGAATGTGCTTTGAGTTCCATAATCCTTTCTATACGAATAGTTGCAACACGAAAACTAAACTCATATCTTTCATAATGTTTTTTATCATTTCTCATATAAAGATAATGAACAATTGTATGTTATTAGTATTGCGTCGAAACACATATTAAAAACTGGGTGTCCATCAATTGACCCAGGAAAAAGGACGGGTTTTCCAGAAATGAATAAGCAAATTACAATTTCATAAATGGCAAAATCGTCATGTAACACGATCTGAAAGCCACAAAAGGTAACATGAAAGCCTCAGACCTTGAACTTCATCCGATTTTATTAGATGTCGTCAAATGTAAATAGAAACAAAATACATGCAGGGACATGCACCTAGGTCAGCAGCTCACCAGGAGCATACAGATCACGAGCCAAAGAAAAATACTATTTTAGAATAATTCACGCAAGAAATAATGATTAAACTATAAAATAAGAAATCAAAAGGGGTATCCATAATATGACCCAGGTTGATGAACCAAAACAACCTGTTTATTTGGCCAGTCCCATTATCGTAACAAATAAAAATTGTAGAAAATAAGATTGTATGAATTGAATTAGAAATGGGATTTAGAAGATTATACAACTGACCCAAAAAACAATATAACAAAACATCTATCTAAAGAGTTTCTACTAGGTTTGAATCTGATTAAAATAATTGCAGTATAGAAAAAGTTGATGTGCAAGTCCATGTTGAAATGCTATTCATGAATAATTTGACCTCTAGCATGAAAGAGAAAGAAAAACTTGAAGACCAAATCATTTTCACAAAATATAACACCCAATCGTAACAAAGAAATAAAAAAGCACATACTTCCCCTCTTGCAATATGCAAAATGTGAGTGGTAAATCCACGTCCAGCACCTCCTGTAAGGTAAAATAATTCTACATTATCACACCGAATTTGAAGAATACAATTACTTAGACATATATAACATTGGCAATCTATTGTAAGAATGAAAAGAACAGTCATTAAACTTGAATTCAACAAGCAAAACTTAAATCTTGATTAAAAGATTAAATTTTAAATAGAAATTTTAAAATAAAAAATAAACATAATGACAATATTAAAAGGATGGTCCTATTCCACTGCTTACCCCATATCTATATGAGAGTTGTTTAAATGGGTTTCTGTTAAAAATTGAGTAACTGGAGTGTTTCCATGCATAATTATGAGAGATATTTAGAATATTTTCTTAATTTAATGCGACAGAATTAAAAATAAATTAAGAAAAAGGAAAGGTTGGAAATAAGCTATTGTCAAAAATAGCCAACTCTATTTACAAATTTCTTTCCCCCTTTTTTATATTGAAATAATGCAGAATGGTACAAATAGAGAGGCAGCAACAGGCTACCAAAAGTATAAAATAGTAATACAGCAATTTGCAAGGCTTTGTATGTCAAAACAGCAACTTACAAATTTATACATGTGAAAACAATTACAACTTAATTGAACTTGAAACTGAACTGACTTCTCTGTCATTAGTGTCCAATTCAATCCAGTTAGCTGTAACTGGATACTCCATAGACAATGGCCCATTCTTTAGTATGAGTTGTCCAAATTAATTTTCCAAATGTTAACTATACACATTGTTATTGTTATTATTCATTAAAATTTGAGATGATTGCTAAAAGATAAATATTCATGAACTATGAGATTCACAAATAATTCCTAAATAAGTTGAACAGTGACTACGACCAATATAAACCAAGCAATCCCATAAAGACCTACCCTTAGCTAATCTTTTGAAACATGCACCAACAATTTTAGTAAACATTTTGGAGATTAATTTTATATTTTAAGTAATAAGGCCGGGTTCCAGTGAAAGGAGGCTTCCTAAAAAAATTCTGTAGATGTTGTTCAAATTGTTTAAAATTATTTTAAAGCAGGCAGTGGCATGAATTTTTTTTCATGAGGCCTTTGCTCCCTATTTTTCAAAATAATATTAAATTATAGACACAGACTAATTATAACTATAACTAATACACCATGTTGTTTCTGCTAATTACAGTTTGCCATAAACACAGTCCTAATTAAAAACTACAGAAACCATGTAATTGGAAATTCATGGTCTTTTAAGTTAAGCAAAGCGCAAAGAAAAAAGATGTAAAGGGCTGACATCATACCGAGTGCTGCCATCTGAGCTTTCTTCATCCCTCGTTCGAGCTTATGGGAGAGCGGAGGCGATGCGAGAAGATCGTCCCCATATTTTCTAGGCCTCCCTCTTTTCTTCTTCAAAATGAGCTCCTTGCTCCCATTTAATCTTTGTTGGGCAGGCAGATGTGAAAGAAACGAAGCAGAACCAGAACCAGCAGCAGCAGAAGGGACATCTCCATCTTGCCTTTGTGAGTAGAGAAAATTTGCATTAGCAGTGGGAAAAGGAGTAGGTCGCGAAGGCGCAGGAACTACAATTCCTCCATGCGAGTCCGGGAAAGCATCGACGGTAGAGGTATGAGAGTTGTGAGAGTAACTGAAGTTAATGTTCGAATTGAGATATGCATTTCTGTATCCTCTTGGGTTGGGGAAGAAAAAGGTATTCTGAGAATTAGGAGCGCCCAAAACACCCACTTCCCCAGAGATCAAATCCCCGCCTCCACTCATTTGTATGTCTTTCTCTTTAATCTTGGTTGTGTTTTTCATTATTCATACAAATCCAATTAAAGATTTCTCAGAGGGGCTACTCCTCTGTGACGTTAACCATTCGGATAGCTCAGAGAACTCGTTACAGCTGAAACGTTTGGAATGCTGGGCTGGGTCTCCGACCAACCGTTTCCCAGAGTGAAGCCGTTCAGTTGCAAGATTTGAAGATTTAAAGGTTTGCCTGCAAAGGTTTTTTTATTATAAAACGCTTAAAGAATGAATTGAAATAGAAAAAGAAAAAAATAGTGGTTATCAGTCGCCGACGTGTTAAAAGGCAACGCTTTGGTTGTGTTTTTTTATCTTGCATTTTTTCCAACTGTTTGGCATTTGCATGGAAGTCAAGTACCCTCTACGTTTTCCACTACTTCCAGGAACCGAGTTAGGTAGTTCTTTATTTAAGATAAAAAGGAGATTTTTTATTTATTATTATAATTAGACATTCTAAAATTAAATGTGATGGAATTTTTTTAAATAGTAATGATGTCAAAATTAAATATTTTTTTATGAATTATGTTGAGATAAATATATTTTGTAAATTAATTATAAAATATATATTGTAATAAGTGTCATGTAATGGTCAAGTTTATAGTACTTGTCTTTATAGTATTGTAATAATAATATTTGTTGTGTATTTAGTAGATAGATAAAATATAATAATTTATGCATTTGTTTAAATATAGATTAGAATTAGGAATGGCACCTTGGTTTGCAATGGGTATTGTAAAGAGGTGTGGAGATTCCATTGGAGAAGTCTACAATAAAAGGTCTTAATGGAGGAGAGTACAATAAAAGGTCTTAATGGAGGAGTGAAATCTTCAAATCGAGCATACAAGAGAGAGAGAGAGAGAGAGAGAGAGAGAGAGAGAGAAATGTGGATAAAAAATAGAGAGAAGTTAGAGAGATGGAGAAAAATGGAGACGTAGAAGTATAGATCTTGGGAGTTGGATAGAGTGAGCAAGAGAGAGGTAGAGCTAACAAGATATAAATAGAGAGGGAGAGGGAGATATATGGAGATAAATATGTAGGGGGCAAGAGTGAGAAAAATGGTGATGAAGATAAGTGTGAAAGAGAGATGTATATAGAAATGGAGAGAGATGGAGAAGGGAAGATAGAGAGATAGAGATAGAAATAGAAATAGGTAGGGAGAAGCAGGGAGTGTGTAGAGATATAGAAAGAGGGAGAGACTAGGGAGGAGAAATAGAGAGATATGAGTTGGATGAGGGGACAAAAGTAGAGATAGGATGAATAAGAAAGAACTGTAGAGATAATAAGATATGAATAGAGAGGGAAAGGAAGAGAGAAGGAAATAGAGATAGAGGACATAAGAGTGGGAGATAAAGGAGGTGATAGATACAATTAATATGAGAGATGGGGAGAGAGAGATGATTTTCTAAACTTTATGTAAATTAATATAATTATGAGGCTTCATCATTACCAATTACAAAAATATATATATAATAATAAAATTATTCTTGAACTTAAATTATTAATTATTAGTTTAAGATTATACAGTTCTAATTATATTTATGTAATATGAATTATAACTAACCTTGATAAAATAACTATTAATAATTATAAAATTATATAATATAAACATTAGAGTGAAAATAGATATTTTTAAATGGAAAGGTGAAAAATATTTAAATTTATGAATACAAACTATTAAATTATTTTGTATATATTAAAATAAAAATAAAATTATGATGTTCATAAATATTAAAAATATAATAATCTTAAAAATATATATAAAATTATAATTATAAATAATATAGCTAACAAAGAAATTATATAAAAATATAATTATAAAGAATGCATGGAATAATAGGGTTTACTTTTTTTATTGAAATGTTTGTTTACTTTAATTTTTTATTGAAAATTTTATTTAATTTTATTTAAATAGTGTGAATTAGATCTCTATAAAATAGGTAATTGATTTTATAAGGTGAATTTTGAGAAGTAAAAAATTATTAAGATTTATATATCTATAGAAAAAATCACTTTATTTATAAAATATAAATAAATAAAACTATTTAAACTAGATTTTTTAAAATCTAAAGAAATCCCAAAAAAACCTATCATTCCTATAAAAAATTTGCTTCCATAACACCAAAACTGTTAAACCAATTCTACAATAAATTAAGTTAACAAATATAAATCTCAATTTTATAAAAATCTAGTTTATTTTAAAAATAAAAATAATAATCAATTTTAATTAGTGCAAAGAAAATAATTAATTAAATCTTAATTTTATAAAAATCTTGTTTATTTTAAAAATAAAAATAATAATCAATTTTAATTAGTGCAAATTAATTAATTAATTGTGCACACATGAATGCAATAGTATACTATAAAAGAGAGAAGAGGTATAGGTTAGGAGTGATTTATAAAAGGTGAGATTAGGACTACCCACAAAAATTATATTGGTTAACTAGCACTTGTATCTAAGGAGGTTCAAGGGAAAGTCCATAGAAAAGTATAGGTAAAATTTAAATGTGAAAAATAAAAAATTATATTTTTATATAAAATATAAATTTTCTCTATTAGTTATAATATTTATTTAGTTTTTGGATAAAAGTTCAGAGACTTGTACTTTATATTGAAATTAGAATAGAGTGTACATATATTACAAAATATCCTCAATATGCCCAAGAAACATAGGACTCAATATATCACCATGAAACATAGTACCCGCTAACTACTAGAATCCACATTTACCAATTAATTAGGTGAAAGACCAACTTAATTGAACTATCATCTGAAACACATTACTCTTACAAAATAAATTCAGCCTTGAAGCTATGAAGCAAAACCTACTGCAATACCACCATACATTATCTGACATAATATTAAAAATCGACATCCATAAAACCTCAAAATTTGTTAAAGAAGTTGAATTAAAACCATACCCTCAAGTTGACATACTATACAAAATAGAGTATATGACATGTCAACACCCTATATCAGATATACTTGGGCTTACAATACAAAATTCTTCCTAGAGATACAAAAAACTACATTGCCTACCCTTAATTTTGCATTAAAAGGAAGCACACTTAGCAAGTCATCGAGAAACACGATATTTTTCAGCCCCCTCTTCAATCATCAAAGCTTTACCTTTGTCATTTTGGCATGTTGGAGCATCCACCATCTTCTCTATATTTGACCATCTCACTCTCTAGAGGGACTGAGGTGGGGTAAATAGAGGCTTGTGGTTAATTATGTTGATAAGAGCATCAAAAACCCTTGTTATATTCAACATTGTGGAGGAAGGAAGAATCTCATATAATGTGGCCAGCTCCCTCTTAAAGAATCTGCAATCCTGATTCATAATGTCAATTTTCATGATATCAAACAACCTAACAAATTCTTGCTCCTTCTTAAGAAACCGAACAAGGAATAAGCCTGTGACCCACGCTTTGGACAAGAGAAGATTGTGTCCACTAATATCCCTATCCAAAGCATCCAGTGAAATGAATTCCTCCCAAACATAGCTAATTGTCAAATGCATGATCAATTGATAGTCTTGAATTAAATCAAATTAGTTTGACCAAAATACTAAAACTACTTGAGAATAATGCAAGCTTCTTGGAACTTTAGGGATAAGAATCTCATCGCCAATTATCATCCTTATTGACTGTTCAATACTCCAACAATCCCACTTGAATGCTATTTTTATGTGCATAATGAGGAGTGGGCCTGAGATAGGTACTTCCCATTGTCAAACTGGTATGGGAATGCAAGAATTCAGCAATGTGTATTCCATTCTGAAGCTCTAGGAGACTAAATTTGAAGAAGATGCCACTTAGATGAATAGGTTTCTTGCCACCAAATTTCTCGAGTAGTGGGAAAAGGAACATATAAAGCCAATTTCTCATCATGAGATCACTAGAGGACATGACACTTTGGAGCGTGCAAGACTTCCCATTTTGTGCAAGTTTAAATGTGATTTTAAGAAGTCTAATCTTTCCCATTTGAAATATCTCACCCAATCTATGAAGCGAGTTTCCATACCTTAGTGACATCAATGATTACATCATTACTCTAAATGGCATGGTACAAGGAGTGTGAACTCTTT
Source organism: Chamaecyparis obtusa (assembly GCA_027943335.1). Lineage (NCBI taxonomy): Eukaryota > Viridiplantae > Streptophyta > Pinopsida > Cupressales > Cupressaceae > Chamaecyparis > Chamaecyparis obtusa. The sequence continues at coordinate 289,777 of BSBK01005861.1, forward strand.
CCTTGTTTTGACCTAGCAATCATTCCTAGAGAGGTTGTGTATGAGAACGTGTACTCATGAAATCAACCACTCTTGCTTCACCTACATCCATATGATCACGCAAAATGTGGTTTTACTCCTATACCATGTCATCTCAAAGCTGCTAGCAAGGATCCCAGATCCAGGATACGTGGACAACTCAACTCAACCTTCCCCAAACTCTACAACTTTTCCAAAGTAAAATATTATTGTTTATTTTGCTTGATTTTCCAATCCAACTTCTGAAGCCAATTGGGGGAATTTAATAGATTACCTTTACTACTAATCCTCTATAGAAATTCTTCGGCTATGTTGGTTTCCAAATCAATAGATTGAAAATCCTATGAGCTTGCCTAACTCAATTCTTGTACTTTCCAACTAACTTGGCCAACGAGCGAGAATGATTGATTATGATCCACCCCCCTGCTCTTTGGGCTCTATAGGGCCAAGGAGGGTGTACCTATTCCTTCACCTAATCTATTGGTTGAAGAATTTTTATAGTAGATATGAGTGTATTATAGTTTATGGTTGATCTCTCAAGATGGTAATGGGGTCTTGAGGGAGATCGAATTGTGTACTTCATAATTTATAGATAACTGACTTATCTTTCTATTATTGAACTTTTCTTTGCAATTACTAAATTCCCTACTGATCACTAAACTTATTTGTTAATTACTTAGATGAAAGAATCAATAATGCTTTATAAATTGATTATTTTTTTTAAAGTGAGTTCTTATTTCTTCTTCCTTCTTGTAATCTTTCAAACAATGACTTTAAAATATGATAGACCAATGCCTTCTTCAATTGGGCTATAGAGACAATATCTTCTTAATCCTATGTACAACTTATATGAGATGGGAAATAAAATGTTCCTATCAACTGCTTTCTTTTGATGATTTTAATTACTTTATCATTCCACAATTAGTATTCAACTATCATTCTATTGGTATATGTTTTCCCCATAAAGTCATTGGGTATCATCATAATCCATTCATTGTACTTTCGATAGTTAACAATTATGTTGATCTCCCTTTGTTGGGGTATATTTTTCCAATGTATACCTCATGTTTTATTCCATCAACATAAGTCTTTTCGATACCCTTATCGGGTATCGGCTAGACATTTTAAACTTCCTTCTAATAATGATATGTTACACCGATGATTATTATAGGTGTTCCCAATGGAATCTATTGGTATGAACTTTTTCGATTTTCCTTTTGCAATGGTCTTCAATCATCCTTTCAAAATTTTGGGAATTCTCTCACTATGCTTCCATTCTTGATCATTCTAGCATCCTGAGAATCAATTCTCCGCACTAGATTACTCAGTGTTTCTTTGTAGTTCAAACTTTCCACCAACATATCAAATCTTGATGATTTGTCTTCCTCTATCTTTTTTGATACAACTATAATTTTTAAATGTATGGGCCCCAACCTTCCTTTCAGAATTTTGGGAATTCCCTCACTATGCTTCCATTCCCGATCACTTTAGCATTCTAAATAAAGATAAGGACTCAAACTCAAGATATGAGGATAAAACTTGAAATCTCAAAGACAACAAACACATCTTCCCAATATGAGTATTTAATATAAATCCCTTCACCACTAGTGCATGCTTTTCCACTAGGGATCGTTGATGTGTGCTATACTGACTTCATTGCCTTCCTTTGTTTATTTGATGTTATCATCCTAACTCTTGGTGGTGCAATTTCTTCCTTAGTACCTCATCTCTCCATCAGTGTATGTCTTCTTGATGAAGTCATCAGAGCTTCGACACAATATTTTGATTACATTCTTGATGATATAAGCTATACCGATGAGTTCCATTGGTAAGGCTTCCCTGATATGTTTTCTTTATCTCCATCGACGTATATCTCCCTTGCATATTTTTATCGGTGTAGGTCTTATCAATGGCCTCATTGACCATCGACAAGACATTGTAAACCTTCTACTACTTACTATTTATATGCTGATAAAAATATCGATATGTGTTTTGTCGACCATGCATTCCTTCATCAGTATTATTATTGTTGATGTCTTTTGTCTTATTGTTGTCTGTATTACTCCTTCATCGATGTGACATCTTCGAGTATGTCTCATCAGTGTAATGTAGTCTTATAGGGCTAACCCTTAGGATCTTTTGTCAACTTGTAATGTTGCTTCGATCGCCCTTTTTTGAATTCTTTTCCATTGGGGTAACTTCCTATGGGTTTTTTCAATGACTTATTTTGTGATATCAGTATACAAGTATAGAAAATATAAAATCTTGGCGATGACTTAAGTGCAAAAAATTTAAAGGCTTATGAAATGGGACTATAGAATGTGTGAATTTTGGGGTTCTAATAGTGCCTCTTTCTAGGGATGTATGCTCATTTGGACATAGCAAGAATTTAGTTATCTTTGGGGAGTAGACCAAAATCATATGAAAAGAAAAACATATTTACATGTATGGAGAACAATATGGGGTTCATACAAATGAGATGGAATTGGTGTCCTAAAATACTATGCATGGAATAGAGATTCTTCTCTTAAGAGAAAAAGTACTTCAAGAATTGTCCATGCACTGGAAATCTTTGAGTTTCCCTGAAGTACTTTGCAAGTAGTAAGCATTTTCTCCTCCTTTCCTAGTAACAATATATGGACCAATCCATAATGCCTCAAATTTTCCATGTTTTCCTTTATCCTAGTGCTTGGCATTCCACATGAGCACCCAATCTCCTTCTTTGAATGTTCTATTAGTTGCCCTTTTTTCATACAAGTTCTTCATCTACAATTGAATTTTTAGATTTTGTATTTGAGCATCCCTCTTGATTTCCTCAAGTTCAACGAATTGTTTAATTCTTTCTTCCATGAATTTTATGTCATCAATTTCTTCCTCCAATACAAATATGTATATAGATAGAAAATTGTCTAAAGGTAGTCTGGATTTCTTCCCATATACTAATTCATAAGGAGAAAAACTATATATTTCTTGATAGTAATTATGTCATCCCACAATGCCAAATTTAATTTAGAATCCCAAGCCCTTTTATTATTATCTAACATCCTTTTGATTATTTTCAATATATTGTTGTTACTAGATTCAGCTTGCCCATTTCCTTGTGGATGATATGGCGATGTATATGATAGGACAATCTTGTATTCTTCACAAAAGTTTTTAAATTATTTTTACCTAAAGCACATCCCATTATCAGTGACTAATTTGTGTGGCACTCCAAATCTAGTCATGATGTTTTTCATAAAAAATTTGAGTACTACTTTGCTAGTGGCTTGTCTAGTTGGTACTGCTTCAACCCATTTAGTGAAATAATCAGTAGCAACCAGAATCTACTTATGCCCTTCACTGGATTTATCCTGTATGTCACCAATGAAGTCAATACCCCACATCTTAAATGGTTCCTTAGTTTGCATAGGTCTGAGAGGTAAAGATCTTTGATATTTCAGCTTTCCTAAAAACTTCTGGCATGACTCACACTTCCTTACATAAGTATAACAATCTTTAAACAAGTGTGGCTAGTTGTATCATTCTCTCAATATCTTATGAGGTGTACTTTTTGCATAGAAGATTCCACCAAAAATTCCATCATGAAGTTATTTCAAGATTTCTTTAGATTGATACATATATAAGAAAAACAATAAAACACCTTCATGGTTTCTCCAGTATAGATCTCCTTGGATCAAAACATACCTTGCTACTTGTAGATTCAATGATCTCTTTTGGTTATCATTCAAGGTATTAGGACATTTTATGTGTTTTAGAAAATACACAATATTTATATACTAGGGGCATCTTTCTATGCTTACAATTATATTTTCAATCTTAGTATGATTTACCTAAACATCATCTAAATTAGATTCAGCCATCAATTTTTTTTTATCCCTACCCTCTCACTAACTTTGTAATCTGAATATCAATATTGAATTCCTAGATTTGGTTTATCCATCTACACATCCTCCTAGTGACTTTTGTTTGTTTGAAAATGTCTTTGACTGCAGCATTGGGAACATAAGCCATAATCTTTGCTCCTACTAGGTAGGGTCTAAATGATTTAATATCTTTAACCAATCCATATGTTTTCTTCTCATTTATGGCATAGTTTAGTTTTGTTGATTTTAAGGTTTTGCTAAAGAAGGCAATAGGTTGTTCATATCCTTCTTCATTATTTTTTCATATTACTGCATCTATGGTGTGGATCAAGGCAAATGAAAAGATCTTAAATGGCTTGGAAAAATCAAGAGATTTCAAGACATGGGCTTCTTTGATTTCTTTTTTAATATTTATGAAAGCATCAAAGGATTTTGATGTCCAATTCAATGATGCTCCTTTTTTTTAGCATATTGGCAATTGGCTTCACAATCTCTACAAAGTTTGACATAAACCTCCTGACAAAATTAATTTGTCTAAAAAATGACCGGATTACTTTTACAATTTTAGGGATTGGAATTTTTTTAATGGCTTCTATTCTCTCAGGATGTATCCTCACTTCATCCTTTGATACAATGTGTCCTAAGAGCTTCCCTTATGTGGCACAAAAGTGATATTTCTTAGGATTAAGGAATATACCATACTCCAATTCTCTCAAGAAAATTTCTTCCAAATGTTTGTAGTGGTCTTCAACTTTCTTTGAGTATTCAACCAAATCATCTTGATACACCACTAAGATATCATCAATCAGTTTTTCAAATGCCACCTCCATGGACATGTGGAATGTAGCACTAGCATTAGTCAATCTGAATGGCATCCTAACATACACATATGTGCCCCATGGTGTGGTAAAGGTAGTTTTGTATTTATCTAATTGCTTCACCCTAACCCAATTATACCCAAAGATTTCATGCATCATGGATAACAACTCATTTCTTGTCACTCTCTGTAATAATGCTTTCATGTTTTATCTTTTAGGGAAGATATATTCAATTTTCTGAAGTCCACACATAGTCTTATGTCACCATTATTTTTTCTAACTAGTACTAAGTTAGATACCCAAGTGGAATATCTGATGGGTTTTATAGTTCCTCCGTCTCTTAATTTTATTAATTCTTCTTTCATTTTGGGGGCCAATGTAGGATTGATCGGTCTATGTTTTTTTCTAAAAGGTTTAGCGTTTGGCTTTAGTGGTATTTCATGTTGGAATAGATCCTCCATGTATGCTTTAAGGTCATCATATGACCATGAAAACACATGTCTATATTTTATCTAAAACACAATTAAGTTGGATTTCATTTCAAGGCTGAGTTTTCTTCCAATACATACTTCTTTGGGTGCAGTATTAGTTCCTAAATTAATGTTATCCGTGTCTTCATAATTTTGGTAGATGCTACTTTTATCTCGATTCTATCATTATTTTCAAACATCTTTCTAATGCCACTAATCCTTTAGGGATTTTTTTTCTTTTAATTAAATAATTTGTTTTCCAAATAAGGCTTCTTTTTCACCTTCTTCTCCCATATATGCAATGAAATCAATCTGTTGTGATTCACACTGATATTCAAAATTTAGTAATTTTAGTATGTCATGATCATCATCAAAAACTTGCCAATTGTAGATATTATCCGGGACTATAGGTCTAGTCTTGATTTCAAATTGTGTTATTTCATCAAAAGACATATCTTTCTTTCGGATAGCTAGGTTAGCCAAAAAATATTCCATGATATTTTTAGATCTATCCACCCATTCAATTGAGAAAGTGTCAAAAATGTCAATTAGATCCCAAGCTTCATGTTTATAACATTTCAGTCTTTCACTTCTAGTGGAAAATCTGTCTCTAATCTAGGAAATAATCAATTTTGAATCACCCCGTACCATTAGCATCTTAATCTTATATTTAGCAGTAATACTCAAACCTAAAGCCTCATACTCAACCATATTATTTATGCACTCAAATGTTAGAATAAATGAGTATTTGAAATTTTTCCATCTAGACCAATGAACACTATCCCAACACCATTTCCTTCTTTACTAAAAGCCCCATCAAAGAACATCTGCCATAAATAATATGATATTTCCTTAGCATGAATTCTTATTGGTTCAATGTTTTATAATGTTGGTTTTGTGAGCTCTATTATGAATTTATCTATATCTGAATGAAAAAAGCATGTAATTTGATTTGGGTCCACATCCTCTATCATGTAATAGGATATTGGCTCTCTATTCACCCTAACTTATTTTCCATTTACAAGTATAGTATCATAAGATAGATCCAATTGAACATGCCCTCCCACAAGGTTATACCATTGTCTGGATAGCAACATCCCATAGTTAGGGGGAACATCCACCACTATAATGTCTATTTGATATGATGCTTCTGGACAAGCAATAATTTTTAACTCAACATCCTTCATGATTCCTACTACATGTACCAATATTTTATCCATAGCATAGCACTTACCATAAGTAGTATCCACCCACATTTCAAGCTCTTTCATGACTTCAAATGGTATGATATTCACAACTACACCTAAGTCTACCATATAATTTTTTACAAGTTTGTTGTTTATAAGAAAAGTCATATAAAATGGATCCACTTGTGAAGGATTCTTGGTTATAGTAGTCCCCAATTATATTACAGGATCCTCTTCAATGGTATCATTTTGTTTTGGTGCATCTTGCACTTTTAGTGAATCTTCAGTAACATCTAATAGTAGTTTTATTGCCTTGTCCTTATACTCTGTGAATTTCATCATTTCTAACAAAGGGACCAAAACTTTCATATGTGATAGAGATTGTGTGATGACAAGTGTAAATTATTTCACATTAGACACTGGTTTTACAAAATCATATTTCTCATTGGGTGGATTTACAAGTTTTGGGGTGTCAGCCATTTGTCTTACCGTGGGATTGTCATTCCTCTTTTCTGTCACCTGTGTTTTTTTTTTTGATTACTACCTTTCATGAACATAATTACTGGCACCATTCTATTCCTCAATTGGTAATTACTTCTTTCTTGTGCCACAACACCAATAGTGTAGGCCTTCTTCTCCTCATTAGTCAACTTCTCAAAGTTGGGATATTTTTATCATCTGAAAACACCTATTGCACATTGCATTATTGAACCATTCTCTTTGAGTCATTATCTGGAATATATTCATCATTAGAGGAGCTATAGTCATCATTCCCCTAGAATGGTTCGACTGAGATTGCATTCATTATGGGTTGTTGATCATCATCCTAATCTTTACCTTCTAGCAGACTTTGAGCTATTACACATTGCTCGGGTGCATGTGGTATTCTGCAAGCATCACAATGTCGATCACTCTCAACCATATGGGTATTTCTTCTTAATGGATCAAGAGTCTCTTTGGTATTACTTTTATTTTTAGGTTTACCATCCTTCCAAAAAAAATTTAAGGCATGTCATGCAGCTAGGCCTGTTAATTTTGTTGGAATATGGTTTGTCATTCTGAGGTCTATCCCCTCTATTGTATTTCATTTTTAAACCTTGAATCATACTCATCATTTTACCAAATTTATCCTCCCCTTTAGGGAATTTTGGATTATATAATTTTGGATCATCTCTCTTATTTACTCGGCCATAAGATTTTATATCATTCTCAATAGTAGCAATAGTCTTAAAAGCTTACTACAATGTGTTAGGCCTAAGCGATCTGATTTCATAATGAGTCTTACTGTTAAACACATTTAAGTAGAAATTGATAAAAAATGAATCAACATGCCTTATGTCCTTTGATATTCTATTTATCAATTTGTTGAACCTTTTATTGAACTCTACAACTGACTCATTGAAATTCTTCTTAATACTAGTTAATTCAAGAGAAGAAAAAGAAGTATCAGTATGATCACCAAATTCATCATTGAATTGTGTTGCAAACTCTTGCCAACTAGAAATTGATCCATCAAGAAGTCCTATGTACCATTCTCCAACATCTTCAATTAATGATTGCACAAAAAGTTTCAAGAATATGTCCCCATGGTGAATTTTGAACTCCTCAATAGTAGCTTTCAAAATAATCACATGTTGCTCAACTGACTATGCTCCATTTCCATTGAACCTAGGAATAGAAGACCTCAATTCATTTTGGATTAGATTTGGATATCCTACTATTCCAATGAAGTCCAATTGTCTATATCTTTCAATCACCATTGGTCCTCTCATTCAAGCATTGATTCCTTTTGTATTATTTATACATGGCCCATGATTTTGGTAATTCATAGTTTGACCTCTCATATTTTGGCCACCATTCTGATGATTCTTTTGGTGATTTCCATTATATTTTTTATTACCATTTTTGTTTTGATAATTACCACTACCTCTATTGTGTGGTTGCCTCTAATGCTTGTTATGATTTCTATGATTACGGTACTAGTTTTCTTGATCATGTTGATGATTGTCAATTTTTTCCCTTCTATTGAACTATTCTCAAATAACATGTTATCATGGTCCAATCTGTAATTTTGTTGACCCTTATTCTTATGAGGTGGATTATATTTAGGCATAGTATCTTTGTTCTTTTTTCCTTCTTTACTTGTTACTAGTGAATCCTCATTGATGTTTTTACTCACCTTTTCTTTTCTATGAAATTTCTACTATATCTCGAGCATTGGGTACTATACTCTCTAGGGTAGTCATCAATTATTCTACCCTTCATTTATCATCATCTTGATCCGCATAACCTTTATCTTCATGATTTTCCTTGTGCTATAGGTTGTGGCATTCAGCTTCCCCACTAAAACTAGCATTCCATGGGTTTTCATTATCCTCAACATCTCTATTGTTGTTAGGACTATTTTCCTCCTGATATCCATAATCCCTATCTGCAAATTTTTTGAATTCTGTGAAATTCATATCTAAGTATGTGTCTGTTATTTTACTCAATCTAGTTCTTCCCTTAGGACTTAATTCAGTATGATCTTCTTGTCCCTAATGAAGAGACCTTCTTCCCCACATGAATTTTAATGAAAAATTTCTAGGGCCTTTATCTTTTCTTACACAGATCAAATTATCACTCATATACTATTGTAGAGTCACCACCTCCTTCAGAAGAAATTAATATTTACTATTCTAAGTTCTAATCTCTAGTATATTCTAAACTATATCACCAAAGATTTTGGAAAACTTCTTAACAAATCCCCAGTAGAGTCACTAATCTGTTGGTTCCAAAATCAATAGATTGGAAATCCTATGAGCTTTCCTAACTCAATGCTTGGACTTTCCAACTGACTTGGCCAACAAATGAGAATGATCAATTATGATCCTCTTCCCTTTCTCTTTAGGCTCTGCAAGACTAAGGTGAGTGTACCTATTCCTTCACCTAATCTATTGGTTGAAGGATTTTTATAGCATATATGATTGTATTATAGTTTATGGTTGATCTCTCAAGATAGTAATGGGGTCTTGAGGGAGATCAAATTGTGCACTTCACAATTTATAAATAACTGACTTATCTTTCTATTATTGAACTTTTATTTGCAATTAAAAAATTCCTTATTGATCACTAAACTTATTTGTTAATTACTTAGATGAAAGAATCAAGAATGCTTTATAAATTAATTTTTTTTAAGTGAGTTCTTATTTCTAATTCCTACTTTTAATCTTTCAAATAATGACTTTGAAAGATGATAGACTAGTGCCTTATTCAATTGGGCTATAGAGACAGTCTCTTCTTAATCCTATGTACAACTTATGCGAGATGGGAAATAAAATGTTCCTATCAACTGTTTTCTTTTGATGATTTTAATTAGTTTATCATTCCATAATTAGTCTTATTGAATTTAACCCAAACTTAATGAGACCAATAAGATAGAGATAATAATGTGTATTAACTCTAATGATCAAGTTGTAGAATAATATAAATAATAACCACACCCAAATATTGAAAGTAGCTTTATGTTCTGGAAGTAAAACCACAAAGGACTAATTAATCCAAAATGATCAGATCCATAACTTGAAATTGAAAGAACTTGCTGATATATATTAATAATAAAAAGTCTTCATTGTTTACAAAAATAACTTGCGGGAATGTAGTATATATAAAGTAGTATTCAGATATGATTTCTTGTCCTGTATCTTGGTCCTAATTTTCCTTTTATAAACATAAGGGAGCACTTCAGACCATTACATCCAAAAGGTCACAACCTTTGGTTTGTATAAACTACAACTTAATAAACCATAAATATAAAATAGATTATTTTGATAATGTTCCTTTGGAGGCTCAATTTTGCAATATTTGCATCCATTTTTATTCCATAAATCCTTTCATGCTCCTTGTGGAAAATCATTTGATAAATATTTCCTTTGATTTCATGAAACTACCTTTCTCTGATCTCCTTCTTGCTCGTAATCGACATAAGGTTAACTTGTATGATAACATTCTCTATGTATTCCCTCATTAGCATAAGTTAATCTAATGCTTCATTTTTTTATTTCTTAATCATTGAGGCTTCCTCAACAATGATAATTTAGCTATTGGAACAACAATTTCTCTTTGATATAATCATATGTTCTTATTCATTGGTGTAGGCCACACCGCTTCTTCCATCGGGCATCAATATAATCTCCACTTTGTTACTCTGTAGTTGGAAACTATGTCGATGAGATTATCAACATAAATATGACTATTGTGCTCATTTAATCTCCTCAACCATCATTCTATCAGTATGTGTTTTCCTGATAAAGTCATCAGGAATTGACATAATGCATTCATCATGCTTTCAATAGTTAACAACTACATTTATGTCCCATGGTCGGGGTAGCTTTTCTTGATGTATTCCTCATATTTTATTCTATCGGCACAAGTCTTTTTGATACCCTCATCAAGTATCAGCCATACATTTTAAACTTCCTTTTGATAATGATATGTTACACCGATGATCAATGTAGGTGTTCCCGATGGCATCTATCGGTATGAAATTTGTCAATTTTCCTTTTGCAACACTCTTCAATCATCCTTTTATAATTTTAGGAATTCCCTCACTACGCTTCCATTCCTGATCATTCTAGCATCCCGAGCATTAATTCTCTACACTAGATTACTTAGCGTTTCTTTGTAGTTCAAACTTTCCACCAACATGTCGGATCTCGATGATTTGTCTTCCTCCATATTCTTCAATGCAACTATAATTTCTAAATTTATGGGACCCAACCTTCCTTTTAGAATTTTGGGAATTCCCTCACTATGCTTCCATTCCTAATCACTTTAGTATTCCGGATAAAGATAAGGACTCAATCTCAAGCCATGAGGATAAAACCCAAACTCCCAAAGACAACAAACACATCTGCCCAATATGAGCATTTAATATAAATCCATTCACCACTAGTGCATCCTTTACCACTAGGAATCGTAGATGTGTGTTATAACGACTTCATTTCCTTCCTTTACTGATTTGATGTTATTGGCCTAGCTCTTTTTGATGCAATTTCTTCCTTAGTACCCCATCTCTCCATTGGTGTATATCTCCTAATGAAGTCATTGGAGCTTTGGCACAATATTTGATTGCATTCCCGATGGTATAAGCTATACTAATGAATTCCATCGGTAAGGCTTCCTCGATATGTTTTCTTTTTCTCCATCAACATATATCTCCCTTGCATTTTTTATGAGTGTAGGTCTTACCAATGACTTGATTGGCCATCGACAAGACATTGTAAACCTTCTGTTGTATACACCTAAAAATGGTCACTTAGACTATTAGGTCCTTTCTATCATTATTTGCTAAAATCATCAATTTCTTATTCTTGATCAAATCCTAGTTCTATCATTTATTCGATTATTTTCTATGAGCTAACCATTTTATCCTAAGTCTTTATTTAATTAAAAGGAATCTCCTCCTTTTTTAATTAAATAAAACCCCCCCACTTTTCCTCTTATCCTAAGTTGCACAAATAAAGCATTATTCTTATTTTATAAAAAGGGAAAAAACACTTTTTGTCTCATATGGACACAAAAGTCAACTCTTATTTTCTCATTGGAGGATATTTGTGCACATGGATTGCTCCTCTTTCAAGCTCCACCCTTGATTAAATATTTTGCCTCTTAATCTCCATGGTCCATTCCTTTTCATTTCCTATAAAAGAAGAGCTCTCTTCTCATTTGCATATGCATCTTTTGAATACTAATGTTATGCTGCAAGTTTTCTAGGTGATTTTGGAGCTTTGAAGATTTGGAGCATTCTTGGTTTTTGCATCTACATGCTATCATAGTTTCATTTCTTGCATTATCATAACATTCATAGCTTCATATTTAGCTTAGTTTCCTTTATGCTTTAGATTACTTCATGTAGCTTAATTAGGAGGCTTTGTAATACTTGTTCTTTCTTTTCCATAGTTTAGCTTTCATATTCATCTTAATCTAGCTTGCATTGCATTTCATTTGATTCTTGAGGATATTGGCATTCTTGCCCTTGTCTTCATTTGAATCTCCCATTGCATGGTTTACTAGCAAGGTTATTGGCTTAATAGCTCTAGCTGAGAGCATTCTTAAACACCCTTGCACTCCATGCCTAGGGAGCTCTAAATCGATTTCTCAAGGATATCAATCTATGGACTCTCTTGGAAGCAATGATTTAGAGAAGTGCACTATTTAGTGTGTACATTTTTGGCGCCCACCATGGGGCAGAACATTAGTGTTTTGTCCTTTATTTTTTGCATTTTCATAAAAAATTTCATCAATTTTTGGGTTTATATTCGGTCTCTGGGTTTCTGTCTCAGAGTGTCATACGACATTTTACCAGTGTCATGCGATAGTTTCTTGTATAGCAGTGTGACACTTTACCAGTTAAAAGTGTTGCACTATTTGACAGATAGTGTTGCACTGTTAAGAACATTCTATCACCTGCAGGTATAGAGAACTGTCGCATAGAGATAAAGTGTCACATCCGTATATGGAAAAGTATCGCACGACATATTTTGTGACTGTATTGTTGCCTGTACTCGGTAGTGAGCTTATTTTTAGCTTTTTTTGTTATTTTGCAAGTTTTGGGTTCTCTACTATCTTTTTGAAAATTTAACTGTCACATAGAGATAAAGTGTCGCATTCGTATACGGAAAAGTGTCACATGACATATTTGGTGACTGTATTGTTGCCTGTACTCGGTAGTGAGCTTGTTTTTAGCTTTTTTTGTTATTTTGCAAGTTTTGGGTTCTCTGCTATCTTTTTGAAAATTTTTGAAAATTTCAGCGTTTTCAAATCTGTGCCACTTTGGAAAACTGACACCCATTTTTTTGAAATTTTTGCAAATGGTATCAAAAGTTTAAGTGTGATATATCATTGGAAAGGTCTTTCCGAGCCTAATCCAATCATGCTAGTTTCATTCTCAGATTTTACATTTGATTAGCTATTTTACTTGCAGATTATTTGATTTTTGATGTGCTAACCATTATGGAGCTAACAAGTTGTGCTTGTAGGTGCTCCCATTGCTTGAAATTTGCCAAAAGAATGCATGTCAAAGAGGGCTACTAGTGGTTTTTGCAAGGCTGTCCTAAGCATAAAAACCAAATCAAGTGCTTTTTTAATTGCTTTTTTTTATTTTTATTAAGTGCGGTATATACTAGTTGTTTCATTTAGTAGGCACTTAATATCTTGTTGTAGGAATTCTTTGGTGGTAGGAGAGTATGCTCTTCACCGTTGTGGTGAAACAGAAATCTTGACCCATCTTTGGATTTTGAAAGCAAGAGGGTAATTGAATCTCTTCTTGGTGTGTTTGGGAGAAAGCTTTGAGTTAGGGGAGTATGCTCTTCACCCTTGTGGTGAAACAAAAACCTTGAACATCATAAGTTGAATCCACTCTTTGTTTAGATCTTTAGAATCTTTTAGCGGGCCTGCTCTTGAGCAATCAAGAGGAATGACCCAAGTGGGGACAAGCTTATTGCCATCTATTCCAACCCACTATAATCTCAAGGCTATCAAGGACACAAAAATTTGGTAGATGTAGTGCTTATCTTCGCTTGATGTGAGTACTTGTGGGATTGTGACCATGAGAAAAGTATTGAGCAAGAATGCTTAAGGTACTCTTGAGGCCGAGAGGTCCAAGTCCTTTTTGAGGAGCAAGAGGGGTACTATGAACGGAAGCCCTTACTAAGAACCATTAGATAGAGGCCACCCTATTTTGCCTCTTAGCTTCTTGGTGCAAGGATTGATCCAAGTGGAGTAACCCGGATCACCCCAAGATACTCACCATATGTGTTTCTTTGGTTGTGTTTTTGACACTTCCATGACAACGCCAATATCTATTGTGGGTAACCACTTTGTGTGAGGCAATGGAGCATCAAGTTGTGGGCCAAGTTGAAAAGTAATGAGCCTTGTCCTTCTAGGTAGTAATTGCTTGAATTGTCTTTGATTGTGCTATACCAGTGTAAACATTCTCAACATTCAAACAAATGATAGCATTCATAAGGTTTTCTATTTTGATATCATAATTTCTTGTCTTGACAAGGTTGCTTTTGCCCTTGTGCAAGTGTTTTATGACATGTTTGATCACCTACTATTTGCAAACTTGTCCATTATCTGCTATTACTGTATTTTGAACTGTGAAATTGACCTTACCAAACCAAAATTTTGATCAATTGCTTTCAAAACTGAGTTTTTCATGTTCACTAGTCAAAGAGTTGCGCAACATTGAACAGTTGTCGCACCCTGTTCTGAGAAATATTGTGCGAAAGTTCATCCCTAAACAACTATCACCCCGCTTGCCTGGAAAGTGTCGCCTGACCTTACTAGAAACTTTCACCTGGCTTAAGGCGAAGTGTCACCTCGCTATAAACTATCGCCTTGTCTGCCTGGAAAGTGTCACCCAAAACTTTTTTTTGCTATCTTGCTGCTGTTGCAATCTAGAGCTGTTAAACTTGAACTTTAACCTGCTGTAGAGTGTCTTCCTTTGTTCTTATTTGAAGCTAGCTTGTTGTCTACATGCTTAGATTTGTTTTAGACTAAAAAAAATGAGCTAAAATTATTGGATTTGAGCCTAACAAATGCTACTCTTGATCACTTGTCACATTTCGGTTACCGCTATAGCTACTTGCTAATCGAGCTTCTTGCTCATCTCTCAGCTTAAGTCAATTGATTGTTGTAAGTGCTTGAGCACTTTTGATGAGCTATCTCTATTGTTCTACTTTGACAAGTGATCTTTACTAGCTTTTCTTATCTCAATATCGAAGAAACTTTGTCTCATTCTATTAGTCGACCAACATTTCTTTTCATGTCGGTTACAACTCAGTCTCAATTTGAGTAGGAGAGTCATCCTCCGTTCAATTATACTCAGTTACCTTCTCCAACTAGATGCTCCTAAGCATCTATTAGCAATGCTAGTTCTAGTTCTGAGGATTCTAAGGCTACCACGTGGTACAAAGGAGGATTCCTCTTTTTCGCATTTAAGTCCTCCAAGAACACAGACAATGTCTCACTTACTATGAACGAACAAGAGAGATATCATCGTATGCAAGAACACTTTGAGCAAAGAGATAAACAAGCACTCTTGGATAGGGAGTTTAGTAAGAGCTTAATGGAAGCTACTAGGCACATGACTTCAAGAGGGATGTCTCATGAACAACCCGAGACTAGTAGTTATGAGCATAGACCTCTTTTTTATGCTAATGGCAACAATGGCAATAACACGCCACCAAGATCTCCTCCGAGACAAAATTTTGTTGTACCTTCTTCACCTCCTAGACCACCTTCCTCTCACCATGAGGAAGAGGCAACTGATGAGATTTCTAGTGAGGATCTTATGAGATTTGAACAAGATGAAGTCTCCCAACGAATGATGCATAAGATTTTAGAGCGTAATGGCGACCAATATTTCCAATTTATGACTTCTAGAGGATATAAGCTTCCTCCTAGCTATGATATCAAACAAATTGTCCAAAAAAGAGTACCAACTGAATTGGAAGTCCTTCAGGAAGAACTATGTCGAACAAATCAACGCCTTACCCAAATGGCAATAGAAAGAGAGCCTCCAAAGGTCTCTTTTGTAGAATCAATTTGTGCTCTTCCTTTTGATAGGAGTCTATACATGGTTCCATTTCCTAGGGATATTGAGGTTCCCAAATATGACAAGTATGATGGAAATGGTGATCCCCATGACCATGTGCGCCACTTTTACGCTCTTAGCATGGATTTCCTTCACGAAGACACATATTTGCTACGATTATTCCCTCAAAGCTTAAGAGGACAAGCTTTAGAATGGTTTGCAAAGTTGACACCTCCTTTGAAGACTTTTGATGAGTTGGCTATGCACTTCACACAACACTATTCATACAATATCCAATAGCCTATCACCATGATAGATCTTGGTTCTTTGAGACAAAACCAAGGAGAGTTATTTGCTACTTATTTGCAACATTGGAGGTCATTGTATTCTCGATATCCTCATCAGCTACCTGAGAGAGAAAAGATTGACATTTTTGTCAACACTCTTGTGCCAGAACTGTATTATGATCTAAGGAAACAACTATTCTCCTCTTTCAATGACATGGTTGAAAGTGCATGTCGGATTGAGGATGTGGCCATAAGAAAGGGGGATATTGTTATTAATAAAGATACTAGAGGCAATGGCAAGGACAAGAACAAGACTTGGAATAGAAACAAGTATGTTGTTAATGATGGGGTTGTAGATGCCCCTAAAGCTAAAGAGCCTACTTTCAACCTTTCAAATGCTATTTACATAGAAAAACAACAAGACGCTGCCAACGCTCAAAATGCTCCTAAGCCTTAGAATGTAGATAAGCCAAAGAAGCAATTCCGATGACGGGTCTATACCCTATTGGCTGAACCATATGATGTGATTCTTAAGACTTTGGTTGCCAATAATTATCTTACGCTTCCTAAGAAAAATCATCCCTATGACCCACCAGCTAAGCCTGATTGGTGGAGAGAGGATCATTATTGCCACTATCACAGAAACAAGGGACATAAGACTGATAATTGTTTCACGCTTAAAGATGCTATACAGGATCTCATTGATGACAACATGATTCTCATAGATGGCTTAGTTAAAAATTTTGATCACATAGTTTTCAAAGATCCTCTACCTAAGCATGACAAAGGTGAAACCTCTCAAGAACATAAGAAGAATCATGATGCTAAGATCAACTATACATATACTTCTGATTCACCTGTGATCAACATGGTAGAGCCCATTGAGAGTGTTCTTATGATGAGATCTCAAGATGATAATAAAGCCAATCATGGTATGCCAAATTTGGTCTTGCAAACACATGGTAGTTCAACTTCCCAAAGTGAGACACTGAATGTTGTTACTAGGGGGCAAGCTAAACTGGTCCTTAAATCTATGCCTGATCCTAAACAAACCTCATCTTCCAAACCAACAGTTCCTTCAGCTTTGTCTAGCTATGATCTTGTCCATCAGTTGTAATGGACACCTGCATAGATATCTATTTTTGAGTTGCTTGAGCTATCCCCTTTGCACAAGGAGATCCTTGAAAAGGCTTTGCATATAGCTAATGTCCCTAATGACATTGACCCGGATAGGTTCCAAGCTATGGTCAACCACATCTCATCACCTCATTATCTATCCTTTTCTGCAAAAGATGACGTATCTATTAGTCACCCTCACAATCTTGCCTTACATATTGAAGTTATGGTCTACCATACCCGAGTCTGCTGAGTCCTGATAGACAATGGTGCAGGGTTAAACATTGTTTCTTTCAATGTGGTGCAACTGTTGGTTTTATCAAAATTTGCTATAGATCCTAAACGGAAAATTACTATAAAGGCATATGATGAAGTTGAAAGATCTTCCAAAGGTCTTGTTACGCTACCTATCCGAGTGGGTCCTATCATGAAAGATATTATGTTCCAAGTATTAGACATCCCACTTGCTTATAACATCCTTTTGGGTCATCCTTGGATCCATGACATGCAAGTTGTGCCTTCTACATACCATTAGTGTGTCAAATTCTTACATAACAGAGCTGAAATTGTGATTCCTGGGGATCATTCTATTGCTATCAATACTCTTGCTGCTACTGAAACATTTGTTCCTCATAACAAACCCTCTAATGATCCTACTGCATCCCTGGCTGCTACTGAGAAAACTTTTAAGATGATGAGCCTTGGTATGGGTGAATACACACTGGATTTCATTGCTGCTATGCCTATTTCTCCTAGATCATATGGGAGACCTTTTGATAAGATGAAGCCTTTTGCTTCTGCCATGACAATTTTTGGTAATTTTGTTCAAGTGTTTGTACCCCTAGAGGCAGAAAGAGAAGAAAAAGCTATTAGAGAATGGATCTATAGAGACGAAGAAGATAGTACCACTATTGCTACTCCTATTTCTCCTAAGCGCTATGGTAAAGGTTATAAATTTTTGCAACAAATGGGCTATCAAGGTCATGGACCTATAAATGATAATGGACATACCCTAGTCAAGCCTTTGAGTCATACTAATGGTCGACCCTCTAAGGATACAATAGGTCTAGGATATGGTGCCAATGATGACCTCCCTACATGTTCTAGAAATGCTCCCATGATTAGTGATTTAGACATAGATATAGATGAGTCACCACTGCACACTATGGCTCAAATGGGAGACAATCTTCCTTCTACTTCACTCCTTTGGGAAGGAGAATGCCTGTCTACTAATGATACAACTGAAGCCTCCACATCTAGAAATTTTATACCTAATGAGTCATTGGGCTTTGATAGACAGCGTAGAAATATTGCACGCTTAATGAAAAGAGGAGATCTCACACATGATGACGCTGAAGCCTCTACTTCTAAAGGTCCTAAACCTTCTTGTTGCAAGCATCCCAGTAGAAGCATAACAACGGATTCAAATGAATATGAATGGGATACTCTCTCCAACGGATCTTCCACAATGGATATGGAAGTGGATGTGGTTCATACTCATGGTGACCAACCTGATGTAGTTGATGAGTCTCGCATAGGGTTTGATGAGTTTAATCTATGTATTGCTTTAGTGGACCACGCTAGTAATTCTATGACAAGTCTAGATCTTAACACTTGCAGAGCTTACCCTATAGGCTCGACCTCTCTTGTCCCCAGAGATGACATCCCTCGCATAAATGCTATTGAACTAGTCACTTCATTTCATCTCACAAAATCAGATCTCATAGCTTGGTCCACCCAGGATCAACATGCCATTGAACCTATTACTTCTTCCACCAGTGAACCGGCAACAAAAAGGACTGAATCAAAAATAAAGTATCTCAATCATCAAATCAAAAGAAAAGAGCAATGGTCAGATGGTGAAAACCACATTGTGGTGGTATTCGAACCTCAAAAAAGTAAAAATAAAGACCTACTCAAAAATGATGATTCTCAAATAAAAGCTGACAAGCTGATTCTCTATAAAAAAAAATGGTGAAATTTTTCAAGAATTATTTCACATCTATCATATTTTAGCACATTCCTAGAGCTCTGGTCAAAGCTGCTAATGCCTTGGTTACTTTGACATCCATTTTACAATTGAAAAAGCATAAATCCTGCTTCAAGTTCCTGGTGGAAGAATTACGCTATCCTGCCCACAATTCCTACAATGCCACCATCTTTTCCTATCTCCAAGATCATGTTATTCCTGAAAGTCTAACACACAATATGAAGCACCATCTCATCCATCACGCCTCACACTTTACCCCCATCTCTGGTGACTTGTATAGGAAGGGTCTAGACAAAACTCTCCTTAAGTGTCTCAAAATAGATGAGTCAGACAAAGTGCTAGCTGAAGTCCACGATGGTATATGTGGATCACACTTTAATGACCTTGTGTTAGCTTGGAAATTGCTTAGGGATGGATACTATTGGTTAGGACCTTGTATTATCACAACAACATTTGGGTCTGAGGCCTCTCAGCTATCTACGCCAGAGGGAGAAGAGCTTACTAGGCCTACCAATTCTCTACATCAGAAGAAGTACTATGTCTGAGGTTCTTGAGCTCTTTGTATATATTCTTATTGATCCTAAAAAAATTCCAAAAAAAAATTCATATATGATGCTGAAAAAATTCTAAAAAGCATAAACAGTATTAAAAAAATGAGCATCCTAGTGAAAACCTAGCAATAGGCGCTTTGATGTCTCACCAAAAAAATTCAAAAATTCAAAAAAAAAATAGAAAAAGTGCCTTGGTGAAAACCTGGAAACAGGCGCCTTGGTAGCAAAAATTCAAACAAATTGAAAAAAGTCCTGAAAATATCTATCAAGTGGTGAAAACTTGGAAATAGGCACTGCTTGAGACCCTTGCACCTATGTCTATCAGTCTTGCATGGCGCTCCTTCACTCCACTTCTCACTTTGCCTCTCCTAGTCTTGAATTGACTCTTGTCTTAGTCTAAGGGGCATACGTTGTTCTAGCTTATCTTGGGTCTCTTTGTGCGTTCGGGTTTCTTGGGCCACTTGGTTCCAACGGTGTTTTTCAACACCACCCCAATTGTGTTTTTCAACACTTTCTTAGTGTTGAGTGTTTCTCAACACTTATCAGATGTCTTACCCATAGTCTAGCATGATATGCAATATTTCTCACTAACAGATGTGATACTCAAAGTTTGACTCTATGACCTACACACACGCACTTAAACACTTGACTCACTGAGACTTGTTTGACTTTGTTTTCTTTGTTTGCTGTCTATGATGATTTCTTTCATGAGTTTTCTCTCCCTATGATAGTTTTCAATGATGCATAGCTAGAAGATTGAGGGCATGAGGACATGTTTTATTGCTTTTTCTGCTTGAGGGTATATTTTGTTAGTCCTAATTGTCATTTGCATTTATGCTTGTTCCACTTGACACCTAGGATCTACAAGGTATTATCCTTGACTATTTTATGTGAGTGCATGCTTATAGCCATCTTGACCTTCTTATGTCCTGATGCAAGCATAATCTCGCTATAGCAAACTTAGGTAATCTCACTGCACTAGTCATCTTGACCTACATGTCTTTGGTGCCTAGGTGGGATTCCCACATTTCTATCTGATATAGATCATATTCATATTCACATAGTCATACTAGTGTGTATTGTATGGTCTTTTGACACTACCAATAAAGCTCAATGATGATTATTAGATGTCTATTGGCGTTGTGACCTTGCAAGTCAACCACTTTTTCATAGTAGCTTGCATTTTTAGGTTCATGTTAGTTAGTTTTGCATCTTGCATATGGAGAGAGCTCTCCTTTCATCTTCTGTGGACCTATCGGTCAACTACGCTCATCTTTCACTTCTTCCCGATCATGTCTTTCACTTCTTGTCTTTCATATCACATCATTTTCTCTTCATTTTGGGATCAAAACTGAACTTCGAGTTCACCTTGCTCATCAAACTCACTTTTTTTCCTTCTTCCACGCAGTTGGCTGACCTTTTGAGGCCTAACCCTTCAATCTTCGCTGGGGCATCCTTTCCTTCTTCATCTCCATCTCTCTCACCCTTCTAGTCTTTCATTCATTTCATTTCATCTCTCCTTCGATCTTCACTAGGGCATATCTTCACTGCTCGATGGTTATTCTATCATTCTTTATCTCTTTGATTATGATTTCTAGCGATTTGATCATGTTGCTCTTGCTTCTACATTCCCTCTACCTAATTTCACTTTCCATCCCGAGGGGGCAGACACATCATATCCTATTGGCTATTCTCCATAGCATATGCTTGACCATTCCATTTGCTCTGATCGATCTATCTTTGCGCTTGACATGTTAGTTCTCATCTTGAGTTTTGATATTGTCCATCTCTTTCCTAAGTGTTCAATACTGTCACTACCAGACTAATCATGCAGGATTTGCTATCTCTCTGCACTTCATACTTTGGAGTCAGATCGCTATCTATTTCTTTCTTGGCTGATCTATTCTTTGACGTAATGTGTTCCCAGATCGATCACACATTAGTCAAAGAGGGGCAAATGTATACACCTAAAAATGGTCACTTAGACTATTAGGCCCTTTCTAGCATTATTTGCTAAAATCATCAATTGCTTATTGTTGATCAAATCCTAGTTCTATCATTTATTCGATTATTTTCTATGGGCTAACCATTTTATCCTAAGTCTTTATTTAATTAAAAGGAATCTCCTCCTCTTTTAATTAAATAAAAAGCCCCCACTTTTCCTCTTATCCTAAGTTGCACAAATAAAGCATTATTCTTATTTTATAAAAAGGGAAAAAACACTTTTTGTCTCATATGGACACAAAAGTCAACTCTTATTTTCTCATTGGAGGATATTTGTGCACATGGATTGCTCCTCTTTCAAGCTCCACCCTTGATTAAATATTTTGCCTCTTAATCTCCATGGTCCATTCCTTTTCATTTCCTATAAAAGAAGAGCTCTCTTCTCATTTGCATATGCATCTTTTGAATACTAATGTTATGCTGCAAGTTTTCTAGGTGATTTTGGAGCTTTGAAGATTTGGAGCATTCTTGGCTTTTTCATCTACATGCTATCATAGTTTCATTTCTTGCATTATCATAACATTCATAGCTTCATATTTAGCTTAGTTTCCTTTATGCTTTAGATTACTTCATGTAGCTTAATTAGGAGGCTTTGTAATACTTGTTCTTTCATTTCTATAGTTCAGCTTTCATATTCATCTTAATCTAGCTTGCATTGCATTTCATTTGATTCTTGAGGATATTGGCATTCTTGCCCTTGTCTTCATTTGAATCTCCCATTACATGGTTTACTAGCAAGGTTATTGGCTTAATAGCTCTAGCTGAGAGCATTCTTAAACACCCTTGCACTCCATGCCTAGGGAGCTCTAAATTGATTTCTCAAGGTTTCCAATCTATGGACTCTCTTGGAAGCAATGATTTAGAGAAGTGCACTATTTAGTGTGTACATCTGCCACTTGTTGTTGCTATGTCAATAAAAAATATCGGTATGTGTTTTTCCGACCATGCATTCCTTCATCAATATTATTCTTGCCAATGTCTTTTGCTTTATTAATGTTTGTATCACTCCTTCATTAGTGTGACATCTATCAGTCCACATCATTAGTAAAATGATGTCTTATAGGGCTAACCCCTAGGATATTTTTTCAACTTGTAATGCCATGCCGATTTCCCTTTTGTGAATTCTTTGCCATTGGGGTAACTTCCTATGGGTTTTTTCGATG
The DNA here is from genome assembly GCA_027943335.1 of Chamaecyparis obtusa. Lineage (NCBI taxonomy): Eukaryota > Viridiplantae > Streptophyta > Pinopsida > Cupressales > Cupressaceae > Chamaecyparis > Chamaecyparis obtusa. The sequence continues at coordinate 312,827 of BSBK01005861.1, forward strand.
TCTTATTTTGTGATAATGGTATACAAGTGTAACAAATATAAAATCTTGGTGATGACTTGATTGCAAAAAATTTAAAGGCTTATAAAATGGGACTACAAAATGTTTGAATTTTAGGGTTCTAACAGGCTACAAAGGAATGATACTCTTATTTTAAATTGACTAAAAAAATTTCTAGCTAGTCGACCATCTGATTTACCTCTCTATAAAAATGGCCAACTTTGTATTTGATGAAGGGTTCTCCCCTTAATACCACAAACACATAACAGAAAGCGAAACAACAACAATTTGCAAGAATGAAAAATGGGCTTCTTATTATCTCCACAAATGTGGAATTATAAATTTCATAATTGCCATATGCAAAGCCACATGGACGTTTTCCCTTACAATATTCTATAGGACAAAGTCTCAAATCATTACCCAGATTTACCCAAAACTTCCCTAGACAACACTACGGGCCTTCCTTAAATAGGCAATTTCCATCGCCTGAGAAGGTTCCATAAATTTAGCCCTTAAGGCCAACTATCTTTAGAATTATTTATTTTTACAATTAGTACATTAGGGTCGGCTCAAAATAATTACAAAATATGTTTTTAGGTAGCCCAACTTTGAGAGGCCATAACTTGCTAATTGTAGCTCACTTTTTCTATTATAACCACTTTTTGGAAATGGCAGGACCTGATCTACAGTGCCTAACTCATGCAAGCTCCAGATGATATGGCAATGAAAATCAACTGGTAGGCTGATATGACTAAGATGAACCTCCACCTGTGAAATCATAACATTATGAGATCGTATGACCAACTTACTAAAAATAGTAAGTTTCCATAAATAGAAGCTCTGCACAAGATAGCCCTTATTGAAAAGAAACCAAAAATATTTTTGGGTGATGCAAGATTGCTCTTACACCCAGGATGCTCGTGCATCAAACACCCAAGGTATTTTGAGAAGTGACCCTGTCACGACTCAGGTGTGAAGAGGAAAACCAAGATGGTTAACCTCCTCCTTTTTCAGCCATGATGAATCTTCAACATGTTGTCCTTTCCATTTGACCAAATATTCTTCATATATCCCGTTCCTTGTGCTTCTACCAACATGACTATCCAGTATGTCCTCAATCTCCTTGGTAGCTGAACTAGTTGCTGGAATACTCCATTGTGCTTCTGTGATCTCATCTTCAACACCTCCTTCATGATACTCTGTCAGATCTGAAATATTAAATATGGGTGAAATATTCAGCTCGATAGGCAATTCTACCTCATATGTATTTCATGAATCGTGCTTCTTCAATATCTTACACGACCCAAACTTCTTCATTTTCAACTTGTTATATGTGCCAACTGGAAATCTCTCCTTCCGCAAATGAACCATGACTTCATCCCCAACCTGAAATTCCTTATGCCTTTTTTTCTCATCTACCTTAGCCTTATAATGCACATTCATGTTGGTAATGTGCTTCCTCACCTCTTCATGGATGTTCTTCAAATGTTCTACAAAATCCTCAGCTTCAGCACTACTTATTTATCCTTTATCTATTTTCCTCAACCCATATGCATTTCTGGGACTACTTCCATATACAATCTGGAATGGTGATTTAACGGTGCTCATATTGATAGAATTATTGTATGCAAATTCCACCTGTGATAAAATCAAATCCCATCCCATTGGCTTATCTCCAACCAAACATCTCAGCAAATTCCCCAAACTCCTATTGACCACCTCTGTCTGTCCATCAATCTATGGATGATGTGATGAATTGAACTTCAAATTGGTCTTTAATTTCTTCCACAATGTGCGCCATAAATATCCAACAAACTTAGTGTCCCGATCTGAAACTATACTCTTTGGCAAACCATGTAGTCTCACCACTTCTTTGAAAAATAATTCTGCCACATGAACTGCATCATTAGTCTTCTTGCGGGGAATGAAATGTGCCATATTTGAAAATCTATCAACCACCACAAAAATTGAATCATGTCCCCATTGAGTCCTTGGTAAACCAAGAACAAAGTCCATACTGATATCCTCCCAAGGATTTTCTGGTACTGGTAATGGATGATACAACCCTATATTCTACTTTACTCCCTTTGCCATCTGACATACTCTGTAACTCTGTAAAAACTTCTTGACATCTTGCTGCAACTATGGCCATTAATAATTCTCACTAACCAAAGCAAGGGTTTTATCATGACCAAAATGTCTAGCCAATCCTCCACTATGCTTTTCCTTGATGAGATTCTCCCTCATAGAACTTTGTAGAATGCACAAATGACTCCCTTTGAATAGCATATCATCCTGAATGATGAAATTCAACCAATTCATCCTGTCTAGAGTAACATGATCTTTACAAGCTTTCCAAGCTTCACCAAAATCAGGATCCTTTTGATATAAACTATTGAGTTCCTTGAACCCAACCACCTCAATCTGCATCTCTATCACCAAAATTTGTCTTCTGCTTAGAGCATCTGCAACCCTGTTAGACTTTTCACTCCTATGTTTGAAAAAAAATGTATAACTTTGCAAAAACTCAACCCATTTCAAATGCCTTTGATTTAACTTTCCTTGACTATTCAAATATTGCAAAGCTTGATGATTAGTATATACAACAAACTCCTTAGGAAGCAGATAGTGTCTCCACTTCTTCAATGCTTGAACTATAGCATAAAATTCCTGATCATAAACATAATATTTTCTCTTGGCATCATTTAACTTCTCATTGAAATAAGCAACATGTTTACCTTCTTGGCTCATAACAGCTCCTATTGTAGCACCACTAGCATCACAATCTACTTGAAACACCTTATTAAAATCTGGAAGTGCTAAAACAGGTTGTTGTGTAACTTTTTGTTTCAATAGTTTAAAACTCTTATGTGCCCAGTAGTCCACTTAAACTCTTTTCTATCCCCTCTCATTGTTTCAGTCAAAGGTCCACAAATACTACTAAAACTCTTGATAAATTTTCTATAAAAGCTAGCCAAACGATGAAAAGATATTACCTTAGTATCACTCCTTAGGTTAGGCCATTCAAGAATAGCCTAAACTTTCTCTGGGTCTATTTTTAGACCTTCTGCTAAAACTTCAAATCTTAGATACACTAACGCCTTCTTCACAAAACTGCACTTCTTCAAATTAATCAACAATTTATCTTCCCTTAACTTCTCAAACACCATACGAATATGCATCATATGCTCTTCCAATGTCTTACTAAAGATCAAAATATCATCTAGGTAAACAATGACAAACTTACCCAAAAATTATTTCAGAATCACCTTCATGAGCCACATGAAAGTGCTTGGTGTATTGGTTAGCCCAAAAGGCATGGCTAACCACTCATACAGTCCTTCCTTTGTCTTGAAAGAAGTCTTCCATTCATCTCCTTCTCTGATTCGAATCTGATGATATCCACTCTTCAGATCTATCTTTGAAAAATACACAACTCCACTCAAACAGTCCATAATATCATCCATCTGTGGTAATGGAAACTTGTACTTGATTGTGATCTTGTTTATTGCCCTGGAATCTGTACACATCCTCCATTCTCCTTTCTTTTTTGGTGCTAATACTGTAGGCACAACATAGGGACTCAGAATCTCTTGAATCAACCCCTTCTACAACAACTCATGTACTTGTCTGTTCAACTTGTCACTTTCTATTGGTGTCATTCTATGCACTACCTTATTCAAAAAATTGGCTCCTAGAATCAAGTCGATCTGATGACTGATCTTCCTTACTGGTGGTAATCCATCAGGTACATTATCAGATGTAATATCCTGAAACTCATTCAACAAATCTACAATTTCTATAGGTACATCTTCTAATTCCTCTTTGCCATCTTTTGGAATTAAAGTAAAACACACATGCTCATGCCTCATACCCTCTAGAAAATTTCTTTCATCAAAAAAACTTATTCTTGCATTACCACATACCTTTTCTTCTGTGTCCTTCAATGGCTTTATCTTATGTCGCACTCCATCCTTCATTAGGAATAGCTATTCGTACGACCATCATGTACAACACACCTATCAAACTGCCATGGTCTATCTAACAACATATGACATGCATCCATAGGTATGATATCACATAGTACCTCATCATGGTATCTTCCAATCTTGAACTTTACTAGGCATAGTTCACTAACCATGACCTTGTGGTCATCCTACACCCAAGAAATCTGGTATGGATGTGGGTGTTTCTATCTCTTGAGCTTCAATTTTGTGACCATCTCTTCTGACACCAAATTGTCAATGCTTCCACTATCAATAATCACATCACAACACTTATCCTTACACTTGTACCTGGTGCAAAATAGGCTCCTCCTTTGCTTAGGTTCATTCTCACCACTCAGTAGGACTCTTCTGTTAATTAGTGTTTCTCCTCTTTTAGCATCTTCAAAATGTGATGATCTGGCATCTTCATCTACATGTGCAACTCTAGCCTAGACTTTAGTTCTCCTATATGTCCTTCCTTGGCATTGAGGACATTCATATGCCCTATGACCTTCTTCTCCACAGTGAAAACATGTTCCATGGAAGCCTCATCTTCCTAATCCTTGTCCTCTTCCTCTTCCTCTCTGATCTCTATTATTTTAATCATGGAAATGATTGAAATTGTTTCCTCCTTGATTTTGACTACTACTAGTCTCATCCTTCTTTTTCACATCTTCATTTCAGCCTCCATATGACTGTCCACCAGATCTTCCACCACGACCTCTTCTGTTTTGTCTACTCTCAAACTTCTTGTTCAATTTTTCCTCTACTTTTAAGTCAAACTGGTATGCCTCTTCAATACTATTCATTCAAACCAAATTCAATTCCTCTTGAATGCTCGACCTCAACCCATTAAGGTAAAGGGAAACTTTCTTCTTATCAACTTCTACATGGCTAGTTTTGATGAGGATTTGATAGAACTCCTCTGTATACTCCTAAACAGATCTTCCTGCTTTCTTCAAACCTTGCATTTTCTTTAGTAGGTCAAGCTCATAATCAACAAGAATGAACTATCGCTTCAATTTATCTTCCATCCGATCCCATCTTGTGATTTTATCCTTTCCTCTTCTATTTCGCTCTAATTGAATCTCTTGCCACCATATCTTCGCATGACCCTTCAGTCTGGCCTTTGCAAACTTGACCCGATTTGGATCCTCAATGTCTTCATACTCAAAATATTCTTCTAATTCATTGATCCAGTCGATCAACTCCTCTGGGTTAAGATTTCTTAAAAATATAGAAACCTCAATTTTAGGTCTTTTTCTGATCTTGGAAATGGCCCAAAAAAGTCTTTCTTCCTCTTAGTTCAGAATTTTTCCTTCACCTTCTTGATCAAAATTTCCTTCTTCTTCGACTTCATCCTCACTTTCATCTCTGACATTAAGATTCATTTCTCTGCAAATCTCTTCTTGCAATGCTCACACTTGTCCCTAGAGCATTCTAACCTCAGGTGTCACACCACCAACTCTTCCGCCTCGTTCCCTTTGTGGAGGCATTTTTGCGTTGCTCACTGATATCCTAAACCACGGTCCTAGTTCAAACTGCCTCATAGTCAATGATCTATTTATACACTCAGGAACTCTTGCTTTGATACCACTTGATGAAGGGTGCTCCCCTTAATACCACAAACACATAACAAAAATAGAGAAATAACAATAATTTGCAAGAATAGAAAATGGGCTTCTTATTATCTCCACAAATGTGGAATTACAAATTTCAAAATTACAATATGCAAAGCCACATGGGCATTTTCCCTTACAATATTATGTAGGAAAAAGCCTTGAATCATTACCCAGATCTACCCAGAACTGCCCTAGACAACACTATGGGCCTTCCTTAAATAGGCAATTTCCATCACCCGAGAAGGTTCCAAAAATTTAGCCCTTAAGGCCGACTATATTTAGAATTATTTATTTTTACAATTATTACATTAGGGTTGGCTCAAAATAATTACAAAATATGTTTTTAGGTAGCCCAACTTCTAGAGGCCATAACTTTCTAACCATAGCTCCGTTTTTCTATTATAAACACTTTTTGGAAATGGAAGGACCTGATCTACAGTGCCTGACTCGCGCAAGCTCTAATCAACTGAGGGTTGATCATGATCTAGAGCCTCTAAGGCCTTCAAAATTAATTTCAAAGATTTCATACCCAAAAACCTCAATAACTTCACTGTTATAGATGATATGGCAATGAAACTCAACTGGTAGGCTGATATGACTAAGATGAGCCTCCACCTATGAAATTTGAACATTCTGAGATCGTATGACCAACTTACTAAAACTAGTAAGTTTCCATAAATAGAAGCTCTACACAAGATAGCCCTTATTGAAAAGAAACCAGAAATATTTTTGGGTGATGCAAGATTGCTCTTACACCCAGGATGCTCCTGCATCAGTATTCCTCAAATCCGGGGTGACCCCACAATAATGGGTTGCACTTTTTTAGACATGTTGATTCTTGTTGAAATAACACATTTTTAGTAAAATATGACAATTTAAGCCTTGAGAGGTTCCATTTGAAGGAATTAATTAGAAATTGTTAGCTCAAAGCCTCTTAGATAATAAAAACTTTGATATAACATCTATACTCCTCATTCATACCTACAATGGAGTCTCCTTCGCACCTATTAAAATGCTGACAACAAATCACTTTGACTTTATCTTTTGGAAGATCAACTGAATCCATTTCACAAACCTATCTATGTAGTAGGGTACTACTAACAAAAATCTTTCCAATGATTATAATGTTAATATATATTAAGTTTATACTTCGTATTTTTAGTTTTACTAAACATTGATATTTCATAGTATGTATACCTCTATGTTTGATGCTTATTAAAAAATAGTAAATGAGAGAAAAAAATTCTAAAAAAAATCTATGCCCTAGGTATTGAAGTTCTCTTTCTATCAAAAAAAATAAAAATGAAATTGGACAAATACACAACAATTTACAAGCTATGAAGTGAACATATGTCAAAATTATGGTTAAGTCAACTTTAAATATTAATAGAACATGAAATGCCAAGGATAAAGTCATGAAACCAATTGAAGACACTAGATATGGATGTTACAAAACTAAATTCAAAAGAATCAACTTGATATATATTTTATAAATAAAGTTATGATGTATGAAGTGAGTGACATTCTTTAAAAATGTTGTTTTCATCCATGTACCAATTTTTGAGGGAGATAGAAAATGGATTCAAATCAATGTTATAAATAAATGAAAATATATATTTAGATTCTAGACAGAAAATACTAAAATGCTCTAATTTACTTCATCTTCAAATTTGTAATGGTTTTGTGGAAATATGCATCTGAATGCAAAGTTTTTTTTTTCAGAATCTACATTTCAATGCCAATTTAGGCAAAAAAGTGTAACCTACTATTGTGGGTTCACCCTTCGAGGAGGAGCTTCCAGACCTCTAGAAGAACATATTCCATCTACCAATTGACTATTTTCTTAGAAATTAGAGTTGAAGTCACAATCTGTAAGTCTCCCCTATGTGTATCTTTTTTACATTCAGTTTTATTGATAGATTGATTCCAATCAATAACACATTCACCTCAGCCAAATTATTTTTCATGTATGGAAGTTTGTTTGCCACAACCCCCAAGATATTGTCCTTATTGTCCCTAATCACACTCTCTACTCTTGACCTCCCTGAGTTTCCTTTAGATGTTCCATCAAAGTTCAATTTCATAACATTTTCAAGAGGCGGTTCCCACTTTTCCTTAGACTTAATTGTGACCTTTGAAGGTTTTTCGATGATAATTCCTTTAAAAGGGATATGAATAAGAACCCAATCATTTAAAATTTGTGATTTTATAAAAGAAAATGTAGATGACAGTGATTTGATTTTGGAGGTATACATTATTATATTTTTTGGTATTATTTTCTCAATTTGCTAACATACTTTATCTAGTGGGAGATGTTATTTCTTGAAAATCCTCTTGTTCCTTTCCCACTAGATACTCCAAGCTACTATAGCTAGAGAAATTTGCCAAAGCATTGCAAAAAATGAATCCTTATATCGTATAGGTCATCCTACCAATAAGGCTTTGAATGTGTTTGGTAATAACCCACACCACTTTAACTTCTTAAAAGTCATTGCCAACATTCTTGGAAAAAGGGCAGTTTTCCAACAAATGATATGTGGTATCAATTTTAGAACTACATAAAACATAGTTGAATTCTCTAACAATTCCCAATTTGGCTAGTCTATAACTTGTTAGGATTTTATTATTTAATGCTAGCTAGGCACTAAAAGCTCCTTTTTTTGGGGCAGAATGACATCATGCCTACAAAAAGAATATTGCCTCCTTGTCATTTGACCTTCTATTGTCTTTAAAAATTGATATCCCTACTTGACATTGTATCTCCCACATTTACTAAGTTCCCAAATTAAATGATTATATTCAAGAGAGAAAAATGTTTTTATATGGTCTAAGATTTCTTTTGACGCTGATCCTTTTGTTCCTAAGGGATGGGTAGTGTAGATAAATCTCTCCATTCGAAGCATGAATGAACATCTAAAGTCACTTATTGGATATAGTCTTTCACCTTCTTCCCCCACTCTTGTTGAAGAATCAACTTGGCTTGTTGGAGATATGGAAGATGACTTAATGGGGGATTTCCATTCCATGAATCTTCCCATAAAAATGCTTTATCTCCAACTCTCACCACCCAAGACAAGTAGGGAAAGATAACTTCTCTGTTCTTAACAATGAGATTCCACATAGTGGATCCTCCTGAAAAATTTAGAACAGTGAAGATTCTCTCTGGGTTGTTCTCATCCAAATACTTGGCTCTAATGATTTGAACCCATAGTGAAGAAGGCTTCCCATATATTTTCCTCGCCAATTTGGATCTTAAGCCAAGGTTTATCTCTTCAATACTATGTATACTCATTCCTCTCTCCATTTTAGATTTGCATATGTCATCCCAAGATACCAAAGGGATTTTCTTCTTATTATCAATGTTACCTTTCTAGAGGAAATCTATCACATATTTGTTAAGTGTTTGAATAAATCCCTTCAATGCTTGTAGGAAAGACATCACATAATTAGGGATATTGCTAAGAACTAATTTAATTTAACAAATTATCCTTGCTAGTGACAGCTAGTGCACTTTCCATGAATAGTTCATGTCTTTGATGGAAGCTATAATGTTTTTCCAATAAGAGGCTTTATTAGACCCATGAAAAATGGGATTCCTAAATACTTATAGGGGACTACCACTTTAGTGAAACCCATACATTTATGAAGTGCCAAACTAACAAGCTTTTTAGTGTTGAAGAAGAATACCTTAGACTTTCTCGTGTTTAGTTTTTTCCTAGATGTTGAACAATACTCATCTAAAGTCTTTTTTATAATTTTAGTTTCTACAATATTGGCATGCCCAAACAACAATGTGTCATCTATAGATAAATTATGAGTTATGTGTAGTTAAAATATTAATAAAATAATTTATAATTAAATTAATTCTAATATCTTTTATTATTATTTATTATTTCATAAAAATAATTAGAGGTCATGCACAAAATATATTTAATGAAACAAAACAAAATTTAATGTCCTCAACAATTGTGAGAGATTTTATCAAGAAGATTAAGAGCATAAGCAATTGTCAAGATAGGAAAGATTTGAAGGATTGAAAATATTGTAGCTATGAAATCTTTGATAGAAATGCATACAAAATGTGTAGACATCAAACATGGTGCATGACCAATATGATATAATTGGATGTTATTTCATGGAATATAATGATTAAGTGGTAGAACATTTATAATATATTAGAAAAGATTTTACAAAACCTCAATTCGAATTAGAAAAACTCAAGAAAAATGCAATATGTATAAACTTGAAAACAAAAAGGATGTGTGCAATTAAGCCGCAACCATGGTTTGTGGATTAGGAGTGATATTTTTTAAGATCGTGTATTCCCTCTAATAAATCCTCACACACAAAGGTTAATTTCATTCCTCAAAGTTTGTAGATTGTTGAGAGAGTAAGGCTAATTAAATATTTGTCTCTATTTATGATCAAATAAAGAAATACAAATCATCTACTACAATCTTCTCTTCTATTCATCTAATATTTTAAAAAATTTGAATGAATGGTCTTCAAAATTGTGGAAAGCAGTCAATAAGGGCATGCACTTTAATCAAAAAGTTTATAAAAATAGTAGTACAATATGTAGCATACTAAAATAAAAAAGAAATGGCTAGGATACCTAATCAAATATGTAGTTTGCTAACGTGTGTTTAATCCACTTCAAAAAGTGATATTGAAGACTCAACATTTGAATAGAGACTAATATTTGAAAAAATGGAAAAATTATGTTTGAAAATCAATAAAATAAAATGTATAATTGATAGGATTGAAGATTTAAAAGTACAAAGACTGTGTTGATGGAGTGAATGTGAATCTCAAATTTTTATCTTAAAAGCAAAAAATATGATTAGTGTATGTTTATGCGAATCTCAAATTATTATAAATTAAAAGCAAAAAAACATGATAAACATTTTTTTTGTTTTGTTTATTGCTTATTCAATAGCATAGATAATTAATTTTAATATATTTAATTATTATTTATTTTCTTTTTTATTTATTTTTTAAACATTAAAAAGGATAGATTAATAAAAGAAGATAATAAAAAGATAGAATATCCTAATATAAAAAAAGATAATTATATTGAAAGATATTCATATAAAATGAAGAAAAAATAAAATATGAATTTTTCCTTTTATGCTCATTGTTTTTCTTAGTAGTATTATTTAAATAAATATATTTTATTTTTCTAAGCAATGCAAAATTGTTATAATTTCTTTTGATCTGTAAAATTTGTTTGGGAGATTTTTCAGCTAGCAAGTTGATTTGAAAATGGTGCAGAGGCACCTAGGATGATCCACAAGAGATTTTGATCAATTTTGTGTGTTTTTATCATGTTTTTAATAAGGCCTTGTAGGCCATATGTTTATCCTTTTTTGTTATCTCTATTTGAGCATCAATGGATTGTCATTAGTATCAATTAGTTATTTAGTCGGTAAAGTTTGGAATAAGGAGACAAAAAGATAGTTGGTCAAGCATACAAATCCTACACATCGAGAAAAGACAAGGGAGAACTTCAAGATCACCAAATATAGGTTTGACCGAGCACACTTACCAAACGATAGGCATTTACCAAGTACTGAGCTAGTGATCATCAAGCATTCATACACATTGAGCATCCATAATTTACCAGATAGCGAATGCAGTGATTACCGAGTAAACCAGAAAATGACATAGTAATCAGGAATGACACATATATCTATGAAAATGGTTTACATCAATCAGTAAAAAATTTACCAAGATCAAAATATATTTAATATGGATGTAACCATTAGTTTTTGTGATGATTCCTATGTAATGTTAGATCTAGATTATTTTTGTATACCATTGATCTTAGGTTTTCTAAGATGATGTAAACCCTAATTAGGTCAAGTCAATTTGATATATAATTATAAAGATGTCATTATGATCATGTATCATGAAGCAGTAGCCACACTAAGGACATTAAGAGATTAGACAAAGGGTTTATGATAGAGGCAATCAATTTTTAGAACACATACAAGGCTACCGAGAAGAACAAAAGAGAACATACATCACACTGAGGTGATATTTATTTGATACTTCACAGATCTAAATCAGACAATTATAAGTTGTTATTTACAGATACTTTATTGTTATCAATTTAACCATTGTAGCAACCGAGTACACACATACTTTGTGTTGTTAAAATCCTCTAACCAAGTAGATCTAGTTGATCTTTTGTTACTCCTAATAGGGTAAGATCATCATAAGTGATCACAACTTGTAAGCCTTAACTGACATACTTTATTGTTGCAGGAGTGAAGATTTGTGGGTGTCATCTCCATCGTACTTTTTACCTTCTTACAAGGGTTTCTACGTAACCAAAATATCTGTGTTATGAGTATGGATTTTCATGGATGATTTATTGTTTTTCTTAGATGCACTTTACATTTTCAGTTATATGAATGTATGTTTCAAATAAAGTAATTAGTCGATTAATAGATATCTACTATTACAAAGTTTAAGTGTTAAAAGTTTTTTAATGGAACTGATTCACCCCTCCCCTCTCAGTACTTATCTTTCCATAATCCCAACAATTGGTACCAGAGCTAGATCTCTTATTAAGGAAGTTTAACCACTAAAGAGAAAAGATCTAAGGATGGAAATATATAAGTTGGATAAGACTATTGAGAATCAAAGGATACAAATACAAATCTTCATTGAACAATTCAAGCAAGCCAAAGATGAACTGAAGAAGTTAATGATTCAAAGGAAGGATATGGAAATTTGGTACAGTGAAACTGATTATCATGAAGAAGAGATAGATGACCCATTTGAGACATACAGATCTGGATTTGGTAGTACATTTGATGCATCTAAAGGAGCAATATCTGATTTATCTGAAAAGAACCTACATCTTACTAAACAAGTCAAAGCTCTGCAAATCGGTCAAGAGATACAAATGGTTAGGATGATTGATGTCATGAACAATACTAGGCAAGAAGAACAAGAAAGAAACTTGGCTATTAAAGACAAGAGACAAATGACTGAGAAGCTACAAAAGAAGGAATCTGAGATACTGAGACTCATCGAGCATCACTTTGAAATATCTAATCAGATGGTTGTCATAAGTCAGGAAGTCAAATGAGTAAACAATGAGCTCACAAGGAAACTAGAAGACATCGGTCAACTAAGAGAGTAAAATGAAAGATTGAAGAATGAGGTCAAAATGCAACAAAAACATAATGAAATGATCAAGAAAGTTGAAGAAAGTACTAAAAGAATAGATGAATTTCTAATAAGTAAAAAAGGACTTGGAAACACTACTAGTTTAGGCTACACTGAGGAGGGAGAATCATCAAGACAAGCTAAAAAGAACATTGCCTACACTAATCAAAGGCCAAAGAAGCTATCATGTTATCATTTTGGAAAACTGGGCCACACAAAAAATGTTTGTAGGAGCAAAGAAAAAGGTATTCTTGAATCCACTTCTAAGTTTAATGGTTATTGTCATAATGGTAACAAGTATGGACATCATGCACATGAGTATAGATCTAAATTGAATAGGAATCCTAAGAAACCCTACATGGAGAAACATTATCGCACTTGCAACATGCATGGACACATATCACAAGAATGCATGACAAAGATGAAGCAAGTCTAGACACCAAAAGAGCAGAATAAAACATATCAACCAAGAAGGTAAGGTAATGCATATACTTGGGATTACAACACATAGGTTAATTACACAACATGCGGAAGGTATGGACATATTGCAACAAATTTCATGAGAAAGAACTAGAGAGGCAGATCTCACAACTGGACAAGCACTGGTATGACATGTTTACATTATCACAAAGTTGGTCACTTAAGTAAGGACAACATAGACTGAGCACGAGAGACACAATAAAATGAAAATGGAAATACAATTGAGGAAATTAGGAGGATAAGAAACACAATGTGGAGAAAAGCATCAAGTGATAATGCTAGATCAAGCAATGCAGTCGGTGACACCTCATCCATTGGATTGGGTGACATCACCACCTCTACCTAAGTCATAAAGGCATGTATGGAACTAAAACTTCAAATCAATTATATCTAACAAACATTTCCTTATATTTGGTGTTTTCATACCAAATCTACATGAAACAAGATGCACTATGGTTTTATATGTTTTGAGCTTTAAATGTATACAGTTAGTATAAGCAAGACCAAGCATGTATTTGCTAGTCAGTAACTATCAACAAGGTTAACTAAGTTGAGAGTTGAACTGAGTAATGTTCAAGTGTTAACAAGGCTTCTAATTTTTTAAGTATACACTGAGTGCAACTACATCTACCGAGTTGTGGTAGGTAAAGAATTAATTGTGAAAGTTTGAGTGGGAAACAAATTTTTGGCTATAAATACACCTTGGACTTAATCATTTTTCACATTGCGAACATGAAGAATAGAGCAATTTCGAGCAAGAATTTGAGTAGAGAATTTACAGAGCAGTTGAGCATAGATTTCAAAGGTTTCCAAGCAAGTTAGTGACAATCACAAGAAAGTTCCATGTTAACTGAGCTATTTCATAGTTATCTCTCGAAGCCCTAATTTGAAAAATGATGGCGTCCTCATCAAAGGTTGAGAAATCTAAGTCTGTAATTGATAAGAAGGTTAAATTTAATCAAATTCTGTAACCTGTAATGAACCTAAATATAAATTACATCCTGAGGTTTCTTCACAAATCGATAAAACTAGTTCATTTTTTAGCATACTGCCTAGGGTTTTGCTAGTCGAAGACATCTGTACATATATACACTGCAAAATTGGTGAGATAGGTGATTTTGAGGTCCAATCCACCTTCTAGGAGTTGAGTGTAGATGGAAAGCTCAAGGATGAGCACACCAATTTGGAGGTGAAAGGTTTAGTTAACACTCTGTATTTCCTGAGGGTTTTCAAGAACGAATGGATTAAGGTAGTGTTAAGTTGTGTGCATGAGGGAAAGTTATGGCTAGATGAAACAATTAAAATTACTAGGGATATCCTACATGTAGTCACCGGTTGCCCCATAACCAACAAGGTTCAAGCATTGAGGAGTGCATCGAGAACTGATATTGAAAAAGAAATAGGAGCCAAATGGGATGGTAGAGGTATGAGAATCAACACCATTTTTTATCCCGAGACAGGATTAAGTGCATATGCAATTGGCTACAAGATATTTCAATCCAGCAAGCCGACTAGTGTTCCGTGTGGAGCAATGGATATAACCTATAAGATGGTGAAGAAAGGTTTTCAATTGGACCTCATCGAGCTCTTATTGAAATAGTTAGAAGAGAACATGAAAACTATCAAGTAGGAAAAGTCTAATACATGTAAGTTTGGTTCACTGCTGATATGCATATTTTTCTATATGCAAAATTTTTTCCCCTCAGTCGGCAATGTTGACTAAAATAATGACCGACTGGTCATACTGCAAATAAATGATTTTATTCAAAGTTTGGGAGAAGAATTTGTTAGCATTATGGATATATATTTTGAGCAATTCAAGGACCAAATGCTTCAAAGAAGAAGAATACCAGGACAACTAGTTGATCAATACAAGGATGATATATGTTTCTTAGTGGAAACCAACACCACTTTGATAAAGGCTGTTGAACTGAGAATAGCATGGTTGGCATTGATGGGCTATGAACTTGACATTGACCGAGCTTCTAGGTCAATAAAGGCTTTACTAGCAAAGCCCAAAGATCCACCTGAAACTAGGTTTGGCACCTATGAAGAAGCTAAACAAATAATTAAAATGGATCTAGTCAAAGTCAAGGTGACTAAGAAGTCTAAGAAAATGATGGAAACATTGCTAAAACACTTTGGAGATGATGTAGAAGAGGATAAGGCATCTGAGGATGATCCAGTTGAAGTGGAAATCAAGGAACAATTACTAATAGGTAATAAAGAGCATGACGAGGAGGTGATTGATTCAGATAAAGACATTCAATCTTCACTAGTCAAGGCCACAAGAAAGAGGAAGAAAGCATAAGTACCGACAAGAGAAAGGACAAGGTCTACAATAACTACTTCTCTACCTCTAAAGAAATGAGTTGTGAAAATTTCTAGGCCCACTCCTACAAAAAAATATCAAAAGAAAAAGAGAGGTGCCCAAGCCACCTCCGAGCTACCTAAGAAGAGGAGGAAATTGATAAGGGAAAAGGCTGATGTTGATGAAGAAGATGAAGAGGAAGACCAAGATAAGTTTAAAGTAGTTGTAAATAAGAATCCATCAGTTAATGAATTAGTTGAGACAATAAAGGAAACTTGCCATCTTAGCAACCCCAAAATGAGCCGGTATGTACATATGTCTAACGAAGATCAGAAAAATATAGAAGAGTCCTTCATATAGATGATGATCAAATTTAAAAAGGTACCAGTTGAATTTGCTAAATATGTACCTAAGAGATTGTATGAGAAATTGTCTGCAAGATGGACTTATGCCTTGCACACTGAGATAAAGATGAGGGAACATTTGTTGATATTGGCTATGCCTACATTATTGGTTCCCGAGATAGAAGAATTGATGAAATAATATTCAAAGAGATTTTTAGTGAAGAGTAGACCACTAAATATTCTGGTAGACAAACTTAAGGAAGTTGATGAGAACAATCAACTTTTATGGACTACATTTCTTATTGCCTGAGCAGATGTAGACAAGTTGGCATTGGTAGTAGTACCCAAGAAGAAAAGCAAGAAGAAAGGTAAAGGTATACACTCAGATGATACAGATCTAGCTACTAAGGAACCCATTTATTTATTAGATACCGAGGTAGCAGACACTACCATTCAATAGATTTTTATCCGGCAGGTTATAGAGAAGAATACAAGGACCCTCTCAAGAAATTGATAATAACAGGGATAAATGATGTGTTGATTAAAGACATCACACATGGAGATGTTGACGACACAAAGGATGATGAAGACATAAATATTTTTGTAGATACTACTAAATAAAATGCATCCACTGAGGCAGCAACTGTAATACCCCAAAAATGGGCTATAAGTTCATTAATCTCCTACATCATCAAATCATACAAAATCGACATCAAAGTCCTAACCTAAGGCACATCTAAACATCATCGAATCATAATTGATTATCTTAAATTCTGCATCGGGGAATATTCTTAGCAATATTCCTAATCATCATAATTATCTTTAATTTTATAATTATTTGGCAATAAATCACATTTATCCTAAAGTTTGATTAATTGAATATTTTCATATTTAATTAATTAGATTTAATATTTGCCACTTAATTGTGTAATTAAATTTAATTCTATCTATTATTAATTATATTATTTAATTTTGACAATAAATTAAAATTCCTATGAATAATTGATTAAATTTTTATTTAATTAATTAAAGCAAGTTGTCATTATTTAATAATATAGTTTTTAATAAAAGTTTGATTAAATAATTGATTAACCCATAAATCAATTATTTTATTTTTAAAAGCAGTTAAGTTGGAAATAAATCACTTTATTATTAAATTAATTCATAAATAAAACATGCACAATCATAAAAGCAAACAACTATCAATTATCAATTAAAGCTAAACTCTATTTTGAGTTAAAACTTAGCTTTTGCATATTTTTGTGAGTTAATTATCCTTTATTTATCAAATAACTCAAAAATCAAGTTGAGTTATTTGAGTGATTTATGGCTTTTTTTCATGCACCTCCAAAGCCTTAGATTTCTATAAAAACAAGGCTCATCTCTCAATCATCTCTCAAATTTGCATCTAAGCATCTCATATTTTGCACAATCACGTTGGAGAATTGGAATTGAAGAATCAAAACTCTTGCGAATCGACATCTTTGTGAGATCAATCTTATTTTTGCATTCATAGCATATCAATTTTCAATAGCATTCATAGCATATCAATTTCATATTAGCATAGATTCATATAAGTTTGTATCATTCTTATTGCATAGAAAATATAAAAAATATAGATTAATTGTATTCAATCTCATATCTAGATCAATTGCATTCAAATCTTTCATTTAGGTGTCGTCTAGGTCACTGATCTCGATTACAATCTGAGAACATTAATCTCGCACCTACTAGAAGGCAGTAAATCGCTTGGTTAGATAGTTTTCAATTTTGCATGATTTTGATTATAGCTAACCTCTAATGTTTTACTGAAGTGTTGTGTCTATAGATCAGGTACAATTTTCACACACACATTTCTGGTGCCCACCGTGGGGCAACCCACCTTTGCATGCTGATTTTGATTCTTGGAGCTAAAACCCTAAAGTTTCAAAGATTTAATTTTATCTCCCAAACAGCTTGGATTTTTGGTCTGAAATTTTTTTTTTAGGTTAGAGACATATCAGGGAAGCTTCGAAAAAAAATTTAGAATTTTTTGAATTATTTTGATTTTTAAAATTTTTTTTTGATTTTTCATAAAAAATTAATATCTAACGCAAATCAGCATATTTTTCTAAAATTTTTACATTTTCAGAAAGCTCTTTAAATTTTACAAGGGGACTATTATTTGTGTTTCAAATTTGGATGCAATTTAATAGCTCAAATAGTCAATTTGCAAAAACTGGTTTGTTTTGATAAAAACAGGTCTCTAGGGCACAAATGAAAAGATTTTTCTAAAATTTTTGCATTTTTTGAAAGCTCTCTATTTTTTAGTAGGGGTCTCTATTTTGAATTTCTATTTTTGTGGCCAAAATCATATCAAAAAAATTAGATCTTGTTGACTAGGTCAAATGTAGTGCAAAAAAATTAAAATTTTATGATGGGTATGCACTTATTTTTCATATGATTCAATGCATGATATGAGTTGTCATTTGGATTAATTTATGGTTATTATTGCTCCTAACAATTGATTTTTAGAGCTAACCCTATGATTTTCATAAGTTGAATATATTTTGCATATCTTATTTGCTTGTTTGCTTGTTGGAGAGTTCGTCACTTGCTTGCATGGAAAAGCTCAACAAAAATTGCTAAAAATTAGGTAGAATCTACTAAGCACGTTGTGAGGATCATGAGGTATTCTCCTTGTTCTGAAAACATTTTGATTTAGACTTAAAATAAATCTCTTATGTGTCAAGCTTGTGTGCATCTTTTCATGCTTTTGATCTATTTCTACACACTTGCATAATTTGATACTAGGTTGTGATCCCTTAAGGATTCATTAAGTAGTCTTAGAATACTTGTGATTGATCTTGATTGCTATCTTGGGTTATTGGACTCGCTAATCCGTCGGCCCCTCATTTCCACCCCGTGGTTGCAATCTCAACGCCATAAAGGGGAGGGGTCAACAAGACAAAAGCGTTAAGTGTTCCACTTGGCAACCCTTTTGTGCTTTTAGGAACTCACTTGTTTTCTAAGTTGTGGACTCATTTTCAGCTCGTGTGAGGTGTTAAGTGTTCCACCTTGTGGACTCATCTCATATTTTCTTTAAGCGTTAAGTGTTCCTCTTTCTACTTTTTGGATGCTTTTGGTAGATTTGCTTTCGGGAATATATCTGTGCTCACATAGTAATTAGGCCCTATGAACACTATTCGTGATTCTTGAGAGATTGGAATCTTAGAGAAATCTTTCTTGACAATGGAATCCTTGTAGGTAGGGAGGATACTTAGTGCGTTTCACATTCAACTTGGTTAGTGAGTCTTCTCTTATTGATCGACACATTCTCTCTTCGGAGAGGTTGATAGATCACGTGGGGTTGATATCACGAGCTTTGGTGAATCAAAATTGGTTAGTGCATCTTCTCTTATTGATTGATACATTCTCTCCCTAGAGAGGTTGATAGATCATGTGGAGTTAATATCATAGACCTTGGTGGAACAAAACTTTGTCTTAGCGTGTCAGATTCATCTGCTTGCTTTGTTTGGGTTAAAAGTGAAGAGGTGTCAAAACCTTGGATCTGGAGCCAAGTCCCCTTGTGGTATAAATCTGTGAGTCATCTTTAGAGAGGGTTAACCGTAGCGGACAATCCCTTCACAGGGCAAATTGTGTTGACGAAACCTCAAGCGGTAATAGCCATTTTCACCATGGTAGTGACAGCCGCTATATAAATGTCCTTGTGGAAGAAATCTCCACAGGTATGGTTCATTGTTGGGTTGTCAGATCTCCCTAGCAGCTCTTGAAGATTAAGTTCTTAGACTGTGTCAAAACCCTGGTGCGCCAGGATTGGAGTTCACCCCTTTGAATCATAAAAGTTTCAAAGTCAAACCATTACTAAAAACCCTAGAGAGGCCAATTTTTTTCATTCTCAGGTATATGTGTGTTATTGCAAAACTTTTCAGAACATACACAATTAGTACTCTCAGGGATTAGCACAATTTGGTCACTTGATTGTTCATGCACAAGGTTGCTTTTGCCCTTGTTCATTGTTTTCAGACATGCTTGGAATCACTTGCTTGCTATTCTGCGTGTTTGTTTATCTACTTGGCTATTAAAAATGATCAAATCTGGTATAACCTTCAAAATCTGGACAGTACAATTTGCAAACAATCCAGAACTGAAAACCTTAAATTTTGCAAAAATTGACGTAAAATTCTTTCTGGAGTCAAAAGTCATTTCAGGAAGTCAAAAGTCGTACGACTTTTTGTCAAATGTCATTTTAGTATTACCCATCTGTTGTATGATTGAGAACCCAGTGTCATACGAGTTTTCAAACCAGCAAATTCAAGAAAGTCAAAACCCTGTTAGCAACTGTCGTATGAGTTTTGTCAACTATTGTTTCATTGCTACCTAACTGTCGTACAAGTTTAGCAACTATCATTTCATAGACTACCCAGTGTCATACGAGTCTGCACAGTGTCATTTGGAAAAATTTGAGAGAGTTGTCAGAAATTGTCAAATTGCAAGCTATCCAATATTTCTAGCCTAGTTCCAGAATCTGTCAAAAATATCATTGTGTCAAGAACAAATCAGTAGCTATTGAAAATTAGTACACATGTTTCAAAGAATCAGTACACATGAGGAAGAAATTTTGATCGCCGCTATGATGAAGCAGCTGCAAGCTATGCAAGTTGAACTTAACAATCTTAAGAAAGAGAAGGAATCTAAAGAGTTCTCCATGGAATCTCTATACTCTTTTCCATTTGATAAAGACTTGTACATGTCACCATGCCCCCGAAAAAAATTTGAGCAATATGATACCTCTTCCACGGAGAGTGACACATCTAGCTTTGGAGACTATGATGACTATGACGACAGACAATGTAATGATACCTATGACACCTCTGTTCCTAAGAGTCCTCCTCATCATTCATTCCTACTTACTACAAATGGGCCATCACATTGGATAGATCGTGATGGTGATCCATATGATTCTGATTTTGAAAGAGACTTTGATTTTTGTGGACAATACCTTGATTATGATCCATCTACTACTGCTGAGGACTATAAAATACATCGTGCTAGCTTGAAACGTCAATACTATAAGGATCTCTCCTCTAAGAACTCTCCAGCTGAAAATAAAGATTACACTCTCAAGCAAGATCATGTTAATGCTGAACCTTTGTCTGGTGATGGTTATCTTCCATCCCCTACTTCCTCCAATACCCATACATTTCTTAAAGCTTCCGAGTCTTTCAAATCTTTCACAGAACCTTCATCTGACACAAGCCTTGATACTTTTCATGCGGTTCCCTATAGTTATCCTCCAGGGCTACCTCTTAAAGAAACTCAAGCTAACCTTCACTTGGCTGCAAAGACTTTCAATAATGATAAACCTAAAGAGCCTAAGCCTTCATATGCTATAATCCCTACTTCAACTAGTCCTCCACCATCTCTTCCAAAATCTTCCATACAATCCCAACATGCTTCATTGTCCTTAGAAGTGGCTCCATGTCAAGAGGATTCCAAAAATGATGAAGAAAAGAACATAAAGAAAGATCAAGATCAAGAATCCTCCATTTCATCCACTCCTTTTCTCGATGTCTCTTATCCGCTTCATGGTTCTTTTGATCCTATACACCCTTTTTCATGCATTCCACCATGTCTTAAGTCTTCTCCTAAGCAAGATCAAGCTACTACTCACACTGTTGAGCTTATTGACAATCAAAATGACCTTACTACACTTGCGCTTTCCAAAGATGATACTTCCATTAAGGTTGGTAAAAATAGTGTTGTTACTTCCAATGTTAAGCCTATTGAAAATCAAGAGACAAATTATGCGCTGGTGCTATCCAAAGATCCTTGTCAAGATCAAAGTCTTCCATCTTCTTATTCTACCGCTCCATGTTCGCTTCCACTTTCTACTCTTCCTAAGTCTTTGCAAGCTTTGAACAATCCTATCAAAGAAGGTGCTCATATTCAAGATGTCCATGATTCTATTGAAAATTCTAATGCTCACTCTAAAGATGTTGATATCCTTGGTTGTCATATAGATGCTGATGAACTTATTGATTATCCTTTTGCATCTTCCACTTCCATCCTTGGACCTCTTCCACCACTACAAAGGGCTTCACGTCTTCCTTCCATCTTGGGTCCTTATGTCCCTTCACTTTCCCCTCCTAACTTTCCTAATTCACCATCCATCTTGGGTCCTTACATACCTCCATCTCCTATCTTTCCTCAAGATCAACATAGATGCATACCCTTGAATCCTTTTCATCCACCCACCCATCTAAACCAGTCATATCCTCCTCCTTCTTCCATAAGTCCCAAGTCTTTTGGAAGTAACTTGAATGTTCAATACAAGAAAAAGAAGTAATACAAGAATCCATCAAAAAAAGATCACCATGTCTCCTCTAATAGACATGGAAACATAAAGTCAAAAGAGATATCTAAGAAAAAAATTACAAGACAAGTATGGGTTCCAAAATCCATCCTTGAAGATATTCTCTCTAGATCATCAAAAGGAAATGAAAAGCCTATGGCTTTATGGATTCCAAAGTCTCTCTTGAAAGAGTCTGGTGTTGAGAAACAAGTGAAGTTGACATTCAAGCTTCCAAAGACTTCCACTTCATCTTCTTCCAAAAGCATTCCTCCATTCCATGCGCCTAAACCACAACCTTTGCTATCCATTCACCATATTCCTTCACGTATTCTTTCATTCACGATTCCTCCATCCTCTCACCACCCTTCAAGATGTGTGTTGACGTTGATCTTGCCTTCCTTTCCATCTACCCTTTCACAATCCTTCCATGCATTATCCTTCTACCTTCTATCATTTTTTCTCATTTGCCTATTCCTCCTATCTTCCAACCTCACTCGCTTTACATAAAACTTTATCCTCCATTTTTCTCTTCCATCTCCCTTTCCCTACCAGCATCTTTGAGCATATCATTTTGATTCCTTGGCATATCATGGTTTATCCTTTCAAGGAGCACTATCTAAAAAGCTTGCCTTCTTCCAAAAAAAAATAAAAATAAAATAAAATTGAAAATGTGCCTTGGTGAAAACTTGGAAACAGGCACCTTGGTAGCAAAAGTAAAGAGAAATAAATTCATCCTATGGTGAAAACCACTTCCTTGTGGCACCTTGGATAAGTGCCATGATGAAAACTTGGCAATCAGGCATCATGCGTAGTTCTTCTACATATTTCATCCATTCCATCTTCTCTCTTTGATCTTGACAATGTTGATCTATACATGAATATTTGGCTATTTTGTGAGCTATCTTACGGTGATCTTGCTTTCATTCCTTCCATGTTTAGCCTTCATATCCATCTTCCTCCATTCATTTTCGCCTATCGCTATCTTTTTCCCCTTTGGTCTTGATCTAATAAAAAAAAAAAGAAAGAGTAAAACACAGTGCTATGAAGCCTCTTGACATGTCTACTCTTTGGATTGCATCCTTTTCTGCTCTTGCATCACGCTTTTGTGACTTATCCTATGCTAGCCTTTCATTACTTATCTAAATGCGCTTTACATGACAATTTTTCCCTAGCTTGGGTATTCTTGAGGAGTTTTCCCTTGAGGATTTCTTCCCTTCATTCTCCTTCATTCTCTTGTCTTCCATCTCTTCCACCAGCCTGCCAATCCCTCTTGTTCTCTACCTTGCTAGACATTGGGACAAAACGATATGATCTTGCTTGGGAGTTTGCAATGGAAAAAGATGCTATCAAGTATGCAAAGTATCAAAACAAATATCAGAATAAGCATCAGAACTAGTATCAGAACCAGTATCAGAACCAATATTAGAACTAGTATCAGAAAAAGTATCAGAATAAGTATCAGAACCAGTATCAGAATCAGTATCAGAACCAATATCAGAACTAGTATCAGAATGCCTACTAGGGCTACACCATTTTCTTTAGTTTATGGGTCTGAAGCAGTACTACCTATTGAGGTTGAAATCCCATCACTCCGAATTAGAATGCATGGACTTGTCACTAATGATGACTACAGAGTGTCTAGGTTACAAGAACTTGAATTACTAGATGAGCGCAGGCAAGTAGTGTATGATCATCTCAGAGTATATCAGAAGAGAATGTCTAGAGGCTACAACAAGAAAGTCAGACATAGAGAATTTCAGGTTGGTGATCTAGTCTTGAGAGAAAATCCTAAAAATCAATCCCATCGAGAACGCAAGGGGAAGTTCGAACCCAATTGGCTGGGTCCCTTTGTTATCACTGCTACTTTTGGCTCTGGTGCCTATCAACTCTCAATGACTGAAGGAGAACAGCTCCGAGAACCAATCAACGTTCTCCATCTAAAGAAATTCTATGCCTAAGGCATTCAGTGCTTGGTAAAATGTCCTGAAAAAATCTTAAAAATCTGAAAAAGTCCTGAAAAAAATGAACATCTTGGTGAAAACCTAGCAGTAGGTGCCTTGATGATTCACAAAAAAAATTAAAAAATATCAACAGTAGAAAAAAATTGAAAAAATGAAAAATACAAAAAAATTGAAAAAATGAAAAATACAAAAAAAAAGAAAAAAGAAAAAAAAAAGTGCCTTGGTGAAAACTTGGAAACAAGCACCTTGGTAGCAAAAATAGAATCTCTACCGAGATGGTGAAAACCCGGCAAACGGGTGCCACTTGTTCCAAATGCTCCATCTATCAGCACAATCTTGGTCTTTCCTAGCTTTCAGTCTTGCTTTAGTTTGTACATATCTTCCAATTTGTTTCCGCATTTCCAATTTTCAATAAGTCAGTTTGTACACCAATCAGCTTGAGCGTCTGTATCCTATCAATGTTCAAACTTGGGGGCAATCAATGTCATATCCTATGGCCTCCAATGTATCTTAGATGTGTCATATCCACTCAGAGTCCTTTGAAGCTTCATTTGAGTTAGTCAGTCTGTCTTGTCTCCAGAAAGGATTTTGCATCTATAACAACGCAATCAAACATCAAAACTCAACTGAAAACAATCTATGCTTTTTACATGCTTTTATCTCCTTGTATGCTTACTGATTCGCATTGAGATTTTTGCATATTGTGTTTCTTCGAGATCTTCGATGATGTCCTTTATAGGATTTAGAGAGTGATGACTGGGGGCATAATCTTTTCTTTGTCTTCTGCTTGTCTGTGAAAATCTAACAACTTTGGAAATTTTGGATTGAAATGGTGTCCGACTATAAGAGCCTCTATCTCGAATTGGATGGCCATGTGTACCTCGACCATTGATACCCAGACAATTCAAAGAAGTTTGATCTAACTATTGTCTTTTTTAGTAAGTTCTTTCTCCTACTATGGAATGCAATCTTGCCTAAGGATGTGAATGATAAAGGGTCACTACGGGTAATTCACATTGGATTTAGAATGATCTCTTGACTCTTTGATGTGTTTGCAACGCAAGGCGTACTCAGGTCATCATGACGTTTATGTTTTGATGCTTGTACAAATTGCTATATCAAAATGGACATGATATTCAGGTCATCCTGGCGTTTGTGCCTTGGTGCTTATATCTGATCCAACATTCTGAAAACAAATCAATATTCATATGTCCATGGTTGTATAACCAGTGGGTGTTGTATTGATTCTTGCGCATACAAATCGATATTCATATGTCTATAGTTTCATGGCTAGTGGACATTGTATTGATTTATCCGGTTACCTAAAAGTTCAATGATGATAACAAATTGACACATGATCAGTGACTAGGTCCTAGGTCTTAGGTTGCATTTCATCTTGCATGTCTCTGCATTTTGCATGTTTGCATGATCTCACAATGGCTAAATAAACTTTGAAGCTTAAATGATTCTCCACTCGCATCTTCCAATCTAACAAGAGCTGAATCCCACATGAAGGTTCCTCTAATGAAATAGCAAGTAGAATCCTTTTTGAGATCAAAATTGAAATCTGAGATCATTTATCTTATTCACTACTTGCATAATCAACCTTCAATCATCACAGAAATCTATTTTTCAACTTAACTGATTATCTTCTATCAAACTATCAAAAATTTCAACTTGGTCAACCATGGTCAACTCATGGTTTAACCTAGTCAACCTTGGTCTCTAGGACCTCTAAACGATGTAGAATGCATTCTCGGACGTGTATAACCACTTTTCAAATCAATTAACATGCTTCTGAGCTCTCAACGCTGACTTTTCTTGTCAAATTTCAATTTTAATCCCGAAGGGGCATGGTATTGCACATCAATTCAAAGTCTGTAAATCAAATTCTATCAATCAAATCTATCAATATCTTTCATCAGTGATCAAGACAACAATCACGTCTAGTTGCTGATTCATCAAAAGTCCTCATCACTCGGGGCAAATCTATCATCACTTGGGGCATATCAGATTCATCGATCCATATCAATCTGGTATTCTCCTAATCTTGTAAACTGTATCAGTTTTTGCAACCATCAGATCATAGTGTTCTTTTCTTGGTTCTTTGGCAACTAAAGGGTTCGGATGTGATACCTGCTAGTTTAGCTAAGACAATCGAGTCTAGAATGGGTCACTCACTTCTTATCAATCCTAAGGTTTGGAATCAGACATTTTGACACTTTTTCACAATCATAGGTTCATCGCTACTACAGTGAACATTATCTCTGGTCATTCAGGACCTCCTATCTCAATATCTCTCAATCGGTTTCTATCTTGAGATCGGTTTATCTTTTGAATTAGTTTCATATCTTTATCAAACACAGACTATCTTTGAACCACTACGCTTCGCACAGTAATTCAAAGAGGGGCAAAATGTAATACCCCAAAAATGGGCTATAAGTTCATTAATCTCCTACATCATCAAATCATACAAAATCGACATCAAAGTCCTAACCTAAGGCACATCTAAACATCATCGAATCATAATTGATTATCTTAAATTCTGCATCACGGAATATTCCTAGCAATATTCATAATCATCATAATTATCTTTAATTTTATAATTATTTGGCAATAAATCACATTTATCCTAAAGTTTGATTAATTGAATATTTTCATATTTAATTAATTAGATTTAATATTTGCCACTTAATTGTGTAATTAAATTTAATTCTATCTATTATTAATTATATTATTTAATTTTGACAATAAATTAAAATTCCTATGAATAATTGATTAGATTTTTATTTAATTAATTAAAGCAAGTTGTCATTATTTAATAATATAGTTTTTAATAAAAGTTTGATTAAATAATTGATTAACCCATAAATCAATTGTTTTATTTTTAAAAGTAGTTAAGTTGGAAATAAATCACTTTATTATTAAATTAATTCATAAATAAAACATGCACAATCATAAAAGCAAACAACTATCAATTATCAATTAAAGCTAAACTCTATTTTGAGTTAAAACTTAGCTTTTGCATGTTTTTGTGAGTTAATTATCCTTTATTTATCAAATAACTCAAAAATCAAGTTGAGTTATTTGAGTGATTTATGACTTTTTTTCATGCACCTCCAAAGCCTTGGATTTCTATAAAAACAAGGCTCATCTCTCAATCATCTCTCAAATTTGCATCCAAGCATCTCATATTTTGCACAATCACATTGGAGAATTGGAATTGAAGAATCAAAGCTCTTGCGAATCAACATCTTTGTGAGATCAATCTTATTTTTGCATTCATAGCATATCAATTTTCAATAGCATTCATAGCATATCAATTTCATATTAGCATAGATTCATATCAGTTTTTATCATTCTTATTGCATAGAAAATATCAAAA
Source organism: Chamaecyparis obtusa (assembly GCA_027943335.1). NCBI lineage: Eukaryota > Viridiplantae > Streptophyta > Pinopsida > Cupressales > Cupressaceae > Chamaecyparis > Chamaecyparis obtusa. The sequence continues at coordinate 340,450 of BSBK01005861.1, forward strand.
ATATAGATTAATTGCATTCAATCTCATATCTAGATCAATTGCATTCAAATCCTTCATTTAGGTGTCATATAGGTCACTGATCTCGATTACAATCTGAGAACATTAATCTCGCACCTACTAGAAGGCAGTAAATCGCTTGGTTAGATAGTTTTCAATTTTGCATGATTTTGATTATAGCTAACCTCTAATGTTTACTGAAGTGTTGTGTCTACAGATCAGGTACAATTTTCACACACAAAGCAACAAGTGAGATATCGGGTGATTTATCAATTTTGGTACAAGTTGTTGACATCATATCATAGAAGGAATCCAAAGGGTCGACCCCCAAGTAATTGAAAGATACAACTGAGGAACAGGGGATAACTGAACAAGGGAAAACTGAACTGGGGACAATAGAGTAGAATACTTCCAATTAGCCTAAGCAAACATAGGCAACATCACAGCACCAAAAGATTCTAAACCGATAGAATCTACAACAGATACAACCATCGATGCCCAAGGAAAAACCATTGAGACTTCTTTCATCAGGCAACCTAAGGAGGAAAGTGTGTCTACCAATCCCGAGAAGACAAATATGGAGACTAAAGCTCTTGTTCCATTTATCAAATCATCAACACCAGAGAAGAAGAAGAAAAAGAAATATGGTAAAGGACTAATTACATTGGATGAAATAATAGAGATACTGAAATGTGACCCTAGAACTTTAGACCTTGAGGCACTTAGAAAATACATGGAATTGTGCACAAGGAAGGCTACACAAGAAAAGCTAAAGAAGGAGAGAAAAAGTAAACAAATTCTAGATGATGCTAGCGATATCTTACTGCAAGTAGTTCATGAGATTAATGTCAATGTAGATACTCCCATCCTTGATCAACTTGTAACTCTAACAGGTCACATAAATGCCCCAAATATTGATGCTGAGAAGAGAATAGAGGAAAGGGCCAAAGCAAAGATACAATTGAAACTTATAGAAAGAATAAGCCAAGAAGTGTCAGTAAACAAGGTTAAGCTATCCGAGGTAATAACCGAACTAGAAACTATTATTCAGAAAATAATTCAAATTTTGTTTAAATTGTGCACTGTTGACCAATTCACTACCGATGTTAGTGAAAAGATTAAGAAATTGGATGAAGAAATCAAGGTTAGTGCTAATTTTTCTCTAACCAAGCCAAATGGTTTTCACAAGTATATATTAAAAGTTCAATAACTTAGGCAGTTGAGATCAAATTTGAGGAAGTAGGAAGATACCACAAGTGACCAATTTTATAGCAGTGCATGGCATATTTATGTGATGTGTTAGCTTTACTTTCCAATTGGCTTGAATTTATTTGAGTTTGTAGGTTGCAAGTTACATTCATTTCTTTGTGGATTTGGAATCTTTGATGATAGGCAGACTCAAAAACAAAAGTATCTTGTCACCTTGAATTGACAGGTGAAGAGTTTGAGGCTAAACTTCATGTATTAGCCTTATGAGGCCTAATTGACACAATCTTTGATGACTAGGTCAAACACAATACCCAAATATAGGTTTAAGATATCTTTTAGGAGCCCCAAAAGTGTATTCAAAATTGTGATTTTTTTGTGGCTTTGTTCAGGTGGATTGGGAGATAAGGACCGAAAAGACAAATTGGAGGGCTAGTTCTAATTAGGTCTCCTATTAGGCCTAAATTTTGAAGTTTGGGATGTGGGTTTTTGACAGTGGTTCAAAGGGGTCTAGTTGATGTTTTATGATTAATTAAGCATGAGGAAACACCCACACACTTCCTTTTCTATGTTGGTGAAGAGATCCTGATAAGAAAGGGGTTAGGTTGTTTGGTTGAACCTTGGGTTGAAAGGTCTTGTGGTGAGGAGTTGAATCTCCTTGGAAGTTTTGGATTGCTCTAGGAGTTGGTCTGTGTGGAAGGACCAATGAAAGGTCAAGTTAAGTGGTATAACCTAGGAGGGTTATAGTTTAGGACCATTATGTGGTACCTAATTGAAGCCATTGGGGGAACTACCCAAGAAACCAAGTAAACATTTAATCTCTCTGCATAAAATTGGTATCAGAGAAAATTGTCTTGTTTGAGTATGGTGTATGCTAGAGGAAGAGGACTACATAGAGCCTGGTACAATGCCTCCTAAAAATGTGAAGGCACATGACCTTGAGGAGATGGAATAGAGGATGGAAGAGAAGTGGGAATCAAAGTTGAAAGAGATGATGAAAAAGATGAAGGCCAAAGGGAGTCTAATGGAAGAGGACTTGGGGGGGTGTGAAGATGATGAGGTCAAGGAGGATGAAGAAAGGCCTTTGACACAAGACATGTCTACAGACTAGAGGGAATTTGTGAATTCCATAAGAGATGCATATAGAGAAAGTGAGGAAGCAAAGGTGGATGTCCATACATTTAGTAGGAAGCTTGATGGTGATGAACTCATAGACTGGATTGAAGCCACGTGTAATTATTTTGACTATAAGGAGTATAGTGATATTTTATAAGACAAGACTAAGAGGCTCATCCTTGGTATGGTGGAATCATACACAAATAGAGAGGGATAAGTAAGGAAAGAATCCAATTACCAAGTGGAGTAGGATGGTGGCCATGCTTAGATGGAATTTTATGCCTACAGAATATGAGTTGTAGATCATTAGGAGATTGAATAAGGGTATGTGCAAGATCATGAGGGGCCAAACTATGCCCTTAAGTGGCAATGAAAAATCAGCAAATCAAGGTTAGTCAACTTGACGTAAAATTTTTAACTAGCTATAAACCTAATATCAAAAAGTTGTAAGAATAGAATCTATAGAAAATTGAATGTAGTTTCTAAAATACTAGGCCTTTTTTTAGAAAAAGTTAGTATGATTGGTGAAAAGTATAGATTTCAATGCAGCAGTACAAAAATTTCAGGAAAAAAATAAGTAGGTGTATGTCTAACCACCTTAATCATAATCAAATGATAATATTTTATTATAAGATTTTATATATAAGTAGTAGACTAATGCCTAGATGTGATGCATATTTTTTTGTAATTTTATTCCAAAAAAAAAATTAATTATGATTTTTTTGCTACAACATTTTTAGAATAAAAAACTCCCGTGTCTGACCACCTTAACTCATTCAAAACTTTACAAAATTCAAAACTTTTTCTTTTTTCCTTATAGTAGGTGAAGCATAGAATGTGATGCATTTTTTGGATTTCAAAAATGTTATACCATTTGAAAGTTATAGTCATTTTTCAATCAATATATAAATCAACACTTTAGAGGTAGCTCAATTAGAAAATAACTAATAATTACTTACCGAATTCAAAATTTGATAGCAATTATATCAATAAAAAGCTGATAATATCCTTAAGATACCCTTTTCATTTTATCAAATTCAGGTGAAAAAAAAGTCATTAGCCACATTGTCAAAATTTTGAATTGACATCACCACTTTTTGGCCCCTCATGATCTTGCACATACCCATAATCATAGATAGAAATATCCATATGTCTCTACATATATTGAGGAATTTCATAAATTAAGCGTGAGGGATAAACACAATGAAGATGAAAAGGTAATGGTAGCTAGGTACTTGAATAGATTGAGGTTTGGCATCCAAGATGAAATTAGTATGGTGATCCCTAAAAATGTGGATGAATGTTTTGTGTTGGCCACAAGGGCTGACAAAAAGTTGAAAAGGAAGGGTGATCAAAAAAATAGAGGAAGAGGAGGCAAGAACACTACAGGAAGAAGTAATTTTGGAAGGGGACAATCAAACAAGAATGGAGAAACAAGCTAGAAGGAACCTAGAAATAACTCAGGGTACACAAGTTGAGGTTTTAGGGGTGGAAGAAGACCTAATAATAGAGGTAGAGATGATGGAACAAACAGAGGACTTGGTGTGCTCACTGGGAGGTGTTACCATTTCAATTAAGTTGTGAGGTCCTACCCCGACCCATCTTAGCTCGACTAATGATTTGACACTTGGACTATCTAGATGATACAATATTTTGTGATATTAGACCTATTTTGATTATGGCTTCATATCATTAGACATTATGTGATGATTTTAATTGATTATATGGATGATGATGTTAGACGTACCTCTACATGCTTATGTTAGATTCATACTGACTTTATGATATAGAATGATAATTGAATCCTGGATTCTGCATATTGATTTATGTTACCTTATGGAATAGGGTATTAAGTTAGTTATGATGATTGATTTCATAATATAACGGTTTTGCATTTGACTTAGGGTTACTTGTTTAAGTGAAATTAAACTTACATGTGATGCTTATAGAAATAGGATACAATATGGTTTATGTTTATGTTGAAATCATGAAATGCAGTTTCTCAATGTATTCATATTTGAATGTTATTATAGATCCCATTTCTCTTTCGATATGTTTATATATGCAATGATTTTATGTGGTATTGATATCTGAATCGAGTGTGTAGGATTATGACCATAATTTTAAATGTGGGGAAACCAGGATGGATCAAGGTGAAAACAATAAAAGCCAAGGTTGACTCTATGGAGAGAACGACCTCATTGTTATGTGTTTTTAATTTGTAAATGTGATGCATGAGTGAATGTTATTTGTAAATGTTTTAAGTGTATAATTGGATGTAAATTAAATGTGTAAATATAATTGTGATTATCCATTAGGCATGCCATGTGTGTAATTTAGTGGTGTGATGTGTATCTTTTTGTTGTCACTTGACACTAGTGCTATGTGTTGGCATGCCTAAGTGGAATGTTTGACCTTACCTCACCCTTAGGTTACCTTGTGAGTCCCCAGGTGTAGTTAGTGGGTTAGGGAACCAAGGCTTGAGTCTCATCACTTCTCATTTTTGTGAGTTAACTTCACATGGGTTTTTGAAGGGTTAAATGGAGTCCTAGGGAGTGGTTAGGGTTAGTTTTAAGTACCCCAATGCATGTACATAGGTATGGGGGTAAAATTTTACCCTTTTCTTCACCCAAAGCTCCCAAAAGGCCTCTCAAAGAGAGCCTTCTTTGAGAGTGACGAAATTGGGTATGCTTCCAAGGTTAATTCCTTCCCCCATGTCTTGATTATCCTTCCATTCCTTAGTTAGGAGCATGTGGCAAGTTGACAAGAACAAAGATATCTACCTCACCTTGGGATGAGGGTAGGAAAGAGGAATGTTTTTCTAATAGGAAAATGAGATTAGGAAGAGAAACACTTCTACCTTATGCAATCTTATTTTTGAAGAGAATTCACCTTGGAAGATCTAGTGGCTTAGAGAAGGAGAAAGGAAAAGCTAGGGAAGGGAAGTTTGAGCTCTCCATCAAATTCAATTTTTCCATACTCTTGGAAGAAGGTAGGTGCATCTATCATGCAAGTCTTGTTTTAGGTAATTGTATAGTATTGTTGAAATATGTTGTGAAATTGTTGTGTTGTGATTTAAAAATGATTTCATGAAGTCTTCTTGTTTTCTCTTTGTTTTGTTGTATGAATGTTATGGGAGTGCAAGACTACACTCATCCTAAGGAAGAAGTTGAGAGTCTTGGGGTGAAGGGATTAGTTGGGAAAACTTTTTGTGTAGAACTTGGATGTATGAGCATCCTTGTAGCCTACTTGTGTTACAAATTGGGGGCCATAAGGGAGTTGAATTGTGCTCTATGAGATGAGCTAACTTGTTTGGGTTAAGCCTTGTGAAGGCATGATTTAATTGAGAAAAAAGGACTTGTTATTGTTTGAGTATGACCTCTCCAAAGGGTTGTTTCCACCTGCACCCATTGTTGGACCAAATATGATCCTATGTGCAATACTTGGGAATGGGAGTAATTGTGTTATTTTTATGTTTCATGTTGTCGTGAGTGTATTGTTTGATTGTTACCTATCCTACCTTGTTTCCCCTAGCTCGAGGGTGGCCATGTAATGGCCTAGGCTGGGAGGTGAGCCTCCATGGTCATGTACAAAATGTTTTGTTGTAGGTTGGATGAAGGATGTATAGGAGGAAATTCTTTATGATAATGTTTTCTTGAGAAAGTTTGAAATCTATGAAAGATTAGATAATTCTTATGTAATAGTTTATTATTGTAGAATTTCCATATGTAAGGATTGTTTCCTTTGTATATAACTTTCAATAGGATTGAGTAAGGATGAATATTTTTATTCTTGGTTTGTTGTATAGAATTGGGATAGTATCCTTAGGGATGTTAATGTTGTTAAGCTTATGAGGAATGTAGAAAATTAAGTTAAATTTCCCTATGTGTTAATTTCTTTTATGAGACTATCTCTTTCTGAAAAATGTATATTTAGTTTTGGTTTGCATAGTATTAATGTTCAAATCATTCCTGTAATATTTCTGAAAATTTAGATACTTCATGTGAAAATATAGCAGTGAACTTAAATGAATGTGAATTTTAATCCTATTTACTACCATGAGGAAAGCACATAAAATAATATGTAATTATTTTTTCTGTAGTACCTATGTTATTGAAATTGAAAACTTACTGTAAATTGTTCACTTTTTTTATGCATATACACACATTCATAAAGCAGTATTAACTTTTATCTGGATTTTTTTTATAGGTTGTAATACATTAAATATAATCTCTGTCAAGGAAATCTGAAAATTAAAATTAGAAAACTTGCACTGTATTGTAACAGAATATATATAAACATAATTTCTATTTTAAATGTAAACTTATACACCTTAAATCACATATGTCCTATGGTACATGCTTCAGGAAATATTTCCTTTTATGTTGCTCATGATCTTAAGTAGATATTCAAAAAAAAAATTCCCTAAGCTAAATACACACACACACACATATGTATGTTTTATATACATATATATAAATCTATGTTAAAAGACATCCTATCTATATTAAAATTAATACCTGAACTATTACACCATAGATATTTATTTTCAGAATCAATGGAAACCTATGTGTACTATTTGAAATCAATTACAATAATATCTTTTATGTGATATATATATATATATATATATATATATATATATATATATATATATATATATATATATATATATATATATATATATATATATATATATATATATATATATATATATATATATATATATATATATATATATATATATCTATATATATATATATATATATCTATATATATATATATATATATATATATATATGTTATTATATTAGATATATTTGTTTAAAACCTTACAAAAAATAAACATTAGCATTTTAAATGTTAGTAGATAAACATTACAAAATAAAGAAACACAATGATTTTTTATTTTTTTTTAAAATTAATTAAAAAAATGGGGGTTTGACTAGGAGTCGAGATCCCCCCTTTCCTCCACTCACAACGGCCGACAGTTTCGTGACCACTGGAGTGTGGCCACGACCGCCATAGTGGCTGTAGCCACTGTGTGCGGCCATGACCGCACAGAGTGACCGTGGTCACCGAGTGCGGCCACGACTGCAGAAGTGGCTAAAGCCACTGGGAGCGGCCGGGACCCCACTGTGTATGGGTAGGTCGAGGGCTGGGTCGAGGATGACCATGGCCACCAGTTCAATATTAAAAAAAAATGAAACCCTATTTTATAGTAAGTTAAAAAAACATTAAGGTTTTTTAAACAAAATGGATGCATGCTGAGAGTTGGGGTAAACATTAGACCCCAAAATAATTTTAAAATAAAACTAAATCAAACCTGGATTTACCTAAAAACATTGCAGATAGATTCTTTCCCAAAATAAAACAAATCTATCTAAATTTTGCCTTGCAGAAATAAACATTTAGTATTTTTGTCAAACCTTAGGTAGACACGGGATGAGTTTTGCACCTCTGTGGATGTACTTGATTCAAGCAAAAAAACACCAACATTAATGGATGTAGATGCACACCCCTGGTGTGTATATACATCCATCAAAGCTACTGTGTTTGCAAAAAAAACACTTCTCCTACTAACTCCCTTGCCTCTGGCCCTTCTCTACACAAACAAAATGAAGTGATGTTAGTTTGTCTCTTTTAAATTTAATGAAAAATTAGTGTTGTTTTATTATAGTCTCTTCTAGAGGTTTGTTATTTCTTTTTATTTAGGAATTTTCAATGGTGGGTTTAGATGGCAAGTGGGGAATTAAATTTGTCTATTAAGACATTATTAAATTTTATTAAGATGATTTTGTTGAATAAATCACTTTATTTAATCATTTTATTATTGCATTGATTTGAGATTAGGGGATAGGCATGGAGATATATTTTTATTTATTTTAAATTGTGGGATATTTTATTTAATTATTAATTAATTAATGATCTTAATATCCCTTTTAATAATTGGGTTTTAAGGGAAATTAATTAATTCATTTGAAATTTCTAAAGAAAATATTAATGTCATAAATTGAATCTTTATACATATTGCATTCTTTTCAAGGGGGTATGTCCCCTATAATTTAATCTATCTTATATAGACGACTTTATAGTTCCCATACCCTAGTTTGAGTTAGGGACTTTCTTTATTACTTAATTGGAATTTGAACTAAGATTTAACCTATTGGATCTTTTATGCTAAACCTTGTTAGGGTTATCCCTTTTGGTTTATGTCGTCCGACAATAAGGAACTCTTGGCACGCCAACGCATGCCATGATTTCCCTTAGGAGTCATTTTGCGATAGTATTTTGCCTCGAGTTTTGTATCTAGTAAGCTTGAATGCAACCTACATTGTAGTTTAGTGTTCTTTTAAAAAAAAAATTTGTTGTTGTCTTTTGTCCTAGTATTTCAGGCATTACATTATGGTATCAGAGCATAGTTTCTACTCTAGTAACCTAAACCCATTACATTTTCCAACTCACTGTTTGTTTTCTACCTTAGTGTAGGATGCCTCCAGTCACGCATAGTGCTCTCCGACGTGGACGGAGAGTCAGAGGTTTTTGTGTGGCAGTAGAGGGTGTATAGTAGGAAGCTGAGGGAGTAGGTGATGAGCAGGGTCCCCCTCCTGTGCCGCCACCTAATCCCAACCTGGATATCCTTAATGCACTAAAAAATCTAGCTGGTATTATTATGGATAGATTGCCTCTAGGAGGTCAGCAGGCTAAGGCTCGAGAGCAGAGTAGGAGTCCCCCTCATAGACAGGTTGAGGAGCAGGCAGATCATGAGGATGAGTCCATTCACATGCCAGAGCCACCACTAGCGGTAGTGCCGAGAGTGCCCCATGATACAAGGGACTAGATCAGAGACCTCATTCGACTACAAGAACCACCCTTTTCAGGATCCATGGGTGGGATAGAGGCTGAGGCTTGGCTTTTGAGCCTCGAGCATTACTTTAGGTCGCATCCTTATGAGAGCAAACTTAAGGCACGATTTGCAATTCACATGCTGAGAGGGACCACCTCTACTTGATGGAGGCAAGAGGAGTATAAGAGACACCTTGTCATAGATACCCTCACATGGGAGACCTTCTTGGAGAGATTTCAAGCTTGATAGATGTCAGAGCACAACAAACAACGTTGCATCAACTAGTTTCATGATTTACAATAGAGAGGCCTATAATTAGCACAATATGAGAGTAGGTTTCTCGAGCTCCTTCCCTATGTGGATTATATGAAGGATGAGAAACTTTAGGTCAACCAATTTATTAAGGGGTTGAACTATGCTATAGTTGATAGGGTGTAGATGGTACCTTTAGGAGATTTACACAATACCATAGAGAGGGTCATGATTACTGAGGAGATCCATAATAGGTCTCATGATGCATAGGACAAGTCATAGAACCATAGTTCTGCACCACATTCTTTTGGTTTCCATAAATCCCACTGGAAGGGAAATCATAAGAACTCATCAGGGTCTTCTAAGGCACCTTAGCAGCAGCAGTCTCAATAGAGCCAGAGATAGAGACCTCCATAGGGACAATAGGGCTCTAAGCCCAAGCAGTGGCATTCACAGGGATCTCGATGAGATCAGAGAGCTCAGACTCAGTCATCTAGAGGCAAATATAGTGGATCTAGTATGAAAGGTAGACAATAGTGTGTGTGTAAAAATTGTACCTGATTTGTAGACACAACACTTCAGTAAAACATTAGAGGTTAGCAAAAATCAAAATCGTGCAAAATTGAAATATAATTTAACCAAGCGATTTACTGCCTTCTAGTAGGTGCGAGATTGATGTTCTTAGATTGTTATCGAGATCAGTGACCTAGACAACACCTAAATGAAGGATTTGAATGCAAAACTGATATGAAATATGAATGCAATTAATCTATTTTTTTGATATTTTCTATGCAATGATAATGAAAACTGATATGAATCTATGCTAATATGGAAATTGATATGCTAAATGATCTAACAATAATATGAAAAAGAATCTAAATGAATGTAAAAAAAAAACAAATTGATCTCACAATAGCCTTGATTCGTAATAAGCTTTGATTCTCCAAATTCCAATTCTTCAAAATAGTTATGCAATTCGTAGACGACTTTGGCAAAGTAAGCTTGCAAAATTATGAGATGAATTATGAAGAGCTGAGCCTTGATTTTATAGAAATCCAGGGCTTTGGAGGTGCATGAGAAAAAGCCATAAATCACTCAAATAACTCAGGTTGATTTTTGAGTTATTTTTAAATAACAGATAATTAAGTCACAAAAATCATGCAAAAGCACAGTTCAACTCGAATTAGAAGTTTAGATCAACTTTAAAACTCAAAAAGATGTTGAGTTTCAAAAAGCTAACAACTTGCATTGATTTTCCAATTTGAGTTTAACTGGTCCTTGAATGTGCACATGGATAATTATGATTTAATAAATAAATAAAGTGATTTATTCTCAACTTAACTGATTTTTGAAATAAAATAATTAATTTATGGGTTAATTAACTATTTTATCAAACTTTTATTAAAAACTATATTATTAAATAATGACAACTTGCTTTAATCAATTAAATAAGAATTTAATCAATTTTTCATAGGATATTGGATTTATTGTCAAAATTAAATAATATAATTAATAAGAGATTTAATTAAACAATTAAGTGGCAAGATATTAAATCTAATTAATTAAATATGAAAATATTCAATTAATCAAACTTAGGATAAATGTGATTTATCGCCAAATAATCATTAAATTAAAGATAATTAAGATAATTAGGAATATTGCTAGGAATATTCCCCGATGCAGAATTTAAGATAATCAATTAGGATTCGATGATGTTTAGATGTGCCTTAGGTTAGAACTTCTATGTCGATTTCATTCGATGTGTTGATGTAGGAGGTTAATGAACCTATAGCCCATTTTTGGGGTATTACATTTTGCCCCTCTTTGAATTACTGTGTGAAGCGCAGTGGTTCAAAGACAGTCTGTGTTTGATAGAGATATGAAATTGATTCGAAATTGATAATTGATATGAGACAGAAGCTGATTGATATTGATTTGATATGGAGATAATAGGTCCTGAATGACCAAAGATAATGTTCACTGTAGCAGCAAATGAACCTATGATTGTGAAAAAGTGTCAAAACGCCTGATTCCAAACCTTAGGATTGCAAAGAAGTGAGTGACCAGTTCTAGACTCGATTGTCTTAGCAGAACTAGCAGGTATCACATCCGAATCCTTTAGTTGCCAAAGAACCAAGGAAAGAACACTATGATCTGATGGTTGCAAAAACTGATACAGTTTACAAGATTAGGAGAATACCAGATTGATATGGATCTTGATGAATCTGATATGCCCCAAGTGATGATAGATTTGCCCGAGTGATGAGGACTTTTGATGAATTAATAACTAGACGTGGTTGTTGTCTTGATTACTGAGGAAAGATTGATTTCCATAAAGATATGATTGCAAATTTGATTACAGACTTTGAATGATATGCAATACCATGCCCCCTTTGGGATTAAAATTGAAATTTGACAAGAAAAGTCAGCGTTGAGAGTTCAGAAGCATGTTAATTGATTGGAAAAGTGGTTATACACGTTCAAGAAAGCATTCTGCATCGTTTGGAAGTCCAAAAGACCAAGTTTGACTAGGTTTGACCATGAGTTGACCATGGTTGACCAAGTTGAAATTTGGATAGTTTGATGTAAGATAATCAGTTAAGTTGAATACTGGATTTCTGTGATGATTGAAGGTCAATTACGCAAGCAGTAGACCGTCCTGGGCCCAAAATTTTAAATCATGATTTTGACATATTAAACGATCTTAGATTTGAATTTTGATCCCGAAAATGGAGTCAGAACGTCAAAATTAGCTAGGGGTGCAATTTTCATGAAAAACGGAGCACTTTTGAAAATTAGGTCAAATGCTATATAAAGGCCTGGAGGGTCATTTTCAATTCATTTCAACCATTTGACTTTGGAAATTGTGCGGAGCCCTCTGAGCAAGAAAATGGCAAAATAATGAGATCTGAAGGTTCCTGTGAGTTCGCATCGATTTGAGCACAGCCGGAGATACCAGAGACCCCGACAGTATGAACATCCTGTAGGTGGACCTCTGTGCCCCTCTAAAAATGCAAATTTTTCATGTTCCTAGCATTTTTTAATTTTTTTCGTATGCGTTTTGCTTTTTTAATTTTTGCATGTTTGAAAATTCATACGAGTCTCAACCCAGACTCGTATGACACTTCATTTGAATTTCCTTTGTCGTTTCAAGTCCACCCAAGTGTCGTATGAGAGGGACCCTTGTGTCGTACGACATTTCACCGGGTCCCTTGAAACTCGTATGATCCCAGGCGCAGTGTCATATGACCATGTATTGTCGTTTGGTCTTCTGTGGAATGTCGTACGACATTTGATGCCAATCTGGATTATCGTATGAAAAATAGAGTGTTGAAAACTGACTTTTAGGGCCAAATTTTGACTTTTCTGATGCCTGATGCTGATATCTGACTGGTTGACCTACCTTCTGAAGTACCTGACTGTCCAATTTCTGTACTATTAGCCTGTGATTGAACCCAATTTCTGATAGAATGCCCTATTTTTGTATGATATAGGTGACATATCCAGATGTACACGTCTAACATTCATACCCGGCTACCCAGAGATTATGTGTCGTGCTTCCGGACCCGATGAGGGTTCATCTTGTTGCCTATGGATTCGAGTATTTGATTCATTTACTTGACATTAGGGTAAATCATGGCCTTTTGACTACCTTGATTGAGAGATTCCATTCGGAGACACAGATGTTTCATTTACCTACTAGAGAGATGACCATGACGCTAGAGGACATCTATAGGATACTGCGCATTCCATTTCATAGCAGTCGGTGTCCTGAGTATGTGAGTTCTGGTCATGGTGGTCTTCATGCCTTTAGGCGTCTGTTTGGAGATGATACTCAGTTGACGGGTTCCATTTCCTGGGAGACCCTTGTACAATGATATGGTCAAATGCACCATTTAGAGTGCATTATTGCTGGTATGATCGGGGAGCTCATCATGCCCGGCCGTCAGTAGAATGACTTTTTGATGGGATGGGCTCCGATGGTAGCACTTCTTATGGCTACACCCACTGAGCTTGCCTGGGGTCAGTGCCTCTTGGCACATATGTTTTCAAAGATGTATGAGATCCTGTATTAGGATTGCAAGAGCTTTGCTTCAGGAGCTCTTGTATTACAGATATGGGCCTGGGAGCATATCCCAGTATTGAGACCAATTTTTTAGACACAGCAGCAACCATAGGAGCCAGTGATATATACATATGCTGGTTATGTCACACAGGTCCAGATGGGTCATACCGAGTACTTCCGATGATGTCTAGATGACATGACTTTTGTTCATTGGAGGCCATATTTGCAGATAGAGGTCTGGCCCACTACGAGGGAGCAGTATAGTTTTCTTTTTCAGAGTCGAGTGCTTATTGGCCGCTCTTCCACTGTTCTGGAGAGATTTTTGATTAGCAAAGTGTGGCATTAGTATGGATGCAGACAGGATACCCCACAAGAGTACACTGAATATGCTCGCATTGTGCGTGAGATCGGGCTCGGATGGACACCAAGGCTCTCCTATTCCTTATGTGCAGAGGAGTACAGTGCCATTATAGGCAGAGATTGGGACTACCGGCCACAGGTTGTCAATGCAGGAGTGACAGACGGATATATTGCGTGGCTTGCAGATCATCCCATCCATAGATTCTCAAATTCTACAGAGTTGATACCCTCCATGGAGGAGGCAATGGATGTTACAGGTTCTCCTATGGTAGAGGGCCCGAGACCATAGGCAGTGCATCCTACACTGCCCAAATAGAGAGTGACAGCTCCATTGCAGAGATCATCTGGGCATATGAGGCCTCCTCATCCTTCTAATTCTCCCATAGGTACATCCACAAGGTCACATAGATGATCCAGGGGTGAGAGGGGTACTTTGGGCAGTGTCAGTGTGATAGATGAGGTGTTGGCAGGTGAGCAGTTTGCAGGTGGTGATGCAGATCCCACACAGGTAGACACCACTTTTGATTTGGGTGTGGAGGTTAGACGCCGTAAGGTGCATAGATTAGAGACCATTGGACAGTAGCTAGAGCAGCCAACACAGGATACAAAGATGCTAGTAGCTGCAGCAGAGCCTACTGCTCCTCTCACTTTAGTAAAGATGATTAGACAGCTCAGAGCTCAGGTCAGGGACCTGAAGGTACAGAGTGCTAGATGGGAGGAGAGGTTTTAGGAGGTAGACAGGCAGCGCACTAAGCTTCATGTAGAGCTTCACTCAGAGGTTCAGAGACTACAGATAGAGGTGACCCATCAGACCTCACGGGCCTCCTATTATGTGTCTGCATACTATGCTATTGTTCCTGCTAAGTAGAGAGTACCTACATACTCTGAGTACATGGCAGCCTTAGAGGGAGCTAGGGCACTAAGGGTAGAGGTCATACTAGATGCACCACCGCCTCCTCCACTAGATACCGAGGAGCATGCTGAGAGTTGATTCCTGTGGTCATGTTTTGATATATTCTGTTTTTTGTATCACTGATATACCATTCTGATTCTGATGGCTTTCCGGAGCTCATTCTTTTGTACATTGTGCCAGTAGTGCACCCCTAACACATTTCAAGATTTTTGATATATATGAGATTGATATTTTGATTGTGACTTCATTTGTACTTGTCATGATGCAGATTTATGATGATATCATGCTATGCTTATGCTATGATTAGTGTAGAATGTATGTATGGATCGATGCAATGTAATGATTTCTTTCATATGTATGGATGTTATGCAAATGTAATTGATTATGAAAAGATGTATGTATGATTTTATGTGTATGCAATGAATGTAATGTAATGTAACAAATGATAATGATATAAGATGTAAATGCAGCGATACACATGATATGTTTGTGCAGGTTGATGAAGACAAGTACTCAGTCTTATGTCAAAAGGATGTTTAACCTCAGAGGGTTACTGCTCGCGGTTTGATGAAGAGACCTTCGAGTGAGACTCAGCTCTCGCTAGATGTGAAGAATTGATATGAAGAATTGTTTAAGCTTTGAAGTTCATTTAGTCATTGTGAGATCATGCAAACATGCAAAATGCAAAGAGACATGCAAAATGAAATGCAACCTAAGACCTAGGACCTAGTCACTGATCATATGTCGATTTGTTATCATCATTGAACTTTTAGGTAACTGGATAAATCAATAAAAATGCCCACTAGCTAAAAAAAAAACCATAGACATATGAATATTGATTTGTATGCGTAAGAATCAATACAACACCCACTGGTCAACAACCATGGATATATGAATATTGATTTTGTTTTTGGAATGTCGGATTAGATATAAACACCAAGGCACAAATGCCAGGATGACCTGAATATGTTGTCTATTTTGATATAGCAATTTGTATAAGCATCAAAACATGAACGTCATGATGACCTGAATATGCCTTGCATGACAAACAAACAGCCAAGAGATCATTCTAAATCCAATGTGAATTACCCGTAGTGACCCTTTATCGTTCACATCCTTAGGTAAGATCGTGTTTCACAGTAGGAGAAAGAACTCACTAAAAAAGACAATAGTTAGATCAAACTTCCTTGAATTTTCTGGGTATCAATGGTCGAGGTACGCATGGCCATCCAATTCGAGATAGAGGCTCTTACAGTCGGACACCATTTCAATCCAAAATTTCCAAAGATGTTAGATTTTCAGATACAAGCAGAAGACAAAGAAAAGATTATGCCCCTAGTCATCACTCTCTAAATCCTATAAAGGACATCATCGAAGAGCTCGAAGGGACACAATATGCAAAAATCTTAATGCGAATCAATAAGCATACAAGGAGATAAAAGCATGTAAAAAAGCATAGATTGTTTTTAGTTTGATGTTTGATTGCGTTGTTGTAGATGCAAAATCCTTTTTGGAGACAAGACTGATTGACCGACTCACGTGAAGCTTCAAAAGACTTTGACTGGATATGATACATCTAAGATATACTGGAGACCATAAGAGTTGACATTGATTGTCCCTAAGTTTGAACATTGATAGGATACAGACGCTGGAGCTGATTGGTGTACAGACCGACTTATTGAAAATTGGAAATGCAGAAACAAACTGAGAGATATGTACAAACTAAAGCAAGACTGAAAGCTGGGAAAGACCAAGATTGCACTAATAGATGGAGCATTTTGAAACAAGTGGCGCCCGTTTGCTAGGTTTTCACCATCTTGGCAGAGATTCTATTTTTGCTACCAAGGCGTCTGCTTCCAGGTTTTCACCAAGGCACTTTTTTTTTTTTAAATTTTTTTTTTTTTAAATTTTTCATTTTTTCAATTTTTTTGTACTTTTGATATTTTTTCAATTTTTTTGTGAATCATCAAGGTGCCTATTACTAGGTTTTCACTAAGATGTTCATTTTTTTAGGACTTTTTCCAATTTTAAAGATTTTTTCAGGACATTTTACCATAGACTGAATGCCTTAGGCGTAGAATTTCTTCAAATGGAGAATGTTGATTGGTTCTTGGAGCTGTTCTCCTTTAGTCGTTGAGAGTTGATAGGCACCAGAGCCAAAAGTAGCAGTGATGACAAAGGGACCCAACCAGTTGGGTTTGAACTTCCCCTTGCATTCTCGATGGGATTGATTTTTAGGATTTTCTCTCAAGACTAGATCGTCAACCTGAAATTCTCTGTGTCTGACTTTCTTGTTGTAGCCTCTAGACATTCTCTTCTGATATACTCTGAGATGATCATACACTACTTTTCTGCGCTCATCTAGTAGTTCCAGTTCTTGTAACCTAGACACTCTGTAGTCATCATCAGTTACTAGACCATGCATTTTGATTCTTAGTGATGGGATTTCAACCTCAATAGGTAGTATCGCTTCAGACCCATAAACTAAAGTGAAAGGTGTAGCCCTAGTAGGTGTTCTAATACTTGTTCTGTAGGCCCATAGAGCTAGATTAATCATGAGATGCCAATCTCTGCCAGTTTTGTTTACTGTTCTGTGCAAGATCTTTAATAGATTTTTGTTAGAAGCCTCTACTTGTCCATTCCCTTGTGGATAGTAGATAGAAGACCAATGTTGGGTGATCTTGAACTTGGCACATAGATCATCTAGGTCTTTATTCCTGAATTGCCCACCGTTATCTGTGATTATGGAATGAGGTATCCCATATCCGCATATGATATAGTTCAATATGAACATAGAGATTTGTTTCTCTGTTGCTTGTGTCAAAGGGACCACCTCTACCCATTTTGTAAAATAATCTGTGGTTGTTATTATATGGGTATGTCCGTTAGAAGAACCAGGATGAATCATCCCAATAAGATCAAATGCCCATTGATGGAAAGGCCATTGTGTTGTAAAGGGGATTAGATCCCTCCCTAGAGCATGAATTAGGTTGCCATGTACTTGACACTTTTGATAATTCTAAGCAAATTTGATAGCCTCTTTCTCCATTTCAAGCCAATAGTACCCAGCCCTAATAAGTTTTTGAGCTAGTGTTAAACCATTCGAGTGTGACCCAAAAATACCATCATGGACTTCCTCTAATGCATGTTGAGACTCTTCCCATTCTAAACATCTAAGTAGCGTACCATCTAGACCTTGTTTGTATAGATCATTACCAATGATGACATATTGGGAGGCATTATGGATAAGGTATCTCTTTTCATGGCGGTTGAAGGTATCGGGAATGATTTGGTCTTGGAGATAGGAAAATAGGTTTTTATATCGAGATGAATCATGACCTACTACAGTGCAGATCATGTAGGTTTCAGGGGAGTCATATGCATGATAAGATAGTGCTTCCACCAGGAACTCATAGCGTAGCTCATGTTTAGGCTGCTGTAATAAAGTAGATAGTGTTGCCATTGCATCGGCAGCCTTGTTCTCCATTCTAGGAATTTTCTCAAATGTGATAGATATGAAATATTTCTTAAGATCATCTACCATTCTCTTGTAAGGAATGAGCTTTTCATCTTTAGCTTGGTACACATCATTGACTTGATGAATAACAAGTTGAGAGTCTCCATGAATGTGTAGCTCTGTTACTCTCCATTCAATTGCTAGTTTCATACCATTCAAAAGGGCTTCATATTCCACAATATTGTTCATGCAAGGGAACTTCAGTCTGAATGCTTTTGGGATGGAGTATCCTTGAGGAGTTATGAACAATATGCCTGCTCCAGATCCATTCTGTGTATAGGAGCCATCAAAGAACAATTGCCATTCTCTAGAAGATAGGTGCATAATAGAGGAGTTTGAAAATTCCATTTGCATTGGTGTGTCATCAAACAGGGTGCATCTGCTAGTTAATCAGCAATAACTTGACCTTTTCTAGCTTTTCTTTCAACATATTCAATGTCAAATTTGCTTAGAAGCATGACCCATTTAGCCAGTCTACCTGTGAGGGTAGCCTTTCTTAGTAGGTATTTTAGTGGGTCAATTTTTGCTACTAGATGCATGGTATGAGCTAACATATAGTGTCTCAGTTTCTATGATGCAAAGATCACAGCGAGACAAACTTTCTCAATCATAAAATAGTTCTTTTCATATGCCACCAATGTTCTACTTATATAATAAATGGCTCTTTCCCTTTTCTCTTCATCATGTTGCACTAGCAATGCCCCCAGTGATGTGGTTGTTGCGGAGACATATAAGATCAATGGCTTCTCATGAATAGGAGGCATCACGATAGGCGGATTTGATAGATACTTCTTGATATGGTTAAAGTTGTTCTCACATTCTTCATTCCATGCAAAGGTCACACCTTTATGTAATGTTTTTGTAAAAGGCTGTGATATGTTCGCTAGTTGTGATATGAATCTTCTGATAGATTGAACTCTTCCTTGCAATGTCCTCATTTGACTGATATTTGTGGGAGGTTGCATCTCTATTATAGCCTTGAATTTAGCCAGATCAACTTGAATGCCCTTCTTTGAAACTATGTATCCTAAGAGCTTTCCAGAAGTGACACCAAAAGCACACTTCTTAGGATTTAGTCGGAGACTAAACTTTTCCATTCTATCTAGGATCATGCTCAAGTCCTTTAGATGTTCAATCCTGATCATAGATTTTGCTAAAGTATCATCAACATAATCTTCCATAGTTTGATGCATCATGTTGTGGAAAATAGATGTCATTGCTCTTTGATATGTAGCTTCAGCATTTTTAAGCGCAAATGGCATGACATTCTAGCAGAAGGTGCCCCATGCACATGTGAAAGCAGTTTTCTCTTGGTCCTCTAGAGCAATTTTTATTTGGTTATATCCAGAGAAACCATCCATTAAGGAATACATCTCAAAACCCGCAGTCATGTCCACTATCATATCAATGTTAGGTAGTGGAAAATCATCCTTAGGGCATGCTCTATTCACATCTCGAAAGTCTGTGCACACTCTGATTGAGCCATCTAGTTTAGAAATAGGTACAATATTAGAGATCCACTCTACATAGTCAATAACTCAGATGAATCTGGCATTTAGGAGCTTCTCTAATTCAGCTTTTACCAAGAGTGCAACATGAGGATGCATCTTTCTCAATTTTTTCTTGACAGGTTTGACATTTGGAGCAATAGATAAATGATGCATTATAAGATTGGGATCCAATCCTGGCATATCTAAATATTTCCATGCAAAGTTGATCTTCTTCTCTATGAGGAATGTTGTAAATTTTTGTTTCTCTTCTTCTGATAATGATTGTGCTACATGTACCAATTGTGGTTCCTCTGTTGTACCCAAATTGATGGATTGAGTGGGCTCAATTAGAACTGGAGATATGTCCTGTAAATGACTCGGAAGGACATCAAATATCTCTTCCTTAGGTGCCTCAGAGAGGTTTTCACCTTTGGATACGTCTTTTATTTTTACTTTTGTAGGTTCTGAGACTGCCACAAAGTGGTTTTCACCCTCAGAACTCTTTTTCTTTTTCTTTTTATTCTTGTTTTTCTGACTAAGATATTTGATGTCCGACTTGGTCATGTTGACGCTCAGTTCACTAATGGAAGTACTCATAGGCTCAACTGCATTGAGGTAGCAAGCAAGGGCATAGTCATTCAGGAAGGTATAAATACCATGGCTCGGATTCGTGGAGGTTTGATCAATGAGTTTTGGATATTTGATAGTCAAAGTAGGGGAAGATTAGGAGATAGTGTTTATGGATATGGATCTATCATCATTGGTCCTAACCTAATGCTCGAGTTCAAAGGTGATACTACAACTTAAGAAATCCAATTCATGAATAGGCTCAATGTCATTGTGGGAGTCCAATTCAGCCATAGGTGGATCAGACTCGATAGGTTCATCATTTCACTCTAGACTTATGTTGGTTTGAGGTACATATTGGTGAATAATATCAACATGTTTCTCTATAATAAGCTCATCTTCATTTGGTTCTGGAATGGCTCCCCATTCATAGTCATTTGATTCAGCTTCTGATTCAGGATCTCTAGGAAATCTTAGAACATGAGTAAAGTCGGGGTGAATACCCCAAGAAGGGTTACCCTCAGATTCTGATTTGTATTCATACTCATGAGAATCTATCTCAGAATCACTACCACTTCTTTCTTCTTGATTGTTTTCGAGATTAGCTGGTTCTTGTGTTGCAACTATCTCTTGATTGATAGTAGGTTCTTGTGTTTCTACTACATTAATTCTTTTGATAGGATCATCTTTATCATCAAGAAGGTCTTTGATCTCTTTAGGCAATTTTTCATAGTGGATGAGTTCTGAACTATCTGAATCACTATCAGATGGTTCTATTTCTTCTTTCTTAAGAAGAGGTTCCCCTGGTGTGATCTTCTCTATGACATGAGAGCAATTACCTTTGAGGTGATAGGGTTTCTTCTTAAAGCCTAAGCCAACTTTGTTTTTATTTTCTCTACCAGTATGTGGGAGAGGTACCTCAAGACCTTTTCCTCTGATTCCTAGAGGTCCTTTACCTAAATATCCCATCTTAGCTATTAACTTATCTCCTGGACCATATGACTTGGAAGGGAGTTTGGAGACTGCAGAGTCACCAGTTTGAACAATTGGAGATTCAGGTTCATCTTTGTACAGCCATGATAGCACAGCCTCATCCTCTTCAAATTCTTGCTTGGATACTTGTTCTACTACAAAATTCTTTTTATATGCTTCAAGAGGTTCTGTAGAGTCTGGTTTGGATTGTTTCAAAGATTTCCCATAAGACTTAGGTGAGATAGGGAGAGATGTCAAAGATAAGACTAGCTCGATAGTATATTCTCCCATACCATTTTCTTTGATATTAACCTCTTTTGCAAGATCTTCCATTTTAGATGTGGATGCTTCTTTAGTTGGTTCAATGGAAGATTCTCTGTTATTAGGTACAAGCTTATCTGCACTTTCCTTCAAGGTGTTGCAAGTTGTATTCAGATCTACGGGGATAGTAACCTCTACTCCTTCATAAGGAAACTTCAAACATTGATGGTATGTAGAAGGAATAGCTTGCATTTCATGTATCCATGGTCTCCCTAGAAGGACATTGTAGGCCAAAGGTAGATCAAGCACTTGACAAATGGTATCTTTGATAACTGGACCCACTCTGATAGGTAAGACAATGGTGCCTTTAGAAGATCTTTCTTGTTCATCATAGGCCTTGATAGTTATTTTCTTTCTAGGATCAATAGCCAATTCTGAAAATCCCAATTGTGTGATCAAGCTGTAAGAACAAATGTTTAGGCCAGTGCCCCCATCTATCAACACACATTTGACTCTATGGTTCTGGATCAAGACTTCTATATGCAAAGGCTGATGATGTGGGTGACTCAAGGAGTTGTCATCTTCCTCTGAAAAGGAGATATATTGCAGAGATGTAAGATGTCCAACCATAGTCTGGAACCTGTCTAAATCAAGGTCATCAGGAACATTGGAACTGAGAAAAGCTTTATCGAGAATGGCTTTATGAGCTAGAGATATTTGAAGCAACTCAAACATGGAGATTTTCGCATTAGTGTGCTGGATTTTTTGAACAATGCTATAAGACGTAGGCCTTGTATCCTTTTGATTGGAAGATTTGGAAGCAGTCTTCTGTTTAGAAGTAGATGAAAGATTGAAGGGCACCTTAGGGACATTTGATGAATCTGGGATTTGTCCTTTCAGATGTGTTTGAGCTTGTGATCAAGTAACTGCATTAGTTGAGGAATGATCTCTGTCTCTTCATACAATTGTGATGACATTGCAACTTTCAGGGAGACATGGTTCAACCATATTGATGACAACATTATTTCCAGGGTAGGCATAGTTGACTTTTGCCCCCATATTAGGCTGAGAAGTTGAAACTTCTTGACCATGTTTCGGAAAGGGTTCTGTGAATGCTATACGATCATGATTGCTTTTGGGATTGTCAATTGTGATGTCTCCACTATCGATCAGATCTTGAATGGTATGCTTCAAGTGGTAGCAACTACTAGTTTTGTGACCTTTACTCTGATGGAAATCATAGAATTCATTTTCCTTCCACCATATCGGTTTAGGGTCCTGATCATTTGGTCGGATTGGTGGTAAAGAGATGATGTTATCAGCCAGTAGAGTTTTCATAGTTGATTTTAAAGACTCTCCTAGAGGAGTAAATTTTTGATGTTTATCCCATCTTTTGTATTCTAGCTTCCTTTGAGATGGTTGAGAAGACTTTTGTTCTGAAGCTTTAATGGCTTGAGTACCAAGAGTGAGATTGTAGGCTGGTGCCTTTGATGGGGCATAGACAGTGTCAAAAATGCCATCTGTGATGATGCCTTTGTTCTTGTCTTTCGAACTGGATCCTGATTCGTACTTGTCTTTTTGAAGTGTGATTTCTCCTTTTTTTACAAGCACTTTTTTGATTTTGATAGCATTATCCACCATCTTATCAAAAGATGTATGATCTTGCATTTGTAGAGGATAATTGATTTCTGGAATAAGGTTATTGATGAAGATTTCCAGTTTTTCTATTTCTGGAATAGGTCTGGCATATAGAGAGAACTTCTTCCTCCATCTCTTGAGAAATGTTAGGAATGGTTCCCCTGGGTATTGTTTGAGATTACAGATATCGATCATGGTGATCGGGTGCTGAATATTGTAGGAGTATTGCTGGTAGAACAATTTGATCAACTCCTCAAAAGTTTTGATAGTAGAAGGCAGTCTAGAGAACTAGTGGATGGCTGCTCCCCCTAGAGATCGAGGGAAGAGATGCATCAGATAGGTCGGTTCATGCATGAACTCCATTGATTGCGTACATAATTTTCTGACATGATCTTGAGGATCAAAGTGTCCATCATACTTGTCATACTTTGGCATCTCCACTCTTTTTGGAAATGGTGGCATATACAAGTCTTTGTCAAATGGAAAAGGACATAGAGCCTCCATGGAGAACTCTTTAGGTTCCTTCTCTTTCTTGAGATTGTTAAGTTCAACTTGTATAGCATGCATCTATTTCATCATAGCTGTGAGTGGATTCTCTTCCTCACGTGTAATGATGTCTTCAACATTAAAGTTGGGAGGAAGTTTAGCTCCTTGATGAGCTAATTGTAAAATGTATGCTTCTCTATCTTCTTTCAAGAAATGCTTCATCATTCGTTTAAAGTTATCATCGTTTTGATATTGAGCAATTTCTTTAGGTGTGGGTTCCTGATCTGCACCATGTTGAGATTGAGCTCTTTGAGAGCCAAAATTTGTCCTTGCTTGAGGCATGGTAGGAGTTCATGGACTCCCTAGATTAGATTGATGAGGGGTATGTTGAGTACCTCCGTGAGTTGATGGGGGAGGTATGTAACCGGATTTCAATCGATAGTTGCCAAGATCGTCATCCTCATAAAGACCAAAATTGATGAGTTACTTAAGAGTTGGAGTTTGGAGAGTGGTGAGAGATTTCTTGTGAGAGGAAGCTCTAGTCTCCACCATTCACCTCAAGTGAAACAAAAGAATAAGATCCAGATAACCGAAGAATGAATTGAATCAAGATGATCAGATGACGCAACCTTGTCAAGGTTTGATTGATTTGAAGATTTGATTAGACGTAGATGAAGGATACTATGCCCTAGATGTATGGGTAGGTTCCCAAAAGATAGCGGACAAGATATCACAACACTTAGTCATTTTGATGATTGATTGAAGATTGATAGTTATGACAAGGTTTTGACATAGGATGATAAGGACTCAAATCGATTAAACAAATGGCTGAATCAAATTTAAAAGGCCACTTTAGGAAAATGATTGGACTCTTAATAGCTACTGTTCTGTTCCTGACACAGTGATTCATTCGACAGATTCTAAAATTAGGCTGAAAAAGCTAAATATCTGGCAATTTTGACAATTTTTTGACAACTTTCAAAAATTTCCCAAATGACACTCTGCAGACTCGTACGACAGTGGGTATGCTATGAAACGATAGTTGCAAAACTCATACAACAGTTGCAAGCAAGATTTTGACTCTTAGAATTTTCTGGCATCAAAAATCATACGACACTGGGTTGGTTATCATACGACAGTTGGGTATCAATGAAACGACAGTTGAAAATTTCATACGACAGTTGGGTAGCAATGAAATGACAGTTGAAAATCTCATATGACAGTTGCAAGATTTTGACTTTGAGAATTTGCTGGCATGGAAACTCGTACGACACTGGGTACTCAATCATATGACAGATGGGTTGTAATGAAATGACACTTGATGGAAACTTGTATGACTTTCTGACCTCCTGAGATGACTTTTGACTCCGTAAAAGGATTTTACTTCAGATTTTGCAAATTTTGAGTTTCCAGATTTGAATTGTTTGCAAATTGTATTGTCCAGATTTGAGGATTGTAACAGATTTGTTCATTTTCAGTAACCAGATAGATAAACAAGCACAGAAAATAGCAAGCACGTGATTTCAAGCATGTCTGAAAACAATGAACAAGGGCAAAAGCAACCTTGCGCATAAACAATCAAGTGACTTATTCGTTCTAATCCTCAGAAGTGCTAATTGTGTATGTTCCAAAAATGTTTTGCAATAATGCACATATACCCTATAAAATGAAAATTTGGCCTCGCTAGGGTTTTTAGTAATGGTTTGACTTTGCAACTTTTATGATCCAAAGGGGTGAACTCCAATCCCAGCGCACCAAGGTTTTGACACAGTCTGAGAACTTAATCTTCAAGAGCTACTAGGGATATCTGACAACCCAACAATGAACCATACCTGTGGAGATTTCTTCCATAAGGACATTTATATAGCGGTTGTCACTACCACAGTGAAAATGGCTATTACCGCTTGAGGTTCCGTCAACTTAGTTTACCCTATGAAGGGATTGTCCGCTATGGTTAACCCTCTCTAAAGATGACTCACAGTATGATACCACAAGGGGACTTGGCACCAGATCCAAGGTTTTGATGCCTCTTCACTTTTAACCCAAAAAGAGAAAGTGGATTAATCCGACATGCTAAGACAAAGTTTGTCTCACCAAGGTCTATGATATCAACCCCACGTGATCTATCAACCCCTCCAGAGAGAGAATGTATCAATCAATAAGGGAAGATGCACTAACCAATTTTGATTCACTAAAGCTCGTGATGTCTACCCCACGTGATCTATCAACCTCTCTTGGGAGAGAATGTATCAATCAATAAGAGAAGATGCACTAACCAAGTTGAATGTGAAACACACTAAGTATCCTCCCTACCTACAAGGATTCTATCGTCAAGAAGGATTTTGCTGGGAATCCAATCTCTCAAGAATCATGAATAGTGTTCATAGGGCCTAATTACTATGTGAGCACAGATGTATGTTTCCAAAAGCAAATCTACCAAAAGTATCAAAAAAGCAGAAAGAGGAACACTTAACGCTTAAAGTGAATATGAGATGAGTCCACAAGGTGGAACACTTAACACCTCACACAAGCTAAAAATGAGTCCCCAACTTAGAAAACAAGTGAGTTCCTAAAAACACAAAAGGGTTACCAAGTGGAACACTTAACGCTTCTGTCCTGTTGACCCCTCCCCTTTATGGCGCTGAGATTGCAACCACGGGGCAGAATGAGGGGCCAGTGGATTAGCGAGTCCAATAACCCAAGATAGCAATCAAGATCAATCACAAGTATCTGAGACTACTTAATGAATCCTTAAGGGGTCACAACCTAGTATCAATTATGCAAGTGTGTAAAACAAAAGCATGAAAAGAATCACCCAAGCTAGACACACGAGAGATTTATTTTAAGCCCCAAATCAAAATATTATCAGCACAAGTGGAATACCTGAGATCCTTGCAATGCGCTTAGTAGATGTTTACCTGATTTTGAGCAATTCTTGCATTTTTTCCAATCAAAACCAGCAGAAATCAATCAGAAACAGTAAATTTCAATTGTTAGGGTTAGCTGTCAGTCAAAATCCAAAAATCAAATCTGACAAACTGCCTGCAAAAATGAAATGACAATTGAAATCTGGTACCGAAACTCGTATGATAGTGGGTCTATTACCAGACGACAGTTGAAACCTGATGCCGAAACTTGTACGACACTGGGTCTATTACCAGACGACAGTCCATAAACTTGTACGACACTGGGTGTCTGATGAAATGATGATCCAACCTCCAAATGATATGGGTGCCTGATGAAATGACACTCGGTCAACTGTTGTATGACAGTGGGTTCAAAATCATACGACTTTTGTTAGAAACTCGTACGAAGATTGTACAGACAAAAAAATAAAAATCATATTTTTGCACAGAAAATAAGGAGAAAAAAATAGAAATTGATAGAATTGAATTGGAAAACCATTTCAGGGCCCCACGGTGGGCGCCAGAAATGTGTGTGTGAAAATTGTACCTGATCTATAGACACAACACTTCAATAAAACATTAGAGGTTAGCAAAAATCAAAATCATGCAAAATTGAAATATAATTTAACCAAGCGATTTACTGCCTTCTAGTAGGTGCGAGATTGATGTTCTTAGATTGTTATTGAGATCAGTGACCTAGACGACATCTAAATGAAGGATTTGAATGCAAAAATGATATGAAATATGAATGCAATTAATCTATTTTTTTGATATTTTCTATGCAATGATAATGAAAACCAATATGAATCTATGCTAATATGGAAATTGATATGCTAAATGATCTAACAATAATATGAAAAAGAATCTAAATGAATGTAAAAAAAAAACAAATTGATCTCACAATAGCCTTGATTCGTAATAAGCTTTGATTCTCCAAATTCCAATTCTTCAAAATAGTTGTGCAATTCGTAGACGACTTTGGCAAAGTAAGCTTGTAAAATTATGAGATGAATTATGAAGAGCTGAGCCTTGATTTTATAGAAATCCAAGGCTTTGGAGGTGCATGAGAAAAAGCCATAAATCACTCAAATAACTCAGGTTGATTTTTGAGTTATTTTTAAATAACAGATAATTAAGTCACAAAAATCATGCAAAAGCACAGTTCAACTCGAATTAGAAGTTTAGATCAACTTTAAAACTCAAAAAGATGTTGAGTTTCAAAAAGCTAACAACTTGCATTGATTTTCCAATTTGAGTTTAACTAGTCCTTGAATGTGCACATGGATAATTATGATTTAATAAATAAATAAAGTGATTTATTCTCAACTTAACTGATTTTTGAAATAAAATAATTAATTTATGGGTTAATTAACTATTTTATCAAACTTTTATTAAAAACTATATTATTAAATAATGACAACTTGCTTTAATCAATTAAATAAGAATTTAATCAATTTTTCATAGGATATTGGATTTATTGTCAAAATTAAATAATACAATTAATAAGAGATTTAATTAAACAATTAAGTGGCAAGATATTAAATCTAATTAATTAAATATGAAAATATTCAATTAATCAAACTTAGGATAAATGTGATTTATCGCCAAATAATCATTAAATTAAAGATAATTAAGATAATTAGGAATATTACTAGGAATATTCCCCGATGCAAAATTTAAGATAATCAATTAGGATTCGATGATGTTTAGATGTGCCTTAGGTTAGGACTTCTATGTCAATTTCATTCGATGTGTTGATGTAGGAGGTTAATGAACCTATAGCCCATTTTTGGGGTATTACAAATAGTAGTCTAGACCTCAGGGGATTAAAATCCAGGCTAGAGGTCCATGCTACACATGTGGTGCTATGGGGCACATTGCTAGGGACTATCCTATAGGTCATCCAGCTAGCAGTTAGAAGGCAGTAGCTTCAGAGCCTACCGTAGGAGACATGGGTAGATCCCATAGATTATTTGTAGTGGTTGATAACCATTGGGCTGAATATCAGGCTACAGTTATTGAGGCTGCCAACACAATTGGAGGTAGTAGCATTTCTATTCTTTTTGATTCAGGAGCTACTGACTCTTTTATTACACCTTTTATAGTGGAGCATTACGGGCTAGTGACAACTAGGCAGGATGTCAGTTGGGAGGTTGAGTTAGCCTCAGGTGCTAGGGTGTCAGTTAGTTCCATGGTGAGGGAATGTCAGCTTCAGATTAGGGACGTAACCACCTCAATTGACCTTTGTGTCACACCACTAGGATCCTATGATGTCACTCTTGGCATGGATTGGCTTTATGCCCATAGAGCCAAGATGGATTATAGATAGAAGAAGGTAGAGTGTGTGGATGATGAGGGCGTGTCCTTAGTTATCTTAGGATTTTAGAGACCTATATCCCTTCATATGATTTCTTCTATGCAGCTTAAATGGTGCATGTGAAAGGGTTGTCAATTATTTTCCATCACCATCAATGATAGAGAGGAGGAGGTCGAGAAGGAGACTTCCCTTGATGACCATCCCATTTTGTAGGAGTTTGCAAATGTATTCACATCGGAGCTACCTCATATGCCACCACCTAGAGCAGTGGATTTTTAGATTGATCTTGTGCCAGGAGTAGAGCCCATATCTCAAGCACCCTATAGGATGACTACCCACAAGCTCAGTGAGCTCAAGATTTAGTTAAAGGAGCTCTTGGAGAAAGGGCACATTCATCCTAGTGTATCTCCATGCATGGGGTTCACTCATCATCTTCATTAAGAAGAAGGACATATCTCTTAGATTGTGTATGGATTAAAGACAACTGAATAAGGTGACCATCAAGAATCGGTACCTACTTCCTAGGACAAATGATTTGTTCAATTAGCTTTAGGGTGCTCGTGTGTTCTCAAAGATTGACTTGAAGTAAGGGTATCACCAGCTAAGGATTGTGGAGAGAGACATCCACAAGAGTGCATTTTGTACATGCTATGGCCATTATGAGTTCACCGTGGTTCCTTTCAGACCCATGAATGCTCCAGTCATATTCATGAGCCTCATGAATGGAGTATTCCACTCAGTTTTAGACATATTTGTGGTAGTGATCCTGGATGACATTTTGATCTACTCACAAGATGAGCATGAGCATGAGGAGCATTTGAGATAGGTCTTGTAGTGCTTGAGGGATAATAAGTTGTTCGATAGTTTGTTGAAGTGTGCCTTCTTTAGATCAGAGGTTCATTTCCTAGGCCATGTGATATCGGGAGATGGGATCTCAATTGACCCATCTAAGATTAGAGTGATTATGGATTGGCCAACACCTACCAATGTGATAGAGGTCAGGAGTTTCATGGGTCTTGTAGGATATTATAGGTGGTTTGTCGAGGGATTCTCTAGAATAGCCCATCCTATCACTTCCCTTCAGATAAAGGGGAAGAAGTTTGAGTGGACAAAGAGGTGCGAGAGCAATTTTTAGGAGCTCAAGAGAGTGTTTACTAGTGCACCTATCCTTGTAGTACCAGATCCATCAATGAACTTCATAGTTTGCATAGATGCATCATTAGATGGGATTGGAGCAATGCTTGTACAGGGTGGTCGAGCTATTTCCTATGAGTCTAGGAAACTTAATACTCACAAGCTTAACTACCCTACCCATGACCTAGAGCTAGCAAAATTAGTGCATGCTTTGGTGAAATGGCGACATTTCCTATTGGGTCATAGATTTGAGCTTCACTCAGATCATCAGAGTTTGCAGTACATATTCACTTAGCCAAATCTTAATGCTAGGCAGAGGGGGTGGATGGAGTTCCTTTGCAAGTATGACTTTAATGTTCATTACATCAAGGGTAAGGAGAATGTGGTAGCCGATGCCTTGAGTAGGAGATGTCATGAGATTTCAGCTATGACTACTAGCACAAATTTGAGAGGGTACATACTGCAGCACTTGCATGCGGATGGATTCTATACCGAGGTTTGTCAGTTGGTTTAGGCTCAGAGGCCCCTTGAGGGGAATTTCTTAGATTATACCCTAGAGTCCAATGGCCTTCTTTTCCATAGAGGATGTATTTATGTACCTTCTTCCGGTGGGTTGCATGACTTCATTATCCTTGAGGCTCATAGAGCACCCTATGTAGTGCACCCCGGAGTCAAGAAGTTACATACTAATTTGAGACAACTTTATCATTGGCTGGGTATGAGGATGCACATTGTAGAGATTGTGGCTAGATGCTTGGAGTTTCAATGATTTAAGGTGGAGCACCACCATCTAGGTGGTCTTCTTTAGCCACATGAGATATTGGAGTGGAAGTGGGACACTATATCCATGGAATTTATAGTTGGTCTTCCTATGTCATCTCATCGCCATGATGCTATTATGGTGACAGTGGATAGGTTGACCAAGGTAGCCCACTTCTCACCCATTTGTACTACCTTCACAACACCTGCAGTGGTATAGGTTTTCTTTAGAGATATTGTCAAACTTCATGGCATTCCACGTATGATTATATCAGACAGGGATTCTCTCTTTACTTCATCTTTTTGGAGAGAGCTTCAGATTGCTTTGGGCACCAGGCTCAACTTCAGCACAACTTATCATCTAGAGATAGATGGTTAGATTGAGAGAGTCAACCAAGTGTTAGAGGACATGCTATGCATGTATGTGATGGATCATCAGGTCTGATGGGAGGAGTACCTACATTTAGTTGAGTTTGCCTACAATAATAGGCATCATACATCATTGGGTATGCCTCCTTCCCAGGCCTTATATGGAAGACCTTATAGGATACCGTTGAGTTGGGAAAGGATTGAGGACATGGTTTCTATTGGTCTAGAGTTAGTCAAACAGATGGAATAGCATGTAGATCTGATCAAGCAACATCTTAGAGAGGCCCAGGATCGACAAAAGAAGTATGCAGATGCTGGGAGGATTGATAGGGAGTATTTGGTTTGGGAAAGAGTCTTTTTGAGAGTCCAGCTGCATAAGAGCCCAATCCATTTTGGAAAGGGTTCTAAGCTGGCCCCTCTCTTTCTTAGAACTTTTGAGATTTTGGAGAGGATAGGCCTAGTTGCATACCATTTAGCTTTGCCACCTAGCCTTTCATGCATCCACGATGTGTTTCATGTATCTATTTTGAGAAAATATATTTATGATGAGTCTCATATCATTGATTGGGATGCTTTACAAGTGGAGTCGGACAAACAACTAGCTTTGGAGCCCATATGAATACTGGCTCGCAGGACCCTGGCCCTTTGAGGCTGAGAGTTGGACCAGGTTAGGGTTAAGTGGGATTGCTATGATGAGGTCACAATGTCTTGGGAGGAAAAAATATAGATGAGAGCTCAATATCCTCATCTATTCAATGAAATCCATGAGGAAGTTCATGCCTAGGAGGGGAGGATGTGAGGTCCTACCCCAACCCATCTTAGCTTGACTGATGATTTGACACTTGGACTATCTAGATGATACATTGTTTTGTAATATTAGACATATTTTGATTATGACTTCATATTATTAGAAATTATGTGATTATTTTACTTGATTATATGGATGATGATGTTAGGCGCACCTCTACATGCTTATGTTAGATTCATACTGACTTTATGATATAGAAAGATAATTGAATCCTAGATTCTACATATTGATTTATGTTATCTTATGGAATATGGTATTGAGTTAGTTATGATGATTAATTTCCTAATATAATGGTTCTGCATTTGACTTAGGGTTACTTGTTTAAGTGACATTGAACTTACATGTGATTCTTATAGAAATAGGATACAATATGGTTTATGTTTATGTTGAAATCATGAAATGCAGTTTCTCAATGTATTCGTATTTGAATGTTATAATTATAGATCCTATTTCTCTTTCAATATATTTATACACTAGTACAATTTGCACCTATTTTTGATAGAGGATTGGTCAAAGTTTCTACCCAAATGGTTCGAATACTCGACTAACTAGTTCGTCGCTATTTTTCTCATTGTAATATTGAAATATCATTGTAACCGTAGAATGTTTGATGCCAATCTTGGTCGAAAATGATATTAGCAAGTGGTGATATATTAGTCAAACATTTGACCAAAGTGGGTTGCAATTTAGACCAATATTGGTCAAAATATTTGGCCGCTCTGAACAAGATGCCAAACTCATGACGGTCATATTTTGACCAAATTATCTCGTAATTTAGACCAATTTTGGTCAAAATTTTTGGCTGCTCCAACCAGGATGCCAAACTCATGATGATCATATTTCAACCAAATTGCGTCACAATTTAGAATAATAGTGGTTGAAATATTTGGCCATTCTAACCAAGATGCCAAACCCATGACACCACATTTTGACATAGAATGGTCAATTTTTAGACCAAACTAGGTCAGAGTTTCGACGTTGGTTAGTCGAAACATCACCTACGATTAGTCAAAATTTTGACAAAATATGGAATGTTTAAAAAAAAAAAATATCTAGACTAATCACCAATGTCATCTTGATCAGTGATTAGTCTAGATATTTATCTTCAGGTGTCCACACTTGTTCTGTTGCTTATTGCCAGTAGGTCCCTGCTCATACTATTTTCCAGACTGCTTTGGGCTCTAGCAATCCATCTGCTTTGCTCTGCATGAAACTGTGGGTTTTTTCATTTTGTTTGAACTATTTGAGAGATAGGTTCTGACTGGTGATGCATAATTGGTTTGCATGTTTGCAACGTGGAAGCACTGTTGGGGATGCTGGTGGTGCTGTAGACAGACTCCTTAACCAATTGTTGACAGAGATGGATTGTATGATAGCCAAGAAAATAGTTTTCATTATTGGTGCTACAAACATACCTGATATGATCGATCCTGCATTGCTAAGGCCTAGCCGACTTGACCAGTTGATTTATATTCACTTACCTGATGACTCCTCATGTTATCAAATTTTCACTTCTTGCTTGAGAAAATCACCCATCTCAAGGGATGTGAACCTAATGGCACTAGCCTGTTATACCCAAGGATTCAGTGGAAATGATATTATAGAGATTTTTCAGCGGGCTTGCAAGTATGAAATTAGAGAAAATATTGAGAAGGTGAGTTTCAATTGTGGCAGCTTTTGCAAACTAGATTTGGTTATGAATTTCTTAATGGTTTTTTTTGAATTGGTGTGTTAGAATTTTGCATTTTTTGATTCAATTTTCCTCAACTTGTATCTTATTATTTCAATTTGTCATGTTCTCTTTCCTCTACACTTTTACAAGATATTGAACGTGAAATAAAAAGAAGTGAGAACCCTGAGGCAATGGATGAGGATGATAGTGACGAGGTAGCTGAAATAAAGGCTGCTCATTTTGAGGAGTTAATGAAATATGCCCGAAGAAGTGTCAGTGATGCTGATATTTGGAAGTATCAAGCCTTTGCACAAACAATACAACAATCTCGAGGCTTTGGTTATGAATTTCAATTTCTAGATAGACCTGTTGGTGTTTCTACTGGTGCTTCAGATGTATTTGCTATAGCAGATAATAAAGATGATGATGACTTATACAGTTAGGAAACATAGTACACAATTGTCATCTTAATGAAGTGACAAATGTGTTTTTTCTAGCAGGGACCTTCCACTGACAAATAGCCAATGCTATTCAATTTGGCTCTAGCTTTTACTTGTATGAGTTTTATCTATTCATATGTTTGAAACTTTATTTAGTTTATTAGCCCTTTAGCCGAGGACTTACTAACTTGTAAGTCTTTAGAGTAATATTAACTTTGTGGCAAGGAAATTTAGCTATGCAAAATTTTTCTCAAGTGGTAGATAATGCTATGAAAACCTTGCTTTTTAAAAAAAAATCCTTCTGTAAAATATTCTATACTAAATCAATTCTACAACAAAGAAAGTCTAGTTCAACTAAGTTTGGCTTGTTAGAGTAGTCTTATGTTAGCTAATAATTAAATCATTTAATTATTAGTTTATCATACTCTAGGCTTAAGTTTCACTTAGGCGCTTTATAATTCTTTAGGGTTTTAGCCTTTAGGGTTTCGTGTTTCCTTTTATAAGGATTCACTTCTTTCATTTCAATAAGGAGATTGTATTATTTTTATCATTGTTAATAGAAGATTTTTTTCTTGCAACATGGTTTTGCAGTCTCTGGCCTTTTGGCCGCCATAGCTTTCTGTCTTTTTGCTTCTTCTTTGTGACAGTCTTGCATGCAGGTGTTCTTGGGATGATTTGCGTTTGTCAAATCTAACATGGTATCAGAGCTCTCCTGTTGTTCGCTGTTCGAGTTTTATTGAAGCTGTCAGACTCAGAGGGTTTTAGAAGCTTTTTTGGCTTTTTTTTTTGTGGATCTAGGGGGGAGCCGAAATTTGGCTCACCTTGGGCAAAAACGGACACCACCATTGTGTCCGGAAGGCCCAAAAACCCCAAAATCCATATAAAATTTGTCCATTTTGGACACTTTTGCAATTTGAGGCAAAATTTTTTAGGTACCAGGCCGTACGACCTGGCACGCGGATCGAGACGGCGATTTTTAAAAAATAAAAAAAAATAAATTTTTGGGGGGCGCCACCCAGCGGCCACCCCCGCGCCGCCCAGCAGCAACCGCATAGCAGCCACTGCCCGGGCGGCCACCGCGTTCAAGCGGGCCCCGGCCCCCGCTCCGCCGCATTCAGCGGCCCCCGCTCCGCCCGGCCCACCGCCGCTCCGCCGACTGCACAGCCGCTGCCTCCGCTCCGCGGCCCCAGCCGCCTCCCGGCCCCGCCCCGCTCTGCACAGCCGCTGCCTCCGCTCCGCGGCCCCAGCCGCCTCCCGGCCCCGCTCCGCTCTGCACAGCAGCTCCTCCGCGGCCCCAGCCGCCTCCCGGCCCCGCTCCGCTCCAGCGGTGCACCGCTCCGCCGGCCGCGCCGCCGCCTGGGCCCCCGGTGGGTTTTTAAGCCCGCGGGCCCTAAAGGCGGTCATATGGATGACCGGGAGCTCCGGTTCCAGCCCCCTGCGCGCGCCATGCGCCCAGGGGCCCTTTTTTTTTAGCCCCAGGGGCTTAAAACCTGCCTTGGTGAGTTTTTTGGGGGTACCTGGGCCTTTTTCGCTCTACAGGGAGCATACGGGGGTCTTTTTCTGACTTCTTTATATCGTCAGAAAGCTCTTTCCGAGCTCTTTCCGATGAAGGAGGTTAGGGTTTTGGGTTCTACCATTTCAATAGCTTTTTTTGCTGTTGAAGTCTGATGTCTTTTTTTGCCTTCCGGGAGTCATATCTGGCTCATCCGGACTCCTTTTTCGGCAAACGAGATATCGTCGGAAAGCTGTTTCTGTGTACTATTCAGTGGCAGAGGTATTTCTTCCAGATTCTACTCCAGGTTTTCACTCTTCTGAGTTATGCAGTTTATGCCCTCTGGTGGTGTGCTTGGTTCTACAGGTCCGGGGATCTCTTCTTCTGGTTTCTTAGTGCACTCTTCTTTCTGACTTCTGAGCTTGCATGCTCTTTCTGATGTATCTTTGTTCTGTAAATGCACTGAGATAAAGTGCCCTCTTCTGCATTTCTGGGATCTTTTTCACCTGGTTCAGTTTTAGTATTCGCACTCAGTTATAAAGTGCCATGGGGGGATTCTGATGCATTTGCCACTATAGGCGCATCCACTCTTGTCAAGTGAGCGTACCTTCCACGACATTAGCCCATGTAGACTGTGTCTATGACACCGCCCTTTATCCTGTGTGTGTGCTTCTGTTGCACTGTTGGTGTTCCTGGTTCTTCTTCTGCAGCTGTTTCTGGCATCGCATTTCAGTGTTCTTGTCACCTCTCCCAGTTCATCATTATGGGGGGGTTCACCTGTTGGTTCTATTGCTTCCTGGTTCGATTGATCAGCTCTTCAGACACTTGTCTTCTCTACCTGGTCATGCACTTCAGTGGGGGTTCCAGCAGTATCTTCTGACAGAGTTTTCAGACATGCTTCAGAGGAGTTTCTTGCTCTCTTCTTGTTCCTTTCTCTGGGACATCTTTTGCTTTATGTTTGGGTACCTGATCAGGCCTAGTTGCCGGGACCCATCTTTCCTGCTTTCTGCAGTAGTTTAGCTTTTTTTGCTTCTCCCTAAGTTACACTTAAGGGGGGGTGTTAGAGTAGTCTTATGTTAGCTAATAATTAAATCATTTAATTATTAGTTTATCATACTCTAGGCTTAAGTTTCACTTAGGCGCTTTATAATTCTTTAGGGTTTTAGCCTTTAGGGTTTCGTGTTTCCTTTTATAAGGATTCACTTCTTTCATTTCAATAAGGAGATTGTATTATTTTTATCATTGTTAATAGAAGATTTTTTTCTTGCAACATGGTTTTGCAGTCTCTGGCCTTTTGGCCGCCATAGCTTTCTGTCTTTTTGCTTCTTCTTTGTGACAGTCTTGCATGCAGGTGTTCTTGGGATGATTTGCGTTTGTCAAATCTAACATGGCTTACCTCAAACAGGTGAGGAAGCATATGGCTAATCTAAGTCAATTTTTCAAAGGGCAATGACAAGTGGGCATGTGGAGTGGACAACTAATCAATGTGTTTCATGTTGGTATTTCTCATGAGAAAGTTGTTAGTTTTTAGACCAAAGTGAATTGTCATATACATTAGGAGCTTAAAACAAAAAATTTAAACCAAAATAGAAAATCTGATATGCTAATAGACAAACTCATTTTTCTAAAAATAAGAACAAGAAACAATCACATATCTGAAATCTCATGACTACATATATCATCTATTAACAATGAAACGAAATTCATTGCACTAGATTAAATTTTTAGTAAAGACACTTTATATACATCAATTGTTTTGCATTATAACCTGAGTTAGACACTCAAGAATTGCACAAAATGGCATTAAGCATGGATTTTGGTTTACATGTGGTACATCAATTCCTTCATTGAAGACATTATCTATTACATTTATAATTGTTTATTTAGGATCCATAGCACTAGCATATACACAAAAAGAATCTATATTAAAAAAAACATGGACACTACATATATATAAAAATAAATTGTTAAAAAAAAGAGGCCACTGACGAAAATTACATAGGTCTCTAGAAACAACATTACCTAACTCTTTCTCTCAAGCCAAAGACTTGGTGTGTTCAATTGCCCAGACTAGCAGTCAATTCTATGTTGAGTATATCTGTCAGGCCCTCCTGTAGTTTTAACGAATTAAGAGTAGAAGATAGGAACTGATTTAACTACTCAAAAACACAAACCAATGAAATAATCCATATTAGGCCAAGAGAGGTTGATGCATTCAATATGAGAATACTTACACAAAATGAAGCTGAATCATGCCTGACAATGATAATGAGAAGTTGACTATTGGCCCTTCTAGTTTTTTATTTGATAGTTTCCTGACAATGACATATTCAAAATGCACTTATGAGCAAAGACCTAGAATGAATGAAATTGATTAAATAATGAAGGTATGTTAGTTTGAGC
Source organism: Chamaecyparis obtusa (assembly GCA_027943335.1). Classification (NCBI taxonomy): domain Eukaryota; kingdom Viridiplantae; phylum Streptophyta; class Pinopsida; order Cupressales; family Cupressaceae; genus Chamaecyparis; species Chamaecyparis obtusa. The sequence goes on from BSBK01005861.1 coordinate 378,438, forward strand.
TTCACTTGGTTTCGAGAATACTTTAATTTTATCTACTTAACAAGGCCAACCACGTGAAGGTGGAAGATCATATGGCCTCACCCCCCCTCCCCCTAACATCAATCTAAATTCCCCATTAACATCTAATTACACACTTCATTCATCCATTTATGAACTATAACATTCAATCAATACAATCACATAACATTAATTAATATGATATAAAATTCATTAATACACAACACTAATAAAGAATTCATTAACACATAATAATCTTCATTAACATGACATATAATTCAATATTAATACACAACATTCATAGATAATTACTTAAAACAACGTTCTTTCATTATCCAACAAATTTAATCAAACAAGTTTTATCAAAGAGCATTTTTAAGAAATCATTTCTTTTTTGGGTTTTTCATAGATTTCTTAATTAGGTAAAGGCTGAGAGGAGCATCAATATTATCTTCCTCCTCTTGTGGTTTTGATCTCAAATTATGATGCTTCCTCATGTCTCGAGGAGCACAAGGCTACTGCACTAAAGGGGGGTCTGCTGCAATAACAAGTAAATGGGTTAAATTCACATACTTTTTTTTACTGTTACATGTATTTCATTAACCAGTAGAACATAACATGCATTTTTCTTTACCTGACAATGCCACATCATCATGTACACTAAAAAATTAATCTTCTGCCACCTCAACATGCTCAACATGCTCTAAAATATTCAAAAAAAGGTTACACGACCAATTGCAATTAAAGATGTTAAATTCTATTAATAATTACGTAATTTATTTCCAATAGCAAATTAATACCTCCACCACTATGATGCACATCATGGCCTTCATCACACCCAGGTTCTGTGATAGGATTTGAAGGCTGTAGTGAAATGTCATGCACATTGTTATCATGAAATAGTCAATTTATGTTCGAAATTAACTATTCAATTTGATTTACTTTTCATTTGACCAATTTACTTGTGTCTCATTTGGTGCAGTGGATTCTTTGTTATGGCTTTTGGATTCTCAGTGTAGGCATGTAGCCATGACTTTATAGCCTTCCTTCAAGGCTATTCTTCTGTCTTCACCCGTGGGCTCTACATTGAATTCCATGCCCTATATTTTTTGTTTAATATCATCACTTTTACATGTATGATTCGATTAAACATAATTGTTTGCAACCTTATATATAAAAATTTGATATGAAATTCCAATGCTGCTACTTACAAGTCGAGAGTGAAGTTTCATATAGCCACCAGAGCCAAGTTTGTGTTGGCCAACCTTTGTTAATCTCTCTTGTGTGGCTTTTGATGTGTCTTGCAGTCTATGAAAAGTTTGAAACATGTTAGATTATATATTTACAAAGATCACTAATTAGTGCATGATTACATTCTACTTAATACTATCACAACATACCTTCTTTTGTCATCTTCTAGTTGAATTCCACTACCCTTTAGCCTTTTCTCTTTTGCATTTTCCATTATTTCATTCCACTCCATCGGTGGAATCATAGGAGGATGACCATACTTTGGGTTATCCTTTAGAGCCCTTCTATATTGGTCCCTCACAATCTTTAGATGTTTGGATGATTTTTTAAGAATCATGACATTGTCAAAAGTTTTATTTCCAAACAGGTCCTCTAAAGATTTAATGAGCTGATTTTTTAAGTCAGCATCTTGTTCATTCCACCTTTTTTGAAAAAACAAAATTGTTAGATATCATAACTTTAATATAGTACAATAAATGGAAGATAAGAAAAATATTGTACCAATATTATGAAGCTACATACCTTTTACGTATGGTGGGCCCAAATAGCTTCAATGTCATTTCAAAAAGATGATCATAAAAAAACATCATTTTCTACAAAAATATCATGGGATTATCAGTCCAAAACAATTTATGTATAAGTAAACTACAATTACACTGTAAATAATAACAATTTTAAAGCATCTAGAATCTTTGGTACTTTTAACGGAAACATATTGTTCTTGTTCAACAACAATGCCCCCACAAACAAACCAGTACTAGTAACATGGGATGATCCGAGAAATGGTTGATCTTCACTAGTACCGGTCTGATCTATTCTTGTACCAGGTGTAGGTGTATCTATTAGTGCATAAAATAGGTCCATGCAGAGAATAAAATTCACACAAGAAAAATAATCAATGCATGATTAGCACATAACAAAATATAGAAAAATAAGGTTTTACCAGTTGTAGCTGGTACAGAGGAAGATGTCTGCAAGCACCTTGTTGCAGACAATGCAACCGTCGATAGTAGAATGTTGATTAAAGGAGGCATCTGCACTTCATCATGAGCTGAAGAATACATTTTTAGCAAAGACATTTGCAATGGATAAAGATTAAACGAGGTACTAGAAGCATCCCAAACATAAGCTGAGTCAATAATGCATACAAAGGTTAAATGAATGGTTAAAGGTTTAAGGATTATTTACATGAAGGCTGTGTGGCGCTACAACCCTCACCATATTGACCACAATTTATAGGTGTCAAAAAATACTGTAAGAAGAACACATCATATTTTAGATTATGATCCATAAGATAGTATAAAATATAAATATCTATTGAATTTTAATTATTGCTTAAGATTAATTACTGCTTACATTAATACAATTGACTCTACATATCAATTCTTCTTTGAGTTCCTCTGTCTCCTCAGTTTTGTTTGCTTCCATTATAAGGTTAAAAATTTCTTTACTATATTTAGTTTTTATTTGAGTAGCCATGAATACATGGTTAGAGTTAGATGTGATGTCATCTATAAATGCTGCCTCAACTTCAGATCACAATTGATCTGCTGCCATTTTTGCTTTTCCCTATCAATAAGTATCAAGTTGTGACATCAATATCAGTAAAATTCTATCAAAATAACTCCAAATCCATAAAGAAAAGAACATAATAATATGACATTTGTTTCTATATAATTTTTAGAATTACACTAATTAAGGTTTACCTTTGCTAAAGAAGTTGTACTGTGAGGAACATCCCCACCTGTATCTTGAGGTGGATCCATGTCGCCCTGTGACAAATATTAGTAATTCTTAGCAATCAGAAGTGAAATGAAAGTAATAAACTTACCAAAAAAATTTATTAATAAAATAGTAGATTGTACATTGGAGTCAATATTAATTGGAGGCAATTGGTTTAAATGTTATACTTACCAGTCCCATGATAGGGAATTTTTTTTGTATCTACACGACTCAAATTGTAATCTATTAGAAGCTCTTCCTCTGCACTTATTGATTTTATCACACATACACATACATGATTTCCCTCGCGTGCCTTGAATATACAATTCAACCGCTTATTAGTTGACACAGATCGAGAACTATTTATAAAACCTACAATATTCCCTATTTCTTTTGGCCTTCCATCAATATACATAGCGAGCCTTTTAGTTTGATCATTTTCTTTGTATTGTATATAATTTGCTGACAATGCATACCTACACATACTTTTTTTATATTGCACAATCCACATCCAATTACTATAATTGTAACAAGGTCCTACATACTCCATCAATTCAACAACTTGATTATAATTGACCTTTATGCCATCTATGGAAAATAAGCCCAAACCATGTAATGAAGATGGAGCTATGCGATATATCCTTTAGTTAATAGAAAAATTAGTGTTAACTAGAGGTAGTGCCTTGGATACCCATTCTTTCTGAAGATGTGTGTACCTTAAGGGAACCTTCCTGTCACCTTTGGTCTCATTATCATAAGAACATGACCCCCCCTTAGCAAGGAAAAATTGCATTCGTTTATCAAAATTTCTTCTAATCTTTTGACGTCTAGTTGATCTCCCTATTTTAGACCTACTAGATGTCTCACTTTTGTCTTCTATTCCCACATTTTCCTCACTTGTTGAAGACAAATCAGACAAATACCTATTTGGTGATACCTACAATCCATAAAATGAGAGACACAGTAGGATCTATATATTTTTCTGACTAAAGAGAAGGAAACCAAATAATAAATTATACTTGTTGATCCATGTCAAAGGCATTAAATTCCCTACATATGTAAATCATTTATCTTAAGTTAGCCAATAATTACATGATATGTAAGCTACAAATTACATAGAAGACAAAATTTACATGATGCAAAATATACTCCGTGACTATAGAGTTCAACACATAATAACTTAATTCAAATTTTTATGAATAAATCAATACCTCATATGTGACATTGATCATACCTTGACATACATTTCATTGATCATGTTATTGATCATCCTCCTCATCAATGTCATCATCATGACTATCATCATCATCATCATCATCATCATCATGACTATCATCATCATCATCATCACCATCATCATCACCATCATCATCATCACCATCATCATCATGACCATCATCGCCTTGATCAACACCATATTCATAACCATGATCATGATCGTCACCATGATCATCACCATGATCACCATCATCGTCAGCATCACCAGAATCATCATCATTTTCTTCTTCTTCTTCTTCATTCTGTAATAGTCATCTATGATCATCATTTACTTCATCTTATGATTCTTCAGTATATTCTTCTTCCATCACATTATACTTTACCGGCCTTCCTCTTAGATCACGTCTAACAAAAAATGACCAACCCGGTTTATGTGGAATGAAAAAGCAAAACACTAGCTCACATTGTCTTGGAAGAACATAGGGCTCATCTCCAACTGGCTCAAATGACCTTGTATTAATAATTGTAAATCCACTATCATGTTCAATAACAGTCCTATCAGGATCATTTTGATTCAGTTGTAGCATGTACCATTCGATGACAAATAGAACTAATTTGAATGAATTAAAGTCACACTCAAGTATATCATCCAAAATGCCATAGTATCATTTTTTCAGATTTTTGAGGATGTATGTCATTTCTAGATGAAATATTAGTGACCTCGAAGCCTGCACTTATCCCAGAATCACAAGTTTTCTTTGTGTCATCTAACTTTTTTATGTGAAATTTACGGCCATGGTAGTACATAGCTTTGTGGTGTTTGATCTACAATTATTCAAACATGTCAAGATTATTTGCATTGATCCATGAGTTGATATTAAACTTATGGGTCATGGTTAGTAAACTTATATGTATCTTTCTACCTCTTAAACCATATGCTAGATCAAGTACCATTGGCATAACATTGGGATCTCCATTACGATGAGCTTCTTTAACCAATGATGCAACACCATCCCATGTTAATGAGAAACCATTTTCTTGAGATTGTTGAATCTATACCGTCATCCAATCAAGATTATTTACAATATACAAATGTAGTGCATCCCACTCGCGACCAACTGTAAAGAAAACAAATAGACCGCTTAGAAACAACTTATATTGAAGATCTATAAGAATTAATAAACTACAATAACATTGTATAATTACCTCTCAGTTTCCTCAATCTACCTTTTCCCATCAAGTACTCCCCTTTGAATTTGTTAATAGAGTTGGGATCCCAAATGTGATCTACATGAATATTTGCTGCAAACTTGGGAAGATATTCACTAATGTACACCATGGTCTGGTATACCATATATCCCTCCACCATAGAACCCTTAGGACATGCTCTTTGTCAAACCAAACCCTTCATAAATTTCAAGTGCCTCTCAACCATCCACATTGACCTAGTTTGTACAGGTCCACACAATTAAATCTCCTCAACTTGATGTATGAGATAATGTTCTTGAGCATTGAAAATTTTTGGAGGTAAACACTTTTGCATTTCACAGATAAGCTGGAGAATTTTTCTCTTCCAATATTTTATATTGTTTTTATCAATTTCTTTAGATGATAACCATGTAAAAGAGATTCAACTCACAAGAACATATAAACAAGATTTTAGAAAAAAATATATAATAAATTACATAAAAAGTAAAGCAAGTCATAAATATAATATATGTACAAGTCTAAGAAATAACACTTCTAACCTCATGTATTCTTCAAGATCGTATATAACTTGTTTAACACTGTTGTCAAATTGGTGTGGGAGGGATAGAGGTAGGATGTACTGCAATGATTAAAAAATGATCTTTTCAATATATTGTAAAATAATACAATAAAAAGTACATGCAATTTTACAAATATATTGTAAATAGAGAACATGACTTACCTTGACAAAGTTATGCCAATCATGTGTTTTCAACCCTGGCCCAAAATCACCTTTCTTTGATATAAGACTGCTTATATTTGTAGCAAATCCTATTGGAGATTTTGTTTTTTTATGACTTCTTTTAATGCATCACTTTGATGCTCAATTAATAACCAAGGAAGGGCACTCATATTTATGCGGTCTCCATTGCTATTTGATTCAATGAAATTTTGCAGTGCATGATTGGAATCATGAATGTCATTACAAATTTTGGCAATTTTTTCTTTGTCATGCCTTCCATCCAATATTTTTCATAGTGTCTCTATTACATTCTTTCCATTATGCATAGCATCAAACAAATGCATGATTGAGAGATCCTTGTAGTATGACAACCTACTAAATTGACTAGGATAACTTTTTATTCCTCTAGAAAGTTGGTCATTGATGCCTTGACAACCTTCACGAGCATCAATAACATCATTAGTAAATAAAAGACAATATCAAAATATAAATTTCAAACAAAAATCATCAGATGGAATGACATTACCTCAATGATTTAGTCTATTATATTCCAACTTCCATAGATGAGGTGTCATTCTTCGTGGCCTTGATGTTGTCTCTTCTTTCCCATTAAAAAGATGTTTTTTGATAATTCGATAGTTATGATTATTGTGGAGAAAGTGCCTAAACTCATCGAACACCTGCTTTCCTAAACTTCTTGAATGATGAGATTTCATCTTCGGACCACAAACTGGACATGTGAATTTACCCTTTGTCTGAAGACCTAAAAGATATCATACAATTGGATCATGTACAATTATCATGCGCAACTTAAACATACAACAATAATGTGTAAGCACTATAACATACCAAAAATACGTGACCTTAACATGAATATATAACATACCGCAAAAATGAGTTAGCCTAGGGGCATCATGTATTGTCCATACAAGCATTGCATGGAATTGAAATTATCTTTGTCCTATTGGTCTAGAGATGTCATACATAGTGACCCAATTCCATAAAATCAACAACTCATCAATAAGGGGATCAATATACACATTCATATCTTTAACTTGGTACTTACCTAGTTGAATGAACAAAAACATTACATAATTATTATGACCATCTTGATGCAGTGTTTATAAATTAATTTACATAACTATTAAATGAAAAATACCTGGTACAATCATTGACAACATTATGTGCTCCCTCTTTATGGACACCCAAGGAGGAATGTTATTGTTAATAACAAAAATAGGCCACACTAAGTAAACATATCTCATATCTCCAAATGGATTGACACTATCCACTGCCATTGAAAGCTTGAGATTACGAGGTTCTTCTTTAAAGTGTGTCCATGTTGTTTCTATATCTTTAAATGCAAAACCATTCGTAGGCATTCGCATAATGTCATCTTGACTTCTATTGCGTGCATGGTAATCCATAAATTGTGCCAAGCTAGTGCACCTGAATAATCGTTGAAGATGTGGAATAATGGGAATGTACCGAAGAACCTTGTGAGGCACCTCTTTTGTTATTCGATCTGACTGATATCTACTAATATGACAATCAAGGCATTCTATTGCAAATTCATGTTGTTTATGATATAGAATGTGATCATTGGGACATGCATGTATTGTCTAATACTTCATTCCAATTTGATTCATAATGGTAGATAATTCTCAGTATGAATGAGGTAGAATGTTTGATGGTGGTAACAAAAACTCACCTATCAATCTACAACAACAAATATGAATTGTTAATATAATGAATCTTAATGGTATGTTAATATTGAAGATGAAAAAAATGGCATACCTTAGCATACGTGACATTGCTACATTGGATAAACCATTCATAACCTTCAAGTTCACCAACAACACTATAGCAGAGAGAAGAGTTGTTTGGGAGCCTTAGTATAGGGGCTCGTATGCCTTCTAAAGTATAGCTATATCAAGACCATCTTCATCATCATTATTAGATGTGCTAGTACCATCATCATGATCATCTTGATCAGCTATGCCAATACCATCTTCTTCAATCATGTCCTCTGGCATATTATCAACTATGCCAATACCATTGTCTTCAACTATGTTCTCTACCATAAGATCATCTACTTCCATGGGAGCATTATCCTCGGCTTGGATATTCACACCTCCATGTTCCTCCAATTGGAAATCCACATTCACGAATCGACAAAAATTATGCCCCCTTTAATGTGACCATGTTGCCTACAATGACTCTAGGCTGTCGTGATTAGAATTCTTTGATTCTTTAAGCCCTTACACTTTTTGCAAGGACAATTACATTTATCAATGTCTTTTCTTTGGAACTGAGACCACAATCTAGCAATTGTCTCATTATTTTGTTCTAGGTTCATATTGCCAGGTGTGGACTTTCTTCACAAGCTATAAATATACAAAATGTAAACATAAAAACATTAGTAGTATCTTGTATATAATAAAAAATAATATTATAAGATTATACAAGATTTAAAAATACACACACAAATCATGCTCACTAGACCATAAAATATTCAAAAGGATAAGTATTTTGGGAGTTACGCAAATCTCCTCATTAGACTACTGAATCTGTGGATATTATTATTGATGCTGAAGTAAATCAAGAATGTGAAGTTGAAGAAATTACATCAAGCTGCAAATTATCAAGGTTGGAATTTTAAAATTCTTCATTAATCAAGCAACATAAGGAGGCTAAATTATCTCCTTTAATGGCGGACTATGTTATTTGAAGGCTGTGAACTATTAAAGAATAGAAGCGATTTGTTTTTAAGGGATTGTGTTTCATTGTGGAGGTCACGTTTTGACCAAGGCTATGTTTTCAAAAAGGAGGCTCACACCACCCTTTTTCATTCTTCACGTTGCAATTTGGGAGCCGACTAGCTTCAACCAACTCTTAACGTGACCACCTGGCTATGTGGGTTTCATGTATGGTGAAGATTTGACATCCCAAGGACATGTGCGGTTGCTGTTAGATAGCTGGTGAATTTTTCAGAAATTTGAGAAATGTTATTGTTATGGGAGCAACTAACTGGCCAAATAGTATTGATCCAGCACTCAGAAGGTTTGGAAGGTTCAACAGGGAGATTGATATTGGGGTTTCGGATGAAGTAGGTAGGTTGGAAGTGCTTCACATCCATACAAAGAATATGAAGCTCTTTGATGATGTACATATATTGGGGCCTTATTTTTTGTACTTCTATATCTAATGTTAAACAGTTCTTGGATTTTGAAAGCATTTATTAATCAAGTGCAATAACATGATCAAGAGATGGTTTAATCATTAAGAGTCGCAACTACCAAGAAATAGATCATCATGATTACATATAGAGAAGCCATCAAAAGTGCACTATAAATGAACAAAAAAAACTAGAGGATAAAAGAGATGTTATAGGTTTGCATCACACATGCTTAAGGAAAAATTTCCTAATACAACTGAAGAGAGTAATTAATATGGAAACTGACTCAAATGTAAGCAACATATGTCATTAATTTTCAAAGATAGTGACAATTTAAAAGAATTGGAAAAATACAGTGTACAAGCAATGATAGTGCACCATGGGAAGTCACAATAAGTATGAACCCATAGAGGATTTTCATTGTTTCCTAAAAGAAGATCATTTTTAGAGTGAGATTTAGCTACATAGAGGTGAATCCATGACATACAAAAGGTAAGAGAACCTCAAAATTTTTGACATATAATGCTATCATGTCAAAAGGACAACAAAGTGTAGTTTTTAGAACAATGGAACAACCATCTCTTAAAAGGAACAACCATCATGTTATAGAGTTATTGAATATGGCCATTATCATGAGATCATAGGGAAAAACACATCTATCTACTATTAATGAACAATTTCTTCTATAGAGGGAATTTTGAATTCTATGCTCATGTGAAAAGGAAATGTCACTTAGTTTGAAGTCCTAATAGAATAAATACAATAAGAAGACATTGACATATCATGCCTTAAATTGGCACCAATCACAATAAGAAGATGGAACAACCACAAGGTACAAGCATGTGCAAGTCATTGTAATCATTGGAGATATGTTAAAGGTTAAGTACAATAGTAGAGTACAACCATGATACAGTTAATGAAAGTGCCATAAAACACCATGATATTTATAATCAATCATAGAGAAAAGAGACAGTGACACAAATGATTTGTATTTTAGTGCCACCAAATACTTTCGAAACAGTCATCAATGTATTAAAGAATTCCAAAGTATAGGATAGCAAGGTGCTTCAATACATAGATGCAGTGATCAAAATAGTATTTTACAATATCATGAAGTAAACAAATGGAATGTTTCAAAATAAGGAAAACTAAAACAAAAAATGACAAGCATTGTCATTAAACACAACATAAAAGACATCTTTGACATTGAGCCCTCAAAGAACAGGTTTGATGTTTTCATGTTTTGAAAGTTAACAAGGTTTATATTTTCATCATGAATACATGAAAACAAGCACAAAGGATCACAATAAGTAATCTCTAATATAAATAAACATAATGAGTAATCTCTAATATAAAGAAACACAACAAGTAATCTCTAATATAAAGAAACACAATTTGAAGCTCAACTCTTCAAGACTCCTACCTTCACATACCTACTGTACATTGGTTCCCCTAAAACATTCATCCACCTTTAGGAAGTTCCTATGGTTAGATTTCATGGGGGAGCCATAGAAATTCAAACTACTCTAAATTGGACAGTAGACTCCCTTGTTACTAAAAAAATTATTAATGCCACTAATCTACCTCTACAGTACTTGCACAAACAATGAAAAAGTCTTGAATCTAACCTACTAACATATATCTAATGGTATTTATAAGTATTCAATCCATATAAAGGCACTATCACATAAAAATGCTTGAATATGTCTTCAAACCAGAATTGCAGAGCTTCCTTTCTATTTCAAAAACTTCCTTACATTCACACTACTTCGAGAAACGAGCCATAAGGTATCATAAGATACTTCCTCCACCATTTTAGGCCTTGGCATTAATTTCCCACTCCTAGAATGGAGGGGATCCTATGTGGCCGAGTTGCATGCAACATTTGCACAAAGTTGCAAATGTTGTCATGACAACTTTTGGCATCTTTTGCAATAATGAGAGGTGATATAGTTGAAAATGATATTACTTTTACCATTTAATTGCCCATTGTTAGAAATTGATACATGTTCCTTGACTACCTCATCATTGGTTGAATCCAATACTGTTTGAGAAAGAAATATCATTCTCAAAATATTAGTACCAACAATAGCAACAGAAAAGAAGGTACAGTATGATGAGAACTGCAAGTGTTCATGGGTTAAAAAGGGCCACTTTTGAAAAATCCACCCTTTTTTTCACTCATTTTCTTACTGGTAGTGCCCATTGCTTGAATACCTCATCTTCATCTCTATTTGGGAAAAATTTTGTTTCTTCTTCTATGGAATGCCATGAAAATGTTGCAAACATGAAATGCCCAAGAGGCCCTTAGTGCCTTTCGATTGGCAGAACACCAACTAGGATTTGTCCACAACTGTCTAACTTATAGGGTCCTTATTCACAAGCTTGGACTGCAAAGAAGATTTAAGACTATGAAAAAAATTCTCTATGAGATGCAAATGCAGAGAATTTTCCCACCAGATGAAACCATTTTTTGTACAATGGTTCATGATTATGGTCAGGCTAAAATGGAAAATGAAGCAGTTCATGTATTGGATGTAATGGAAGAACTTGGATGTGTACCAACTATTAAAGTTTATAATGCACTTTTGAATGTTTTAGTCAAGCATGATTTTTATGTCGCAAAATATTTCTTTTGAAAAACAATGATGAACTCTGGGATTAAACCAAATGTTTACACTTTTTGCATCCTGATAAAGGCACTTTTTCTACTTGACCGCATTTGGGAGGCATTCAAATTACTTGAGTCAGTGAGGCATCAGGGTTGTGAGCCAAGTGTAGTCATATATAACACTCTTATACATGCATTCTGTAAAAAAGGAAAGTGGGATGCAGGTAAGGGAGTTATGATGAAAATAATGCAGAGTGGATGTGAGCCAAATGAAGTTACATACCATACATTGATAAGTGGATTTTGTAGACTGGGAGAACTAACAGAGGTACTTGAGCTTCTTGAAAGTGGAGTAGCAAGGGGCTACTTTCTTGACATAATTGCAATAACAAAGTTGATTGATACACTATGCGAGGAGGGTAGGGTAGTGGAAGCTACTCAATTGATGCAACAAATGGAAGCAAAAGGATGTGTCACTAATGTTATAGCTCACAATACATTGATCAAAGGGTTATGTAAGGTGAATAAAATAGAAAGTGTCCACAAAATACTAAAAGGAATGACAAGTAAGGGAACTACTCCAAATGTAGTTAGTTATAATGCATTGATTGGTGGCCTTTGCAAGGATGGCAAGATAGACAGGGCTGCTACTATGGTAGGTGAAATGGAAAAAAGGGTTGCAACCCTGGTGCTGTCACTTACAACACATTGATTCATGCCTTTTGTATACAAGGTAAGGTGGAAGAAGCTTTTAAGCTTTTTGACATGATGAAAAGATGCCAATGTACCCTTGATCTTGTGACTTATTACATGCTTATATATGGTCTTTATAGGCAAAGTAGGGTGAAGGAGGCTTTGAAGTTAATAGATGAGATGAAGTGCAAAGGCTATTTTCCTAATACTGTAACTTACAACCTATAGATTCATGAGCTGTGCAAGCAGAATAAAGTGGCAGAGGCTGAAGATCTTTTGGGTGAAATGTTAGTCAGAGGCCATATACTTGATGTTGTCACCTACAACATCCTCATTGATGGACTTTGCAAAAGAGGACATTTAGTGAAGGCATTTGATTTACTAAATCGAATGATGGTTAGTGGTTACTGTCCAAATGTGTTAACATTAAATGCACTGATGTGTAGCTTTTGAAGGGTAGGCAAAGTGCATGGTGCCATTAAAATTAAAAATAAAATTATTGAAAAAGGCTATCTCCCGAATGTAGATACATATGATATTTTGATTGATGGACTTTGTAAAGAAGTCCAGTTGAAGGAAGCATCTCATCTTTTGAGAGACATGAGTAGTGAAGGGTTTTCCCCAAGTTATACTACATGGAATGGTTTACTATTGGATATAGACACAAAAATGACTCTGAAAAATTCTATTGACATTATGGATGATATACTCTTTCCTTTTCAATATATTTTATAAGGGTAAGGCTTTATGATATGCAGTGTAAAGGGTGAAAGTCTACTATTCCTTTGGATTGAGATGAATTGACATGGTTGAAGGGGAAATGTCTTTAGCCATGCATTTTTTTTGAGTTTTTATATAAGAGCCTCATTAAAAGAGATAAGCTTCACTAATAAAATGTTAAGTATAAAATATGAAAGCAGAAACAGTGAAAAAGTATGAAATGCAATCTATAAAAATATTACATTAGTGAGATCAGGAATAATTTGAGTATTTGTAATGATTGGTAGAGTCTAGAAATGTAAGCACATTTGGGTTGTTCTTCCCCAACATAGAGGAAGTAGTTGTGTTTATTTTTTTAATTTCAAATAGCATATGATGACAATTTAACATTTCTTTTAGATAGACAATATGGACAAGGGTAATAGATATGGACAATATGGTCTATCTTATCTATTATCTATCCTCTCTACTGGTCACATAGGGATGCCTGGTTAGGTTTTCAACAAGAACTCTCTACAAACAAAACCATCCAATCCGAGACCACATTCAATTGAAACTAGACTCACATACCTCTTGTTCAAGCCTGGAATCAAAATTTCTCCATGGTTGAAATGATAGATATGGGCCAGGAAAGTCGACAGCCCTAGTTCTACATCCAAACTAGCCCGAAATCGATTGTCAGTTGATTTCTTCCAGATTTCTCAACTAATGAATCTCAGACTTGTTACAAAAGGAAGATATGAGGATTAATAATCTTCTTATGGTGTTCAATCAGTCATTCCAATCTACACGGGTACAGGAAAATTCAAACACCAGTAAAAAAAAATGTTAAAATATAGTTTTCTTCAAATTCATTTTGCAATATTTCTTAAATTTGTTACAACCAACTTCTGCAAGGTTCCTTCTATCTATTCCTCTCTACTGGTCACAAGCAACCCTTGATCGTAGGTAGTCCTCCTTCGCGCGCTGCAAGCTTATCTAATAATGAAATGAGATTTGAAATATTTTTTTTTAAAGGTATGCCCGTGTTGGTCTAAGTTTTGACCTACACAGTATTAGTCAAACTTTCAACCAACACAGGCATGGATTAAAAAAACAAAATTTTTGCTTCTATAATCTGACCAACCTAAACCTTTTTATTTGATGGTCAAAAATTTTGGTAGAAAAACTAGGTCAAATGTACTAGTGATATATGCAATGATTTCATGTGGTACTGATATCTGAGTTGAGTGTGCAGGATTATGACCATGGTTTTAAATGTGGGGAAACAAGGATGGATCAAGGTGAAAACAGTAAAAGCCAAGGTCGACTCTATGGAGAGAATGACCTTGTTGTTATGTGTTTTTAATTCTGAAATGTGATGCATGAGTAAATTTTATTTGTAAATGTTTTAAGTGCATAATTGGATGTAAATTAAATGTGTAAATGTAATTGTGATTATCCATTAGGCATGCCATGTGGATGCGTACCTTTTTGTTGTGTCACTTGACACTGTAATACCCCAAAAATGGGCTATAAGTTCATTGACCTTCTACATCAACAAATCGATCAAAATCAACATCAAAATCCTAACCTAAGGCACATCTACACATCAGTTTATCAAAACCCTAATTGATTTATCTTAATTCTGCATCGGGGAATATTCCTTGAATATTCCTAATTATCCTAATTATCTTTAATTAAATATTATTTGGTGATAAATCATATTTATCCTAGAATTTGATTAATTGAATATTTTGAATATTTAATTAATTAAGTTTAATTTTGCCACTTAATTATTTAATTAGATTTAATTATCTTTATTCCTAATTTATATTATTTAATTTTGATAATAAATAAAAAATCCTACGAATAATTGATTAAATCCTTATTTAGTTAATTAAATCCAGTTGTCAATATTAAATGATATAGTTTGGAATAAAAGTTTGATTTAATAATTGATTAACCCATAAATCAATTGTTTTAATTCAAAATCAGTTAAGTTGAGAATAAATCACTTTATTTTTAAATTAATTCATATTAAATCATCCACAATCAGAAAAATAGTCAACTTTAAATCAATTATGAAATTCAATTTGTTAACTTTCTAAACTCAACATGTGATTGTGAGTTGAAAAAGTGAACTAAACTCTATTTTGGTATAAAAAGTGCTTTTGTATGATTTTATGAGTTGATCTATTCCTAATTTCTTGTTAACTCAAAAATAACAATGAGTTTATCAAGAGTGATTTATGGATTTTCTCAATGCATCCTCAAGCGATGGATTTCTATATAATTGAGGCTTAGTCCTTCATCTTACGCCCCTCGTGAATTTCCATACTTGAACTTTGGAAAATTTGCATCTGAAGAATCAAGCTTTTGCGAAACAGGCAATTTATGAGATCTTTGTTTTCAATTCATCCATTTTAATATCATAGCATTGTTAGAATAGATTCAATTTGCATCTCATTTCAATTCATTCTAGACTAGTTTCATATCAGTTTTTCATCTTATGCACACAAAATCCAAAAAAATAGATTAATTTGCATCCATATTTCATTGCTTTCAATCATTTAAATCCTTCGTTTAGGTGTTTCATTGTCACTGATCTCAGTCTGAATCTAAGAATACCATACTCACACCTCCTAGAAGGTAGTAAATCACTTGGTTAGCTATATTATTCTTATTTGCAGATTTCTTGATTTGCTAATCTCTAATGTTTTACTGAAGTGTTGTGTCCACAGCTAGGTACAACTTTCACATGACACACATTTCTAGCGCCCACCATGGGGCCCTAAAATGGGTTTCCATTCTTTCTTCTATCAATTTTCTATCAATTTCTCTCAAAACTATGATTTTTATTTTCTGTCCATACAATTTTTGTACGACATTTGACAAATTGTTGTACCAGGATCCCCTGTCTATCATACGACAGACGAAAATTTGAAGTGTCATTTTGATTATATGCAGACTGTCGTATGAGTTTTTGAAGAGTCATTTGTGCACTAACCCACTATCATTTTGTGTCATGACTGTCATACGAGGGGAAGTATATTGTCGTATGAGTTTTTGCACTAGAATTTCAATTTTCATACAAGAATTGTAAATAGTCTTCCAAATTTTGATTTTAGTTTTTTGATAGCTAACCCTAACAATTGATACTTACTGTTTCTGATCACTTTGCCTGTGGGATTGCTCAAAAAAGCTAAAAATTAGGTAAAATCTACTGAGCGCATTGTGTGAGAATTGAGGTATTTTGCTACATCTGATAACATTTTGATTTTGGACATAAAATGAACCTCTCATGTGTTTAGCTTGAGTGTATTTCTTGCTTTCATAAATCACACTTTGATTTTGGGCTCTAAAAAGAACATAGATTTTCTTTCTACATATCTGTTACACATAGTAATTAAGCCCTATGAACACTATTTGTGGAGTTCTTGAGGGAGTGGGCTTCATTCTCTTGTTCTGCATGCGAAGGTCTTCTCGAAGATAGATCCCCTTGTAGGTAGGGAGGATATTGTTATTATCTCATGTTCTATTTGGTTTAGTCCTCAACTTTGATAGTACATTCTCTCTTGGTCCCACTTAGAGAGCTCGGTAGACATTGTTGTTGACATCATGAACCTTGGTGAGGTAGTTTCAGTCTTAGCATGTCAAAGAATCTATTTTCTATGTTTTGGTGAAGTGAAGAGGCTAGAAGATTATGCTCTACTCCCTTTTTGGATAGTACCAGAAACTCAAATCCTTGAATCTGAACTAAGTCTCCATGTGGTCCTTTTTGTGCGTCTCCTTATAGAGAGGGTTAATCGTAGTGGACATTCCCTTTATTGGGTCAACCACGTGGATGGAACCTCAAGCGGTAATAGCCATTTTCACTATGGTAGCAAAAGTCACTATATAAATGTCCTTGTAGAAGAAATCTCCACAACTATAGTCTCTTGTTGGGCTGTCAGATCTCCTAAATAGCTCCTAATTGATTAAATTCTCGGACTGTGTCAAAACCCTGGTGCACCTGGATTGGATTTCACCCTCTTGAGATTACAAAAGTTGCAGAGTCAAACCATTACTAAGAACCCTAGTCAACCAAATTTTTATTTTCTAGGACTATGTGCGTGCTTGCAAAACTTTTGAGAACATACACAAGTAGCATTCTTAGGGATTAGAACAATAAGTCACTATTTTTGTTCATGTGCAAGGTTGCTTTGTCCCTTGCTCATTGTTTGAAGATGATTGCTTGTTCCCTTGCTTGTTGTTCCACATGCCTAATATATACTTGGTTATAGAGAATGAACAAACCCAAGACAAATTGTTACATAGATCTTCAAACTTGGACATAAAATTTTGTAAATAATTTGATACTGAAAACCCTGAAAACTGAAAAATTGCAAAATTTGAAGCAAAAATCATTTTTGGTGTCAAAAAGTTGTCTTGAAATTGCAAAATTCGTATGAGTTTTGCCAACTATCATGCCAGAAACCCCAGATTGTCATGCGGGAGACTATATACTGTCATACAAGTGTTGTCATAAAAACCAAGCAAAATCAAAACTCGGTGTCAATTGTCGTACAAGCCTTGTCAACTATCATGCTAGAACTAACCCAGACTTGTATGAGCCTGGAGAAACATGTATCAAATTTTTACCAAAGTTGCCAGAAACCTTCAAGATTTGTCACAAATCTAATTTTTACACCCAATTTCTAGATTTTGTTAAAAAAATCACCATATCAGGAACAGAGCAGAAAACCAGAAGAATCCAATCAATTTTCCTAAAGTGGTCTCTTGAGTTTGATCCATCCTTCTAATCTATCAATTTGGGTCACATTCATCTTGTGTCAAAACCTTGTCAACATCATCTTCAGAATCAATCCTCAAAATGACTAAGTGTTATGAGCTCATGTCCGCTATATTTTGGGTGTCTACCCATACATCTAGGGCACAATATCCTTCATTTACGTCCAAATCAATCTTTAACCAATCCAATCTTGACAAGGTTGCATCATTAGATCTTCTTGAAACAAGTCATTCTTCAGTTATCTTAATCTTGCTCTTTTTCTTCACTCAAGGTTAATGGTGGAAACTAGAGCTTCCTCACAAAGAAAACAAGGAGAACAACCCAGATTCTCTTTAGTGGCATCTTCTATAATTTCTCAAACATTTCATCAACCTTACGACACCAATCTATTTGGAGAAGATGCTCTTGGAAATATTTACTTGAAAGATGGTTACAAAAATCCTCTTGTATCAGTTCACGAGGGTCATTAGCAAACTCCACATCAATCAATCTCTAGTAGTCCTTATAACAACACTATGTCTCAAGGAGGAGGAAATCAAGGTTCTCAAGGTCATTAATCTAATCATGGCAGAGATCTAGAACCAACACTATCTGAAATTGAGCAGTATAGAAATGATAATGAATTTTGAAAAATGATGAAACATTTCTTACAAGAAGAGAAAGAGGCTTACTTCTTAGACCTAGCTCAACAAGGAGCCAAGAGAAATAACCTAAAGAATTTTCTATGGAGGCTCTATGCCCCTTTCCATTTGACAAAAACTTGTACATGCCACCATTCCTAAAAAGAGTGGAGATACCAAAATATGATAACTATGATGGAAACTCTGATCCTCAAGATCATGTGAGAGAATTCTGTACTCAATCTATGGAGTTCATGCATGAACCAACCTACCTAATGCATCTTTTACCTTGATCTCTAGAAGGAGTAGCCATTCATTGGTTCGCTAAAATGCCACCAACAATCAAAAATTTTGAGGAGTTGATCAAACTATTTTATCAACAATACTCCTACAATATTCAACACTCGATCACCATGATCGATATCTGCATTCTGAAAGAAAAATTAGGAGAACCCTTCCTGACTTTCCTCAAACGATGGAGGAAGAAGTTTTCACTCTATGCTCGACCTATCTCGGAAACTAAAAAACTTGAGATCTTCATCAATAATCTGATTCCAGAGCTCAATTATAATCTGCAAATGCAAAATCATACTTCTTTTGAGAAAATGGTAGAAAATGCCATAAAAATTGAAAATGTGCTTTCTCATAAGCGAGAGATATCGATTAAAAAAGATAGCAAGTATGATTCTGGTTCTAGTTCCAACAACAAAGACAAAGTCAAATTCTGGAGCAAGAACAAGAATGTTGTAATAGATGGTGTTGTTGATCACATTAGTGCTCCATCAAAGGCACCTACTTTCAATCTCACCATGGGAACTCAAGCCATAAAAGCTTCTGAACAAAAGGCATGACACAGACCAAGGCAGGGAGGATCCAATTAAGGAAAATCCATCCTTGCAGCTTCAGAATTACACAGTGGAAAAATCAACACAACAAGATGTTTTAACACTAATTTTCATTAACATGCCCGACTGTAAGGCCTTCCGAGTTAGGGCCAATTACAATCAAAACAAGTTCTTCAAGATCCACACAGATCCAATATAATCTCAGCTAGTTCAGCTTTGAAAATAATCAGCAGCTGATGGAAACCCTAAGGTAGATCTAAACTTGAACTCGCAAGTCTCCAAGCAATCTTCTTATCTCCAAGTGTGCAAACCACTAGCTCTGATACAAACTACTATCAGATAACAATCTGATCTACAAGATCATGCAAGATTTTTTCCACAACTTCACCAACTCTAGCTTTCAGAACCTTAGATCTAATTCACCAAGTCTTCCAAATCATCAAGATTTATGATCTCTAAGTCCTCCACCAATCCTCCTAAATAACTACCCAAACACCCTTTTAAATAGTAATCATCAGCCCCAAGTTGGCTGGATGAAACCCTTAACTCCTCCTATCAATTATTAAATGTAATACAAGTCAGCTTATAAATTTCCTTACAAACATTTAATACAACATGTCAGCCTATAACAACAACTACCAACAATAAATGCACCAAGTCAGCTCAACAAATCACATAGAACTCCAGTTGATAAAATAGAACTACCAAGCAACAGTGAAATAACCAAGCATGCCAGGCATCACTGAGCACTAGTGTCGACTAAGCACCATAGGCATCATCGAGTAACACTTTCACTAAATGCCAAAGATTACCGAGTTCCTTCAGTGACTGAGCTTCCTTCAATGACTGAGACTGTCAATCAAGGTTGCAACTGAGTAACACTAACCAACATAACAAACACCCATGTAGTTTCACCGAGGACCAAGAATGCCCCTACCTCAACCTTGGATGCTCCTGCATCAGACATCCTAGGTTCCAAAAGATGTTCATATGTGAGAAGAACATCTTCTGGGATTTAGCACATAAACCCCAAACTGGTTCTTCACATACAAGTCCTCCATCTTCTCAGTTTGCATACTCTTCCACTTCATCTTTCTCTTTCTCTTCAAGTCTTTTCTTAACAACACACAAGTTTGTGCTCCATACCGATCATTCATTTTCTCTGGATCCACCAACTCAACTCGGCTACTGATACTCAGGCTTCTCCTACTGAGCATTGTATCCATCAAAGGCATCAGGGAAAACTTCCTATCATCCTTCTCAATAGTAAACACATTTTTGACACAGTCATATATAGCTCTACAATCATATTGCCAAGGTCTACTGAGCAATATATCACAACTATTCATATCCACAATGTCACATAGCACAAGATCCTTATACTGGCCAATCTAAACATCAATGAAGCATTGTTCTCTTACTTCCAAAGCATGATCATCTTGTAACCAACCAATCCTATAAGGACGTGGATGTTTCATTCTATTCAAACCAAGTTTCTAAACCATGTCTTCATCAACAAGGTTATCAGTACTACCACTATCAAAAATAACATCACAGAGTTTACCTCCAGACTTGCATCAAGTCCTGAAAAAGTTACTCCTTTGACAAGGTTCATCCTTCGTACCGAGCAATGTTCACCAAAGCAACAAGTTCTCTAATTCAGGTTCATTCTGAATGTTCTCATTCACCACAGTAGTTTTTTGGTCAACCTTCTTCTATGTACACTCAAAAGAATGGTGTCCTTCCTCTCCATAGTTATAGCAAGTACCTTTAAAGATAACTCTACTTGTCTTCTTCTTTAGTTCCACAGGTTTTTGTTCATCTTCTACATCAGTCAGTTTATCCTTCACCAAGTGATCAATCTTCTCCTTCCCTTAGGAGTTACCATGTTGTTTCCTCTTCAACTTATCTTCTACCTTCAGAGAATACTGATAAGCATCTTCAAGAGAATCAATCTTCAGAATACCGAGCTCATCCTAAATATTGAATCTCAGACCATTCACATACCAAGCTACCTTTTCCTTACCAAGTTCTTTGTGTCTAGACTAAATATTAATCTTGTAGAACTCCTTGGTATAATCTTCAACAAACAAATCCTTCTGTTTCAGATTCTACAACTTCTTAAAGAAGTCAAGCTCATAGTCAACCAGTATGAACTTATCTTTCAACTTAGTCACCATCAACCTCCACCGATTGATCTTTGTTTCACCTTCATCTTCTCTATCTCTTTGTAGTTCTTTCCACCAAAGAGTAGCATGTCCTTTCAACTTTGTCTATGCTAATCTCACCCAAAGACGATCTTTAATTTATTCCAGCTCAAAGAAATCTTCAAATTCACTAATCCAATCAATCAAGTTCTTAGGTTTCAAGGTGCCAGAGAAAGTAGAAACTTCCATTTGGTAACTATTACTTAACCGAGCTCCAGATCTATGCAACCGAATAGTTTTGTCTTCACCAGATCTGTCCCTCCAGTCATCACCACTAGATCCAATAGCTTCAAAGTCTTCAACAGCTTCCTCATAGCCATCTTCAGTACCAACATTCTGAGGTACACCAACAACAACTCTCATGATCTCAGTGACCATGTCATTCTTCATCAACTCTATCTCAGATCTGACATCTGATCTGAATTTATCAGAAATATTTGATTCCACAACATCACAAAGATCTGCAATAGCTCTAGGGTCCAATCTTCTTGGAGGCATCCTTAAAGATAAGAGAAACCCTCTGCAACAAATGCTACACCAACCACCTTGTGACAATCTTTGAGTTTCCTACAAGTTAGATCGTAACCTAAACATTGCATAAACAACTAGGGCACAATTCCACAAGTTCAGTGCCATGTATCTGCAATTTAGATTGTGCACAATCTCCTCACCAACAGGATCAACTTCGCAAGATCAGCCTTGCTAGGTCAACCTTCACTCCACAAGATCAACTCTCGCTTGGATACCATGTTGATGCAGACCAAGGAAGAGAGGATCCAATTAAGGACAATCTAGCCTTGCAGCTTCAAAATTACACAATAGAAAAATCAACACAACAAGATGTTTTAACACCAATTTTCATTAACGTGCCCGACTGTAAGGCCTTTCGGGTTAGGGCCAATTACAATCAAAACAAGTTCTTCAAGATCCACATAGATCCAATAAAATCTTAGCTAGTTTATCTTTGAAAATAATTAGCAGCTGATGGAAACCCTAAGGTAGATCTAAACTTGAGCTCACAAGCCTCCAAGAAATCTCCTTATCTCCAAGTGTGCAAACCACTAGCTCTGCTACAAACTACTATCAGATAAAAATCTGATCTGCAAGATCATGTAAGATCTTTTCCACAACTTCACCAACTCCAGCTTTCAGAACCTCAGATGTGATTCGCTAAGTCTTCCAAGTCATCAAGATCTGTGACCTCTAAGTCCTCCACCAAACCCCCTAAATAACTACCCAAAGACCCTTTTAAATACTAATCATCAGCCACAAGTCGGCTAGATGAAACCCTTAGCTCCTCCTAAGAAATATTAAATGTAGTAAAAGTTGGCTTATAAATTTCCTTACAAACATTTAATACAACATTTCAGCCTGTAACAATAGCTACCAACAATAAATGCACCAAGTTGACTCAACAAATCACACAAAAATCTCATCAGTAAACCAAAACTACCAAGCAACAGTGAAATAACCGAGCATGCTAGGCATTGCTGAGCACCAGTGTCAACCAAGCACTGCAGGTATCATTGAGTAACACTTTCACCAAGCACTAAAGACTACCGATTTCCTTAAGTGATCAAGCTTCCTTCAATGACTGATAGCATCGGTCAAGGCTGCAATCGAGTAACACCAGCCAAAATAACAAACACCCATGTAGTTTCACCGAGGACCAAGAATGCCCCTACCTCAACCTTGGATGTCCCTGCATCAAGGCATCTGAATCTACTAAAAATTCTAATGACTATAAACCTTGGGTTACAACACCAAAGTGTGAGTTCACTCCTTTGGGCGAGTCCTTAGAATATGCCATGAAAACTCTATTGGCAAACAAAATCATCACGTTACCTGAGATAAAACCATATGATCCTGAAGTTAAACCAAAATGGTGGAAAGAGACCGATTTTCATGACTTCCATCAAAACAAAGGTCATAAAACCAATAATTGCATATGGCTAAAACATCTCATTGAAGACAAAATTGATGGAGGAGAAATTGTAATTAACAACCATAAAACCAACAATGATCATACAACATTCACAGAACCATTTCTGAATCATACTAAAGGAGATTCATCTTCTCAACCTAACATGGGTGCTAAAGTCAATTATGCCTACTCTAGAAACAATGCTATCATAAATATGGTTGAACCATGCCTATCTGAACATTGCAATGTCATCACAATTGTAAGAAAAGATAGAGATAATCAATCAGCCAATGCAGTAACTCAATCACAAGCTCAAGTACATCTACAAGGACAAAAATCAGGTTCATCAAATGCCCCTAAGGTTCCTTTCAATCTTTCATCTGCTTCTAAATAGAGGGCTACCTCAAAATCATCAAATCCTAAAGAGACCAGGCCTACTTCATACAGTATCATCCAACAACTCTAGCATACCAATGCAAAAATATCCATGTTTGAGTTGCTTTGGATATCTCCTACTCATAGAGCTATTCTGGATAAAGCTTTGCTCTATTCCAATGTTCCTGACAATCTCGATCTAGATAGATTCTAGACTATGGTTGGTCATCTGAAATCACCCCAGTATATATCCTTTTCAGAGGAAGATGACAATTCATTGAGTCATCTGCATAACTAGCCCTTGCACATTGAAGTCTTGATCCAAAACCATTGGGTCAAACATGTGTTAATAGATGGAGGCATTGGTCTAAATATCTATTCCTACAAATTGATCACACAACTAGGATTATCAGAAGATGCTATTGATCCTAAAAAGAAGATAACCATAAAAGCATATGATGAGCAAGAAAGATCTTCCAAGGGAACCATTGTCCTACCCATTAGAACTTGACCAGTTATTAGAGACATCACCTTTCAAGTTCTGGATCTTCCATTGGCCTACAACATTCTTCTAGGGAGACCTTGGATACATGAAATGCAAGCCATTCCATTGACATATCATCAATGTGTGAAATTTCCTTATGATGGAGTAGAGGTAACAATTCCAGTTGACATATCTACATCTTGCAATGCCTTGAAAGAAAGTGCTGACAAACTTGTTCCACATAATAGAGAGTCTTCTACCAATCAAACAGACATTGCATCTACATCCAAGATAGAAGACATTTCCAAAGAGGTCAAAATCAAGAATACAGGCATGGGAGAATACACAATGGAGCCAGTCCTATCTCTCACATCTCTCCCGTTGTCTCCAAAAGCTGATGGGCAACCTTTAGACAAAGTGAAACCTACAACCAAAGAATCCCAAGTCATATTTAATGGAAATTTTATCATAGAAAAAGTGTCCAAGAAAGAATCTGATGAAGAAAAAGCTATATTAGCATGGTTATACAAAGATGAGTCTCAATCCCAAACAATTCAGAAATGTGACTCTAAAACACCTAAAATCCCTATCAAATCTTATGGACCAGGTCATAAACTCATGTCTAAGATGGGATACACTAGAAAAGAACCTATAGGAACAAGAGGAAAAGGAATTATAAAACTAGTTGAACATTGTGGAAGAATGACTAAATATACTACATGCTTGGGATATCAAAATAATCCTTTTCATCTCAGTAAAAACTCTCCTCATGTCTTAGAGAAGATTGAACCATCAATAGAAATTCAGCTAAAGGAAGAAACACCACAATCAAACAATGATGATTTAGACACCACTGATCTTATTTCTTATGAATGTTTACCTCAAGAAATACTAGATCTTCTTAAAGATGAAGAAAAACCTAAGGATAATATCAATGTGGTAGATACATAAGAACCTACTGCTAAAAAAGAAGAAGTTAAAACTCTCACAATAGCTAAAAACTTGGGATACAACAGTGATTCTGAGACAAACTCCCATGAATATGAATTCTATTTAGACTCTAAAGGAAACCTTGCTTGGGGAATCTGTTTGGATTTTAAACATTTTATTGATTTTTCCAAAGGTCTAGATGAAGAATCCAATGACTATGAATGGGGAGTTATTCCAGAAGAAGATGAACTTATCAATGAGAAACACATTGATGTCATTCACCAATATTCACCTAAATTCGATGTGAGTCTAGAGAGAAATGACAAACTTAACAAGTCTGATCCACCTATGGCTGAAGTGGAATCCAATAATGACATTGAGACTATTCATGAATTGAACATTCTGAGTAGTAATATCACCTTCAAATTTGAGAGCCGGGTTAGGACCAATGATGACAACACCATATGTGTGAACACCATTTCCCAATCCTCCCCTACATTAAATATCCAACATCCAGAGCTTATTGTCCAAACAACCACTAATCCAAACTGAGATATCCACAGCTTCCCGACTAACTATGCCCTTGCTTGCTACCTCAATGCAGTGGAACCTATGACAACTTCCATCAGTGAACCTAGCATTAGCATGACAGAGTCAGATCTCAAATATCTCATTTAGAAAAACAAAAGAAAAAAGAAAAAGAGTTCTAAGGGTGAAAACCACTTTGTGGCAGTCTCAGAACCTAAAATAGTAAAAATAAAAGATGTATCCAAAGGTGAAAACCTCTCTGAGGCACCTAAGGATGAGATATTTTATGTCCTTCTAAGTCATTTATAGGATAGATCTCCAGTACTGATAGAACCAACTCAATCTATCAACTTGGGTACAACAGAGGAACCAAAATTGATTCATGTGGCACAATCCCTATCAGAGGAAGAGAAACAAGCATTCACTACTTTCTTAATAGAGAAGAAAATCAATTTTGCATGGAAGTATTCAGATATGCCAGGGTTAGATCCAAATCTGATAATGTGTCATCTTTCTATAGCTCCAGGAGTTAAACCTCTTAAACACAAGTTGCAGAAGATGCATCCACATGTTGTACTCCTAGTCAAAGCTAAGCTAGAAAAGTTACTAAAAGATGGATTTATCCGAGTTATTAATTATGCTGAGTAGATCTCCAACATTGTTCCAATATCAAAACCTAAAAAATCTATTAGAGTATGCATAGACTTCAAAGATGTAAACAAAGCATGCCCTAAGGATGATTTTCCATTACCAAATATCGATATGATAGTGGACATGACTACGGGCTTTGAAATGTATTCTTTAATGGATGGTTTCTCTGGATACAACCAAATCAAAATTGCTCTAAAAGATCAAGAGAAAATAGTTTTTACATGTGCATGGGGTACTTTTTGTTGGAGTGTCATGCCATTTTGTCTCAAGAACGTTGGAGCTACATATCAACGAGCTATGACATCTATCTTCCATGATATGATGCGTCAAACTATGGAAGACTATGTTGATGACACCTTAGCTAAATCAATGATAAGATTAGAACATCTAAATGACTTGAGCAAAATACTAGATAGAATGGAGAAGTTTAGTCTTAGACTAAACCCAAAAAAATGTGCTTTTGGTGTCACTTCTAGAAAGCTCCTAGGTTACATTGTTTCAAAGAAGGGCATTGAAGTGGATCTTGCTAAAGTCAAAGCTATCATGGAGATGCAACCTCCCAAAAATATTAGTCAAATGAGGACCTTACAAGGAAGGGTGCAATCAATCAGATGTTTCATATCTTAGTTAGAAGACATATCACAACCTTTCACAAAGACATTACATAAAGGTGTTACTTTTGCATGGAACGAGGAGTGTGAAAATAATTTCAACCACATCAAGAAATATCTATCAAATCCACCTATTCTGATGCCTCCTATTCAAGGGAAGCCATTGATTCTATATGTCTCTGCCACAGATACATCACTAGGGGCATTACTAGCACAACACAATGAAAACAAGAAGGAAAGAGATATTTATTATATCAGTAGAACATTGGTAGCATATGAGAAGAACTATTCAATGATAGAGAAATCATGTCTAGTTGTGATCTTTGCATCATAGAAACTGAGACACTACATGTTAGCTCACACTACACAATTAATAGCTAAGATTGATCCACTAAAGTACCTACTAAGAAAATCTTCCCTCACAGGTAGGCTAGCTAAATGGGTGATGCTATTGA
This sequence comes from Chamaecyparis obtusa, assembly GCA_027943335.1. Lineage (NCBI taxonomy): Eukaryota > Viridiplantae > Streptophyta > Pinopsida > Cupressales > Cupressaceae > Chamaecyparis > Chamaecyparis obtusa. Next base: position 406,162 of record BSBK01005861.1, read on the forward strand.
TTGAATTTGCCATAGAATATGTTGAAAGGAAAGCTATTAAAGGTAGAGTCATTACAAATCAGCTAGATGAAGCACCAATGTTTGATGATACACCATTATAGATGGAATTTACTGATTCATCCATCATGAACATATCTTCTAGGACTTGGCATCTTTTCTTTGATGAATCTTACACACAAAATAGATTTGGAGTAGACATATTATTCATAACACCACAAGGTTACTCAATACCTAAAGCATTCAGAATAAAATTTCCTTACACAAACAATATTGCTGAATATGAAGCTCTACTTAATGGCATGAAGATAGCAATAGAATGGCAAGTGACATAATTACACATTCATGGAGACTCATAGTTAGTCATACACCAAGTTAATGATGTGTACCAGACAAAAGATGAGAAACTCATTCCATACAAACACATGGTTGATGACCTTAAGAAGTATTTCATTATAGTTACCTTTGAGCATATTCCTAGAATGGAGAACAAGGCTATTGATGCTATGGAAATACTATCATCTCTACTACAACAGCCCGAACATAAGCTACGTTATGAGTTCTTGGTGGAAGCATTTCCATTCCCTGCATATGATTCCCCTGAAACCCACATGATCTACACTATTGTTGGTCATGATTATTCTAGATAAAAAAACCTATACTCCTACCTTAAAGACCAAATCATCCCTGATTCCTTCAACCGCCATGAGAAATGATACCTTATCCGAAACATATCCTGGTATGTCATCATTGGTAATGATCTATACAAATGGAGTCTAGATGGTACACTTCTTAGGTGTTTAGAATGTGAAGAGTCTCAACATACACTAAAGGAAGTCCATGATGGTATATGTGGATCACATTCCAACAGTTTAACACTAGCTCAAAAACTTATCAAGGAAGGGTACTATTGGCCTGAAATGGAAAAAGAGGCTATCAAATATGCTAAGAACTATCAAAAGTGTCAAGTACATGGAAACTTGATTCATGCACCAGGGAGAGATCTGATTCCCTTTACTACAAAATGACATTTTCAACAATGGGCATTTGATTTAATAGGTGATATATATCCACATTCTTCTAATGGACATACCCATATTTATACAGCTACAGATTACTTTACAAAATGGGTACAAGCAATTCCTTTGACTCAAGAAACTGGCAAACAAATTTCAATGTTCATTCTAAACTACATCATATGTTGGTATGGAATTCCACATTCAATAGTCATAGATAATGGTGGCCAATTCAAGAATAAGGACTTGGATTCCTTGTGCACTAAATTCAAGATTACACAATATTGGTCATCCATATACTATCCTCAAGGGAATGGACAAGTAGAAGCATCAAACAAGAATCTGTTGAAGATCTTGCATCGCACAGTTAATAAAATAGGAAGAGACTAGTATCTCATAATCAATCCAACTCTCTGGGCCTACAAAAAATATATCAGAACACCCACTGGAGCTACACCATTCACTTTAGTTTATGGGTCTAAAGTAGTACTACCTATTGAGGTTGAAATCCCACTACTAAGAATCAGAATGCATGGTCTAGTAACTGATGATGACTACAAAGTATCTAGGTTGCAAGAACTTGAACTACTAGATGAGCGCAGACAAGCATCATATGATCATCTTAGAGTATACCAGAAAAGAATGTCTAGAGGATACAACAAGAAAGTTAGACACAAAGAATTTTAGGTTGATGATCTAGTCTTGAGAGAGAATCCTAAAAATCAATCACATAGAGAACGCAAGGGGAAGTTTGAACCCAAATGGCTAGGTCCCTTTGTTATCACTACTACTTTTGGCTCTGGAGCCTATCAACTCTCAACAACTAAGGGAGAACAGCTTTGCAAACCAATCAATGTTCTCCATCTGAAGAAATTCTACGCCTAAGGCATTCAATATTAAAAAAAGTCCTTAAAAAAATCATAAAAAATCAGAAAAAGTCATGAAAAAAATGAACATATTGGTGAAAACCTAGCAATAGGCACCTTGATGATTCACAAAAAGAATTGAAAAAATGAAAAAGTACAAAAAAATTGAAAAGATAAAAATACAAAAAAATGAAAAAAAAGAAAAAAGTGCCTTGGTGAAAACCTGGAAACAGGCGCCTTGGTAGCAAAAATAGAATCTCTGCCAAGGTGGTGAAAACTTGACAGACGGGTGCCACTTGTTCAAAAACACTCCATCTATCAGTGCAATCTTGGTCTTTCCCAGCTTTCATTCTTGCTTTAGTTTATACATACCTCCTATTTTCAATAAATTTGGTCTGAGCATCAATCCAGCACAAGCGTCTGTATCCTATCAATGTTTCAAACTTGGGGGAAATCAATGTAATATCCTCTGGTCTCTAGTAAACCTCAGACGAGTCATATCCAGTGAGAATCCTTTGAAGCATCATCCGAGTTAGTGTGTCTGTCTCTTTACCAGAAAGGATTTTGCAATCAAACATCAACATCAAACTAAAAATAATCTTTACTTCATTTCTTTTATCTCCTTGTATGCTTACTGATTCACATTGAGATTTTTGCATATTATGTCCTCTTGAGCTCCTCAATGATGTCCTTCATAGGATTTAGAGAGTGATGAATGGGGGCATAATATTTTATTTGTTTTCTGCTTTGAGTGAAAATCTAACAACTTTGGAAATTCTAGATTGAATTGGTGTCCACTATAAGTGCCTCCATCATGTATTGGATGGCCATATGTACCTCGAACATTGATACCCAGATGCTTCAAGGAAGTTTGATCTAACTATTATCTTTTTGAGTGAGTTCTTATTCCTACTGTGAAATGTGATATTATCCAAGGATGTGAATGATAAAGGGTCACTGCGGGTAATTCACAACGGAATGAGAATGATCTATGTGTTTGTTCCGCAAGGTGTATTCAGGTCATCAAAATGTTTATGTTCTGATGCTTATACAAATTACTATATCAAAATGGACATGATATTTAGGTCATCCTGGCTTTTGTGCCTTGATTCTTCTATCTAAATCTGACATAATAAAACAAAAATCAATATTCATATGTCTATGGTTGTTTAACTAGTGGGCATTGTATTGATTTATCCAATGTTACCTAAAAGAGAAAAGAACAAAAAAATATTCCGTGATGAAAATGACCAACACTTGATCAGTGACTAAGTCCTAGGTCTTAGGTTTGCATTTCATTTTACACTTTGCATGGTTGTATTTATCTCACAATTTCACAAATCAGCTTGACACTTAAACAATTCTTTAAAACTATGCTAAACATATCATAAGGACTGAGTATCGCACGAAGGTCTTCTTAACAGATCACCAAGCAGGCACCCCTGGCTAATTTCGACGTTCTAAACCCATTTTCGGGATCAAAATCAAAATCTGAGATCCTTTACATTGTCCAAATCATGATTTAAAATTTTTGGACCCAGGACGACCGACTGCTTGTATAATCAACCTTCTAATCATCAAAGAAATCCAATTTTCAACTTAATTGATTATCTTATATCAACCTATCAAAATTTCAACTTGGTCAACCATGGTTAACTCATGGTCAAACCTAGTCAAACTTGGTCTTCTGGACCTTCAAACGATGTAGAACACATCTCTGAATGTGCATAACCAATTCTCAAAACAATTAACATGCTTCTAAACTATTTTAACACTGGCTTTTCTTGCCAGATTTTGATTTTCATCCCGAAGGGGGCATGGTATTGCACATCAACTAAATCTATAAATGAATATGTCCTTCAGTAATCAAGACAACAACCATGTCTATTTGTTGATTCATTAAAAGTCCTCGTCACTTGGGGCATATCAGATTCATCAAGATCCATATCAATCTAGTGTTCTCTCGCCAACTTGTAAACTGTATCAACTTTTCATAACCATCGGTTCATTAGTGTTATTTCCTTGGTTCTTCATAACTGAAGGGTTCAGATTTGGCATCCTTTCGATTCCTTTGGATAATCAGGTCTAGAGTCAGGACAGTCACTTCTTCGTAATCATAAGGTTCAGAATCAGGTGTTTTGACACTTTTTCATAATCACCAGTTCATCATTGCTACTGTTAACATCATCTTGGTCAATCAGGACCTAAATCACCAAATCTTCAAATCAATCAATCAGTTTCTGTCTTGGAATCAATTAATCTTTTAGGATCAATTTATCCACCACATAACTGAGTCCTAATCATCATCAAAAATAGATTAATCTTTGAACCACTATGCTTCGCATAGTAATTCAAAGAGGGGCAAAATGTAATACCCCAAAAATGGGCTATAAGTTCATTGACCTTCTACATCAACAAATCGATCGAAATCGACATCAAAATCCTAACCTAAGGCACATCTGCACATCAGTTTATCAAAACCCTAATTGATTTATCTTAATTCTTCATCAGGGAATATTCCTAATTATCCTAATTATCTTTAATTAAATATTATTTGGTGATAAATCATATTTATCCTAGAATTTGATTAATTGAATATTTTGAATATTTAATTAATTAAGTTTAATTTTGCCACTTAATTATTTAATTAGATTTAATTATATTTATTCCTAATTTATATTATTTACTTTTGACAATAAATAAAAAATCCTATGAATAATTGATTAAATCCTTATTTAATTAATTAAATCCAGTTGTCAATATTTAGTGATATAGTATTAAATTTCATGGCGAATAAAGGAGCGACTAGAGGAGCAAATGGAGGGTAGGAGTGGCAACCAAATGGAAGAAGGCAGCAGTTGTAGCCACAAGACCAGAAGTTCAAGCAGTACTGTCAAGACAGGGGAATCATTGATCACAATTGGCGTACACATGGCAGAGGGTGTCAGCTACAGCCACAGAGTCAGAAGTTCGACTAGTTTTGCCAAGAAAAGTGGTTTCAACATTCACAAAAATCTCCACCATTGCAAGAATATCTCTCTTATCTTCTCTTCCACGCCTTTTGTACAACTTGCAGGCTCTGAGCATTATGACATTCAGTTTCAGAAGTGCCCTTTTGCAGAAAGAAATTTGAACAGAGGTTTTTTGGACCACAAAGACTCAAAATCAATTTTTCATGGTAAAGCAGTGGTCCAACCAGCTAAATCCTTCTTCTTAAATCCACGATTTCATGATCTCCGTACCATGACAAAATTGTCAGGGAATCCTCCAAACAATAAGCTTCCTAAAGAAAAAACCCTAACAGTTAATGACATGGAAAATGTAGATAATATGAGACCTTGGCATGGCTCATCTACATTTGAAAAAGGAGAATCTTCGAAACAAACCCCTGATCACTTTATGCATGGTTTGCATTTTCAAAATTTTTTTGGGTGGGAGATCAAAAATTTCAAAAAATCTCTTCATGCACCTGAATGGAGAAACAAAGGTCTGAATCACTTCATCAGGAGTAGGAATTCTGGTTGATTTATCAAGCCACATCGCTGGGGTCATGAAAAGTATCCCATCTTTGACATTTGTAAGGGTACCTCACCAGGGTCTCCAGTTCAAATTTATGATCATCCACCAAATATACACACTATGGTTGCGGGTTTCGAGCAAGAGGTCCCTATTACTCAAGAAGAATGTCTTAATAATGGATCACAACTAGCAAGAGAACCTACAGATTCAACTCTTGAAGCAAATATTCTAGATTCATCTAGGGCCCCCTTCAATCCAAAAAAATCCACCCAAATCTGGCAAAAGAAAAACTCCTTGCATGAAGATTCTAAGGTGTCTACTGAGTGTGGTCCAAATCAGTTGAAGGTCACATTACTAGGACATCTATTGCAGCATTCTATTGGCCTCCTTTGTCAATCTTCTCTCATAGGTAAGTTTTCTTGCTCTTCCTTGTTATTTTCTATCATCAAGGAATGGGCATTTTCTTCTTGGTCAGGGTTAAAGGGTATTTTCTTCATTGATCTGGACTCTAAATACTTCGTTGCCATTTTTAACTCTAAAGAGGCTAGGAATTCCATAGATAAGAAGAAAGGTTGGTTCTATTAGGGATCAGATCTCTTCACCATGATCTAGATCCCAAATTTTAATCTCCAGGATTCAATGGTTCAATTTTTCCCTCATTGGATTTCCTTTCCACTTCTGCCACTTGAATACAGAGACCCTAAGATCATCAAAATCTTGGCTAACAAATTGGGTATCTTTCTCAAGCATGATCTCATCCTCTTTGACTACCCACATTTGGAGGTCAGAGTATGTCTACTCATTGATACACGTAAACCATTTCCTAGCCTAATTTCTCTCAATTCTCAGTGGGGCACTTGGTCTCAGTCTATTAGGATTTAGGATGAAGCTACAGTTAATAAATTTCAACACAGACTTGGTCACTTCAATACCCAATGCCAAGAAAATTGGCATGACACCACTGTAGTTTGTTCGGATCATAATTTAGATTTGGCATTATGCACTCAAAAAACTACTACATGTGGTCAAGCTGCTCAAATAGCCCCCATACAACTTGATAATCATTAAGGTATTTAGGTGGTATATGCTAATAAGATATCAGACTCAAAGTTTTCACATATTTTGAAATTGGCTATGCCAAATTTTTAGCACTTCTCATTCAGATCAAAGTTGTGTTTGCCATCACCTCCTACACCTCCTTTAATCTTGTTATCATTCTCAATTCCCCCAGTCAAGGATGCTCTCAAAGGAAATTATTTGAATAGGAATTTTAGTTTTCCTCTCTCTCTCTTCCCAAGTATTTGTTTATTAATATTCCGTGTTTAGATTGGAAGATCCGTCAAATAGGAAACCAAATTTTTTTAGAGATAGCCTCTAATATCATTCTTGGAATTGAAAGAGAAGAAGGTATTATCCTTAATGAGTAGAAAACTTCGGTGCTTGATAATCTGCTTAGAGACTTTCAGTATTGGAATAATCAAGCTTTTGCACTTCACCCACATACAAACAAGATCACAGAACTGGGAGAAGGTTCCCTTGATGCTACCCAAGAGGAATTTTCACAACTTAACACCAGTCACTGGAGACACCATGACAATCTAGAAATGTCTGATCTTTTCTCTAATGAGGACTTTTTGGGAGTTGAGAAATGTATCTATCAGCAGCTTCAGAAATTGATTGATATCCTACTCACTCAAACATTGAATATTCAATCTAAGGAGGGTGAGCTTCTAAACTCACAGTCATCCATGGAAACTGAGCCCACTACTTTTAAGGGGCTCTTTGATCTTCACTAAACTTTTTCAATTGTGCAATCTCCATCCCAAATTGTTCATGTCCCCAAGACACCAAAATCTAGAGGCAGGCCGAAAGGATCTAAGACTAGGACAAAAATAGCAGCTAGTATTCATAATACCTTGGATGATAGGTTTGTTGTCACCAAAATATTGACAAGAAGAAAAGAGGTTCTCCTTCTCCACAATGAAGATAAACTCATGGATTGTCAGAGGCATTAATGCCTTTGACAAAAGACATAGGATAAAACAAACAATTGATTCTATGATGGTAGATATTGTCATGATTCAGGAGACCAAAATTTCCCAAGACACATTTGAAAAGACCATCACCAAATGGCCAAAGTGGTCCTCACTTCACTCTTCGGGAATAGGAGCTTCAGGTGGACTTGCAGTTCTCTGGAACCCCCAAAACTATTCAGGGACAACTCATTCAAAAACAAAATAATTGGAAGGTGTTGAAGATGTCTTATTTTGATACCTCATTCATTTTGGTTAAAGTTGATGGCCCTACTTCAACGTAGGACAAATCTAGAGTTTGGGACAACATTACTCAGTTGATTCAAATATAAGATTCTCAGAATGTCATACTTGGGGGAGACTTTAATGCAGTTTTGTGTCAGTATGAGAAAACAGGGGGTATTACTCCTCCCCTCAAAACTATCCAAGATTTCTCTCACTTTGTGGATAACAATAATCTTATGGATATTCATCCTACAAATGGGTCCTTTACCTAGACAAATAAGAGATCTGGTTTTGCACATATTGCTATTCAACTAGATAGATTCCTTTTATCACAAGATAGGAAACTTCAAAATATGGTCATTAATTCAGAGATTCTTTCCTTTCTTAGATCCGATCATTTCCCAATATCAATCAGTATCTTGCAATCTGATAAAGGTGATAAAATTCAATACCATTCATCTTTCAAATTCGAAAGGATGTGGTTCTGCCATCCTCAATTTTTGCATCTTATAAAGCAGCGGTGGACAAGTGCACCTTATGTTAATGGATCTACGATGCACCAATTTTCCATGAAGCTGAAACATACCAAAAACCTCATTAGAAAATGGAATCAACAAGTTTTTAAGAATGTCTTTTCACAAAAAGAAGAGGTTAAAATGCAATTGGAGGAAGTTTATAACAATATTATCTAGAATGGTATGAATGAAGACACTTATGTAAGGCAGAAAAATCTTCAACAAGAATGGGAAGAGCTATGTAGTAGAGAAGAAATATATTGGAGACAAAAATCAAGGGAAATTTGGCTTAAAGAAGGTGATAGAAATACAAAGTACTTTCATGCATCAGCTAAACAAAGGAGAGCTACTAAAACTATCTTTCAAATCAAGGATGCTGCCTCGGGGAATCTCATTTCAAATGTACATCTGATTTGTGAAGAAGGGGTAATTTTTTTAAAGAATCTTCTCACTCCAGCCACATCTTCTTCACCCCCATATTCTCAAGTGAATGAGATCCTAGAGTCCATCCCAAATATGGTGTCACCCCAAGAAAATGCCATGCTGATGGCCCCCTTCTCTATCCTAGAAATTCAAAAAGTGGTTTTCCCTTTTCCTCCAGTTTAAGCTCCAGGCCCGGATGGCTTTACTGCCCTCTTTTTTCAAAGTTGTTGGGATACTATTGGTTGGGACCTATTAGCTATAGTTGAAGAGTCAAGAAAGAGTAAGAATATGCTCAAATATTTCAATACTACAAATATCTCAATAATACCAAAAATCAAGGATCCAAAAACATTTTCTGACTTCAGGCCAATATCCTTATGTAATATGACATATAAAATCATAACTAAGGCCATTTATTTAAGGTTACAACATCTCATTCCATCCATTATTTCACCCTAGCAAGGAGGTTTTTTCCTAGGTCGAGAAACCATGGAAGGAGCTTTAGTGGCTCACGAGGTTCTTCACTCAATCAACACTAATCAAACATCAAATTTTGTGATCAAACTAGATATGATGAAAGCTTATGACAGAGTCTGCTGGAAATTTTTGTTTCAAGTTTTACTTAAAATGGGATTCTCAAGAGGTTAGTGTAAATGGATCAAGGCATGTATCTTAGGGGCTTGCTTTTTGGTCATAGTAAATGAAAAACCAGTGGGTTTCTTTTCTTCAATGGAAGGAGTTAGATAGGGGGATCCACTGTCTCCAGTATTATTCATCATCATGGTTGAAGCATTCAGTAGAACTATAAAACTTCAGCATGGACTAGGTAAGTGGTAGGGTGCACACATATCTAGCACAAACATATCTGTCACTCACTCCCTATTTGTTGATGACACTTTGTTATTTGGTTTATCACAAGTTCAAGAGGCTCAAAAAATCAAACATTCTTTACAACTTTATTTAGAAGTGTTAGGGTAGGCTATAAATGTGCAAAAGTAAAAAATATATCTTTTCAACACTAACAAAGTTATATTCGATAAAATAGTTTGAATTCTAGGTTTTTCAGTGGATTTTCTGCCATCTATATATTTGGGGATCCCATTCTTCATGGGTTCAAATAAAACAAGCTATTTTTCCTCAGTTCTTCAATGTATTTAGAGCAGAATTGTGGATTTGAAAGCTAGATGGTTATCTCTAGCCGGAAGAATTCTCCTCATCAAATCAATATTATTAGCAATTCCAAATTACTACCTCGATGTCCTAAAAGCCCCTTCCACAATCCTATTACAAATCCAAAAGATGATCAAAGGTTTCCTTTGGATAGGAAATATGAATGAGGTGAGGAAAATCCCTCTTATTTCCCTCCAAGACATGGCACATATACCTGCAGTTGGAGGGGCAGGTGTTCATGACTTAACAAAAAGAAATGAAGCTTTTGGTGGCAAATTAATTTGGCAAATGTATTGTAAACCTCAATCCACATGGTGCCAGATCATGTAGTAGAAATATTTGGACAACATTGACCCTAAAAGAGTCTTGTCTATTTTGGATCCTCCAAAGGGCTCTGTAATGTGGGATTTTATGATGTCTTCAAGAGATATTGTTCTTAATTATGTTACTTGGGAAGTTAACAATGGAAATAAGGTTAACTTATGGAGAGACTCATGGAATGGTCAGCCTCCATTATCCAGAAGCCAAAATTCTGAGGATATTATAGCTGTGTTAGAAACCCACTGGGGCACACAACTTAATCAATATGTATCAGTAGTCTGCATATTCTTAGGGAAAATTATTTGGAAAGATCTGGATGTGTTACCATTGTCACAACATGACAAAATTCATTTTCGTAGCATTTTGGCTTCTCAATATGTTTTTCTCTCAGGTTCTGAAGACAAACTAATTTGGGCCCCAGCTAAAGATGGTAATTACTTAATTAAGGAGGGTTATAAAATCCTACAACAAATTGGATTGGATAAAGTTCCATCCAGAGCATTCTCATTTTGTTGGAATCATGTTGTGTTACCAAAGGTAGGTTGCTTTGCATGGCTTGCAATTAAACATAGGATCTTGATGAGTGACAGGTTGAGTAGATTGCAGATTGCCCCTCCATTCAATTTTTTATTTTGTAATGCATGTGAAGAATCAGTGGATCATCTTCTTGTAACCTACCCATTTTTTTAGCAATGCTGGACTTTCATCTTGGAAAAACTAAATTATAGTACTCCACTTCAAGATAATATTTGGGATCTTTTTCAGGCATGGCTGGTCCTTTACCCAAACTCTCTATTTGCTAACCTTTGGAAATGTGCCTTGACGATAGTCACTTGGGACATTTGGTGGGAAAGAAACAAATGAATCTTCAGGAAAGAGAGTTCTCATATCAATAAAGTATTAGAAGGTATTGAAAGATCTATATCAGAAGTGACTAATGCGAGCTTAACTAGATGCAAATTTAATCCTATTGTCACTTCATGGAACTCTAAGGTGATTCAGGAATGGAAGAGGCTACTCATCCCAACTGGGTGGGGGATTAATAAGTCTACATCTACATTAGTAGCTTGATCAAATGTGCATTGGTGACCACCTTTAGAGAGCTTTATGAAGCTCAATTTTGATGGAGCTTCTAGAGGAAATCCAAGAGTCTCAGGATTGGGGGCATATATTCATGATAATCAAGGCAATGTAGTCACTCTCACCACATCCACTTTTCCAGTTGGCACTAACAACATGGCTGAAGCACATGCTCTACTCGCAGGTCTAATCCCAGCTAAATAGGGTAACTACCATTGTCTAAACATCGAAGGTGATTCTTCAGTCATCACTAATGCTTGCATTCACAGACAGTCACACTCTTGGAAACTAAAGTATATTTTAAATAAAATTTGGGGCTCTTAGACTGGTGCCATGAGGTGTGTATTTCACACACATTTAGGGAAGGTAATAAAGTTGTAGACTTCCTTTCTAATTTGGGGTGTGATGGGCTGGAGATATCTTCCCTAAATCTAAGGTGTATGATTGAAAATCATGGGGAACTTAAAAGATTGTTTGTTGCAAATAAGGAGGCATGTCGTCACTTAAGCCAATAAATTGATCATGATGTGGAAATGACTATAACTGTCATGCCCATTAAAAGAATTAGATTTGATCTTTTTCACCAACATCATTCCCTTGTGCGAAATATACCTTCACTGATGCATGGGCTAGGAAGTAAATTTTGCAGTGATATTAGAGGACAATCATCACATACAAATCACATGGCTCCTCATGTGCTAAATCATCTATCTTGTGCCATTTCATTATTGGCATTTATGGGTTGGGATATCCCATATCCACACATTAATGACAACCTCTACAAGTACACTACCAGGTTATAAGTTATGTTGCTAGATGCATTTTGATAGCATAGTGTGAAAATTTCAAAGCCTCTAGACGTTTCTATTTGTGTGAAACTTGTCATAAACAACATCGGTTGATTTTTCCAAAAAACTATCGCATTTGGCTCCCACCATGCCTTGAGGAAATTGTGCTACCTATGCATGTTGACAATGCAGCCTTAGATGCATTGTTCGTCATCCATTCTCCCTCCATTCGTCGGGTGATCAAGTAGGTAATTGGGGAGGAACTCCTATCTTCTTTCGTGATGCACTTTCTTTACCCTTCAAATATGGTTTCTATTTTCCTATCCAATGCTATGGATATACTACAGTCACCTCAACTTTTGCAGTCATTGGCCTCCAAGGTAATTAGGCCACATTTCCTTGCTGAAAGTAGACTTAATGTTGCTATGCAAAATTATGATTTGTGGAAAGGGTTGGCTTTGGTGGGTGGTTTTTTTTCTCATTCACAGCTGTTACAAAAATATGAAGTACTGGTTACATATGAAGCCCTTAAAAGAGTTGTGGAAAAACATAGCCCAAAGCACACGAAAGCTACATTGTAGGTCATGACTCAAGTTCTTGGATTTTAGTTGGAGGACCATGTCAGAAAATAGGGTATGCACTGCTGGACTTGTTAAGATTCTCAAATGCACTTCCCAGTCAGTGTTTGCAATAGGTGCCTTCAATTCATTCGTCATTTGCAGTGGGTGCTAAGTGGAATGTTTGGCTGTCTCCATCGCCCCTTCAATTACAACATCCTCAAACTAATGACCAATTTGGGTTGGGTTGGTCTCCCAAAAATTTAGTTGACCAGAGCTGTGGCTGGGGCTCAGAGGTTCCCCCACATAGTGATCCTCGTTGGGGTAAGGCCTCGGGCCCGTGTCAAGATTCAATTATACAGGGCATTTTAGACTGTGGGTGGCATGGAACTACAATTGATGTTGATCCTCATACACGTAGTGTATCTTGAGACAGTGATGTCATGGAGGAATGAGTGATGGTTGTGGGGGTTTCTTGTTTTTTTCTTTTTTTCTTTTTGGAGGTAGTTCATACTCCAAAGTGTAAATCTTAAATTATGTGATAAGAGGATATTGTAATTCACAAGCTATGTACTTGGAGGTAGTTCATACTCCATATTGTAAATAAGATGCATAGGCATCTTTGAATTACACCTAACTTGTATATATTCGATAATTCAAATTTTGTATTGAGTGACAATTCTGAGTTTTCTTCCTGATTCTTTCTCGGTTGAGTTTTTTTTGAATCAGTTTTTAATATAAATATTATAGTGGCTCACCCACTTTTTCCTTAAAAAAAAATAAATTTAATGATATAGTTTGGAATAAAAGTTTGATTTAATAATTGATTAACCCATAAATCAATTGTTTTAATTCAAAATCAGTTAAGTTGAGAATAAATCACTTTATTTTTAAATTAATTCATATTAAATCACACACAATCAGAAAAGTAGTCAACTTTAAATCAATTATCAAATTCAATTTGTTAAGTTTCTAAACTCAACATGTGATTGTGAGTTGAAAAAGTGAACTAAACTCTATTTTGAGATAAAAAGTGCTTTTGCATGATTTTATGAGTTGATCTACTCCTAATTTCTTGTTAACTCAAAAATCAACCCGATTTTATCAAGAGTGATTTATGGATTTTCTCAATTCATCCTCAAGCCATGGATTTCTATATAATTGAGGCTCAGTCCTTCATCTTATGCCCCTCATGAATTTGCATACTTGAACTTTGGTGAATTTGCATCTAAAGAATCAAGCTTTTGCAAAATAGGGGATTTGAGAGATCTTTGTTTTCAATTCATCCATTTTCATATCATAGCATTGTTAGAATAGATTCAATTTGTATCTCATTTCAATTCATTCTAGACTAGTTTCATATCAGTTTTTCATCTTATTGCACACAAAAGCCAAAAAAATAAATTAATTTGCATCCATATTTCATTTCTTTCAATCATTTAAATCCTTCGTTTAGGTGTTGCATTGTCACTGATCTCGGTCTAAGTCTGAGAATACATACTCACACCTAATAGAAGATAGTAAATCACCTGGTTAGCTATATTGTTCTTATTTGCAGATTTCTTGATTTGCTAACCTCTAATATTTTACTGAAGTGTTGTGTCCATAGCTAGGTACAATTTTCACACACATAGACACTAGTGCTATGTGTTGGCATGCCTACGTGGAATGTTTGACCTTACCTCACCCTTAGGTCACCTTGTGAGTCCCTAGGTGTAGTTAGTGGGTTAGGGAACCAAGGCTTGAGTCTCATCACTTCCCATTTTCGTGAGTCAACTTCACATGAGTTTTTGAAGGGTTAAATGGAGCCCTAGGGAGTGGTTAGGGTTAGTTTTAAGTACCCCAATTCATGTACATAGGTATGGGGGTCAAATTTTACCCTTTTCTTCAACCAAAGCTCCCAAAAGGCCTCTCAAAGAGAGCCTTCTTTGAGAGTGACGAAATTGGGTATGCTTCCAAGGTTAGTTCCTTCCCCAATGTCTTGATTATCCTTCCATTCTTTAGTTAGGAGCATGTGACAAGTTAAAAAGAACCAAGATATCTACCTCACCTTGGGATGAGGGTAGGAAAGAGGAATGTTTTGCTAATAGGAAAGTGAGATTAGGAAGAGAAACACTTCTACCTTATGCAATCTTTTTTTTGAAGAGAATTCACCTTGGAAGATCTAGTGGCTTAGACAAGGAGAAAGGAAAAGCTAGGGAAGGGAAGTTTGAGCTCTCCATCAAATTTATTTGTTTCATACTTATGAAAGAAGATAGGTGCATCTATCATGGAAGTATTGTTTTAGGTAATTGTATAGTATTGTTTAAATATGTTGTGAAATTGTTGTGTTGTTCTTTCAAAATGATTTCATGAAGTCTTCTTGTTTTCTCTTTATTTTGTTGTATGAATGTTATGGGAGTGCAAGACTACACTCATCCTTGGGAGGATTTGAGAGTCTTGGGGTGAAGGGATTAGTTGGGAAAACCTTTTATGTAGAACTTGGATGTATGGGCATCCTTGTAGCCTACTTGTGTTGCAAATTGGGGGCCATAAGGGAGTTGAATTGTACTCTATGAGATGAGCTAGCTTGTTTGGGTTAAGCCTTGTGAAGGCATGATTTAATTGAGAAGAAAGGAATTGTTATTGTTTGAGTATGGCCTCTCCAAAGGGTTGTTTCCACCTTCACCCATTGTTGGATCAGATATGATCCTTTGTGCAATGCTTGGGAATGGGAGTAATTGTGTTATTTTTATGTTTCATGTTGTTGTGAGTGTATTGTTTGATTGTTACCTATCCTACCTTGTTTCCCCTAGCTCGGGGGTGGCCATATAATGGCCTAGATTGGGAGGTGAGCCTCCATGGTGATGTACAAAATGTTTTGTTGTAGGTTGCATGAAGGATGTACAGGAGGAAATTCTTTATGATAATGTTTTCTTGAGAAAGTTTGAAATCTATGAAAGATTAGATGATTCTTATGTAATAGTTTATTATTGTAGAATTTTCATATGTAAGGATTATTTCCTTTGTATATAAATTTCAATAGGATTGAGTAAGGATGAATATTTTTATTCTTGGTTTGTTGTATAGAATTGGGACAGTATCCTTAGGGATGTTAATACTATTAAGCTTATGAGGAATGCAAAAAATCAAGTTATTTCCCTATGTGTTAATTTCTTTTATGAGACTATCTCTTTCTAAAAAATGTATATTTAGTTTTGGTTTGGATAGTATTAATGTTCAAATCATTCCTATAATATTTCTAAAAATTTAGATACTTCATGTGAAAATATAGCAATGAACTTAAATAAATGTGAATTTTAATCCTATTTACTGCCATGAGGAAAGTACATAAAATAATATTTAATTAGTTTTTTTGTAGTACCTATGTTATTGAAATTAAAAATTTACTGTAAATTGTTCACTTTTTTTATGCATATACACACATTCATAAAGTAGTATTAGCTTTTATTTGGATTCTTTTATAGGTTGTAATACATTAAATATAATCTCTGTCGAGGAAATCTAAAAATTAAAATTAGAAAACTTGCACTGTACTATAATAGAATATATGTAAACAAAATTTCTATTTTAAATGTAAACATATACACCTTAGATCACATATACCCTATGGTACATGCTTCATGAAATATTTCCTTTTATGCTACTCATGATCTTAAGTAGATATTCAAAAAAAAAATTCCCTAAGCTAAATATATACATATACATATACATATACATATACATATACATATACATATACATATATACATATATATATATATATATATATATATATATATATATATATATATATATATATATATATATATATATGTTTTATATACATATATATAAATCTATGTTAAAAGACATCAATTACACCATACATATTTATTTTCAGAATTAATGGAAACCTATGTGTACTATTTGAAATCAATTACAATAATATATTTTATGTGATATATAAATATAAATTATATATATATATATATATATTAATAAATTCATATATTAACTTATGAAATCAATAAATTATCAGGTATATTTATGATACAATAATATATATATATATATATATATATATATGTGTGTGTGTGTGTGTGTGTGTGTGTGTGTGTGTGTGTGTGTGTGTGTGTGTGTGTGTGTGTTATTATATTACATATATTTGTTTAAAACCTTACACAAAAATAAACATTAGCATTTTAAACGTTAGTAGCTAAACATTACAAAATAAAGAAACACAATGATTTTGTAAAAAAAATTAATAAAAAAAATGTGGGTTCGGCTAGGAGCCAAGATCCCCCCCGCTTTCCTCCACTCACAGTGGTCAACAATGCCGTGACCAATGGAGTGTGGCCACAACCGCCATAATGGCCAAAGCCACTGTGTGTGGCCATGACCACACACAGTGACTGTGGTCACTATGTGCAGCCACAACTGTAGTAGTGGCTAAGGCCACTAGGAGTGGCTAGGACCCCACTATGTGTGGGTAGGCCAAGAGCTAGGCCGAGGATGGCCATGGATGCCGGTCTAGTTCCTCCAAAAAAAATATAGTGATTTTATTTTATTTTATGCTTTTTAATATTAAAAAAATGAAACCCCATCTTCCAATAAGTTAAAAAAACCATTAAGGATTTTTAAACAAAATGAATGCATGCCGAGAGTTGGGGTAAATGGAATTCCCCAAAATAATTTTAAAATAAAACTAAATTAAACCCGGATTTATCTAAAAACATTGCAGACAGATTCTTTCCCAAAACAAAACAAATCTATCTAAATTTTACCTTGCAGAAATAAATGTTTAGTGTTTTTGTCAAACCCTAGGTAGACATGGGAGGAGTTTTGCACCTTTGTGGATGTACTTGATTCAAGCACAAAAACACCAGCATTAATGGATGTAGATGCACACCTATGGTGTGTATATACATCCATTGAAGCTACTATGTTTGCAAAAAAAAACACTTCTCCTACTAACCCCCTTGCCTCTAGCCCTTCTCTGCACAAACAAAATGGCCAGATTAGGTTTTTTACAGCCTTTTAAAATTGGGTCTAACCCTAAATCCGAATTAGGGTTAGGGTTACCCATTATAGGATACTCATTTCTTTTATCCTTTTAGTTTTTTTTTTTAGTATAAAGTGAAACTTTATTATATATCCCACTTTAGACTAATTATTAGTTTGCTTAGTTAAGTGATGTTAATTTGTCTCTTTTAAATTTAATGAAAAATTAGTGTTGTTTTATTATATTCTCTTCTAGAGGTTTGTTATTTCTTCTTATTTAGGAATTTAGAATGGTGGGTTTAGATGGGAAGTGGAGAATTAAATTTGTCTATTAGGACATTATTAAATTTTATTAAGATGATTTTATTGAATAAATCACTTTATTTAATCTTTTTATTATTGTATTGATTTGAGATTAGGGGATAGGAATGGAGATATATTTTTATTTATTTTAAATTGTAGGATATTTTATTTAATTAGTAATTAATTAATGACCTTAATATCCCCTTTTAATAATTGGGTTTTAAGGGAAATTAGTTAATTCATTTAAAATTTCTTAGGGAAAATATTAATATCATAAATTGAATCTTTATACATATTGCATTCTTTTCAAGGGGGTATGTCCCCTATAATTTAATCTATCTTATATTGATGACTTTATAGTTCCCATACCCTAGTTTGAGTTAGGGACTTTCTTTATTACTTAATTGGAATTTGAACTAAGATTTAACCTATTGGATCTTTTATGCCAAACCTAGATAGGGTTATCCCTTTTGGTTTATGTCATCTGACAATAAGGGAATCTTGGCACACTAGCGCATGCCATGATTTCCCTTAGGAGCCATTTTGTGATAGTCTTTTTCCTTGAGTTTTGTATCTAGTAAGCTCATATGCAACCTAGATTGTAGTTTAGTTTTCATTTAGAAAAACAATTTTTTTGTTGTGTTTTGTCCTAGTATTTTGGGCATTACATAAGTAGGTCACACAAGGAGTATGTGTCCATAAAGGGCTTCGAGTTCCCAAGGAGGGGAAAGGAGGAATCGATTGGTGCATGCTTAAGATTATGAGACTGTCAATTCACCTATTGGCAGTATTGCTCCAGTCCTAGAAGGGGAGACTATGATGATCAAAAGAACCTTGCTGAATACACCATTAAAAAAAGAGCCACCTCAAAGAAAAGCTCTTTTTAAAACTCAAGGTAAGCCTTATGGTAAGCTTTGTAGAATCATCATAGATTTTGAATCCACAAAGAATGTGGTCTCAATAGAGATGGTGGAGAAACTCAAATTGAAGAGACTACCACATATAAACCCTCATAAAATTTCTTGGTTAAACAAAAATAAAAATTATAAAGTAGAGGAGCAGACATGGGTAGAGTTTGAAGTAGGTGATTAAAAAGACAAGATGTCATGTGAAATAATTCCAATGGATGCTTTCCACCTTCTCCTTGGTTGTCAATGTAAGTTTTATGTGAAGGCCCAACGTGATGGGGAGAAGAACACTTACCTCATCACCAAAAATGGAAGGAGGTTTAAGATAGACCCTATGTAGGAGCATTTGTGGGAGGACTGTGAATCAAGTGTAAAGTTGGTCAGTGGTAAGGAATTTTTGAATGATGTAAAGGAGAAAGGTTGTCAATCTTATGCCTTAATAATGAAGCCAAAGGAAGGCCCAAAAGAGTTACAGCCTAAGGGAAATAAAGAAATTCCAATAGAGATGCAGAAGTTGTTGGATAAATATCAAGACATAGTAGTAGAAGACACTCCTAGTTCCCTACAACCAATGAGGGATATAATCCACAAAATATACTTTATCCCAAGATCAATCCTTCCCAAAAAAATTGTATACAAAATGATACCCTTGCAAAATGAGGAGATAGGGAGACGAATCCAAGATCTATTGGATAAGGGTCCGATTAGGAAAAATCTTAGCCCATGTGCAGTCCCAAGTGTACTTGCCCCAAAGAAAGATGGAAAGTGGAGATTGTGCATAGATTCTAGGGATATAAAAAATATTACCATTAGGTATAGATTCCCTATGCCTAGGATAGAAGACCTTATGGATCATCTTGAGGGATCATGTTATTATTCCAAGATTGATTTAAAATTAGGTTATCATCAAATAAGAATAAGGTAGAGGGATGATTGTAAAACTTCCTTCAAGATAAATGAGGGTGTTTATAAATGGATAGTCATGCCGTTTGGTCTTAGAAATTCTGCAAGAATATTTATGCACTTGATCAATGAGGTACTTATTCAATTCATTGGAAAAAATTTAATTGTTTACCTTGATGATATGCTTATTTTCAATAGGTATGAGGAGGAGCATATAAAACATATTGAACAAGTGTTGAGAAAGATTCATGAGGAACAATTGATGATGAATTTGGAAAAGTGTGAGTTCATGAAGACTGAGTTGGTGTACCTTGGTTTTGTGATCTCCAAAGGGTATTTGAAGATGGATCCCTCAAAGTTTGAGTCAATCCTTAACTTGCCTACACCTAAATCAATTGGTGATATTAGAAGCTTCCATGGGTTGGAAACCTTTTATAAGAAGTTCATCAGAGTGTTTAGTGGCATTTTCACTCCCATTATAGACACTATCAAGGGTAGAATCAAATGTAAGTTCTCTTGGACCGAGCAAGAAGATAAGAGCTTTGAGTTGTTGAAGAAGAAAGTGGCAAAATTGCCAACCTTGGTGCTTCTTAATTTTGATACGTTGTTCATAGTTGAGTGTGATGCCAGTAAACAAGACATAGGTGATGTTCTCAATTGGGAAGGGCATCTAGTAGAATTTTTCTAAGAGAAATTAAATGAAGCCAAATAGAGGTAATTTACCTATGACCTAGAGCTCTATGCTATGGTCCAAGCCCTTACGAAGTGGAGGCAATACTTTCTTCCAAAAGAATTCATTGTCTTCATGGATAACCATCCTCTTAGTTTCTTAAATAGCTAGGATAAACTAAATCAGAGGCATATTAAGTGGATGGAATAATTGTAAGCTTATATATTTACTATAAATTACAAGAAGGGTACTGATAATAAGGTTGTTGATGCCTTGAGAAGAAGGGTATTTATCATACAATAAATCAATTTCAAAAGCATGGGGACAAAATGTTTGAAGGAGTTATACAAAGAGGATGATGATTTCAAAGTTTCCTATGAAGTTTGTTCTACCTTTTCTAATACTTTTGAAGATGAATTTTCTAATTTTGTGTTGTAGGAAGGCTTATTGTTTAAGGGAAGTTTGTTATGTGTTCCTAAGTGATCCATGAGGGAAAAAAAATCAAGGAGTAACATAATGGAACCTTGGGAGGACATTTTGGTTTGGAAAAAACCTTGGAACAAGTCACTAGATTTTATCATTGGACAAAGGTACAATCTAATGTTAGAAATATTGTTGCAAGTTGTTATATCTATCAAAGGGCCAAAGGTGTATCCTCTAATGCTAGTTTGTATCAATGCCTTCCTATTACCAATAGGCCTTGGGAAAGCATTAGTATGGACTTTGTGTTGGGTCTCCATAAGACTCCAAGGGGTGTGGAAATTGTATTTGTCATTGTAGATAGATTCAATATAATGATTCATTTTGTGCCATGCAAATGCACAAATGATGCATCTCACATAATAGGTCTTTTTTTAAAGGAAGTGGTTAGGATCCATGGTTTTCCTCTTACCATTTTCACTGATAGGTATTCTAAGTTTGTTGGCCATTTGTTGAGAATATTATAGAAGAAATTGGGTACTAATTTGTCTTTCTCATCATCCTACCATCCCCAAATTGATGGTCAAACTGAGGTTGTCAATAGGACCCTAATAAAGCTCTTAAGGTTTTTCACAAAGAAGCATGGGTTGGCATGGGACTTGGTCATTAGTCAAGCTGAGTATGCCTATGATGATTATGTGAATAGGTCCACAAGAAGAAGTCCTTTTGAAATAGTATATGGTTTCCATCCAAGAGGACCACTTGAACTGATGCAGGAGCATCCTGGGTGTAAGAACAATCTTGCATCACCCAAAAATATTTCTATTTTTGTATTCAATAAGGGCTATCTTGTACAGAGTTGCTATTTATGGAAACTTGCTATTTTTAGTAAGTTGGTCTTACGATCTCGGAATGTCTAATTTTACATATGGAGGTTCATCTCAGTCATATCAGCCTGCCAGCAAAGTTTCATGGCTAGATCAGGTGTAGTTTTGAAGATATTGAAGATTTTCGGTATTGGCAGCAGGGTACAGAAACTTCAAACTTAGTTTTGAAGGCTTTAGAGGCCCCGGATGAGGTTGAAAATTTGGGTGATGAGTGCATTGCGCCAATCAAGCCTGTAGAGCACTTCATGGCATTTCCAGAATGGGGTTATAATAGCCAATCGGGTCAACGGGCGATGACTTATGGTCTTCGGAAGTTGGGTCACCTGAAATGGCAGAAAATAATTTTTCTTCAAAATTTCTGTTTGGGTTTCAAAACTCATTTTGATCTGACTTTGATGTGATAAATTGTAAAATAAAATAATTCTAAGTTTGGTCGGCCCTAAGGG
Organism: Chamaecyparis obtusa; assembly: GCA_027943335.1. NCBI lineage: Eukaryota > Viridiplantae > Streptophyta > Pinopsida > Cupressales > Cupressaceae > Chamaecyparis > Chamaecyparis obtusa. Next base: position 428,192 of record BSBK01005861.1, read on the forward strand.
CTAAATTTCTAGAACCTTCTCGGGCGATGGAAATTGCCTATATAAAGAAGGCCCATATTGTTGTCCAGGGCAGTTCTGGGTATTGATTCGAGGGTTTGTCCTACAGAATATTGTAAGGGAATGCCCATGTGGCTTTGCATATTGTAATTCTGAAAGTTTGTAATTCCACATTTGTGGAGCTAATAAGAAGCCAATTTTCTATTCTTGCATATTATTGTTGTTGTTTCTCTATTTTTTTTATGTGTTTGTGGTATTAAGGGGAGCACCCTTCATCATGAACTTAGGGATCTGCAAGGTGTGAATTGGAGAAGTGCTTTGGGTGAATATTTTGCAGTTACTATGAAGTGTATGATCAAGTCAAGATTTAGTAGTTGGAACAAACAATTGCCAAGTATAAGGATAGGGGAAACCTTAAAAGGAGGGATGTTTAGTACAATGTTGGGGATCTAGTGAGGGCTTACCTCAAGAAGGAGAGATTTCCAAAGGGACAACCAACTATGTTGTTGATGAAAAAGATTGGACCCTACAAGATTGTGCATAAATTTGGTCCTAATACATATGAGATTGAATTGCCATCAAGGATTAGGATTTCTCCAGTTTTTAATGTGGCAAGCATATTTCCTTTTAGAGGACCATTGGAGATAGATGCAGGAGTAGATTTTGTGGTAGAAGATGAAGATTGGGTTAGATATTTTCCTCCTAGAAAACCCTTATAGTTGGATTGCATTTTGGGTTCCAAGGTGGTGAAATAAATAAGGAAATGTGTCTACAAAGAGTACCTAGTCAAATAAGTTTATCTCCCTGATTTAGAGGCCATATGGATAAGTGAAGCTATTATCTTAAAGTATGGGAAGACTTTGTAATAGTTTGCAACTCAAGTGACTTGAGCTCTCTTGGCCAAGGGAGTAAGGTGTAGTGGCACCTAGGATGATCCATTAGGGATCTTGATAAATTTTGTGTATTTTTATCATGTTTTTAATAAGGCTTTGTAGGCCATATGTTCATCTTATTTTGGGAGTAAATTATAAGGTCTTAGTGACCTTTGTTATTCATCCAATAACCATAAAGGCTTGATTGACATTGGTGGTAAAAATAGGTTAAAAATTTCCAAGATGTGGAGTGTGAGAATTTTTAATCATTTTGAATCATATTAGTCCTAGTTGATTGGATTAAGAGGTCATTGAATTACATTGGTGTGACAAATGCAAAAAAAATTGTAATATTGTCAATGTTGCTCAAAAGTTGTTTACAACTTTGATAACTTTTGAATTTTTTTGTTTCCAATGGTTAGTAAGTTGGATAAGTGGTTTCAGGTGGTTAGATGGTGTTCATGAGGATTTTTATACCCTATATGAATGAATTCTGATGTATTTTTTTGAAATTTTTGCATGAATTGAATTTTTGGCTCTATAGTTTTCTTGATTTTCTTGAGTTTTCTCGTTGTTCTATGAAAGTGTATGGCTTTGTATAGATAGATACAAGGAAGAATAGTGCATGAAATATTAATGTGATGTGTTAGATTTAATTTCCAATTGGTTTGAATTGATTTGAGTTTGTAGGCTGCAAGTTACATTCATTTCTTTTTGATAGGTTCAAGAAGTTTTCAACCCTAAGGGTTTGGACTCAAATGGACAAAACATTCCATTGTAGAAATTTCTTAAGCCTTTGGGGAATGTTGGGAAACATTATATCATATTTGTTACAATTAGTTTTGGAACTATGGAGGCAAGATTTGAGAAGTTTTGTGATGCCCTAGGCTTGGCATGACCATGTGACAAGCTTGATTTATGAAGAAAAGGAATTTCAGAGGAACCCTTATGGTGTGTGAGAGTAAACAATGGTGGATTTGGAATCTTTGATGATAGACAGACTAAAAAAAAGTCTCTTTTCACCTTTAATTGATTGGTGAAGAGTTTGAGGCTATACTTCATGTAGTAGCCCTATTAAAGATCGAAAAGACAAATTGGAGGGCTAGTTCTAATTAGGTCTCCTATTAGGCCTAAATTGTGAAGTTTGGGATGTCAGGTTTTGACAGTGGTCCCAAGGGGTCTAGTTGATGGTTCTTTATCAATTAATCATGAGGAAACACCCACACACTTCCTTTAGTATGTTGGTGAAGAGATCCTGATAAGAAAGGGGTTAGGTTGTACCTTGGGTTGAAAGGACTTGTGGTGAGGATTTGAATCTCCTTGAAAGTTTTGGGTTTCTCTAGGACTTGGTCAGTATGGAAAGACTAAGAAAATGCTAAGTTAAGTGGTATAACCAAGAAATAATTTAATCTCTCTGCATCAAAAAATGAGAGATTTTCATCCATATAGTTGATTTGAAAATGGTTTAACAAGAGACTAAAGTGGTTTTGAAATGTGAGATAGGTTTAATGGGCATTGTGGACACTAAAGTCCACAATATAAATCCTATCAGCTAATAACTATATTTTTTATTATAAAGAGAGGATGTGGAGAATACATGGTTTAGTTATGTCTCATCTTGCATGTTTTTCTTACAACCCTACCACTTCATGAACTATAGTACTCCTTTATTTATGATAGAGGGATTCAATTTATTCTACCATATGATCAATATGAAAATAAAAATATATTAGTTTGTAGGATTAAAATAATAATAATGATATAAAACATACATATATTAAATATTAACATGTATAACATAGGCTAAGAGATTTCCTTTAAGAGACACCTATTGCACCTTACAAATTGATGAAAATAGGCACCTTGAAAAGGATGTCTTAGTGCATGTTATATATACTTAATATTTAAGAAAATATTTTTAAAAGGATATTATATTTAAATATTATTATAAATATTATATTATTATATTTAATAATATAATATTGATTTAAATATCATTTTTTTATGATAAGTGCTACCAAACGGGGGAGCTCCTTGTATTAATAACTTGGAAGGATTTTTGTTTCATCAATACATAATAGGAACCCTTCACTACACTACTTCAAAATCCAACCCACTACAATATTGCTAGAAGTACCATTACTTAATACACAAAGATAAAAAGCCATCACAAGAGAGCATTCTAATACAATCTATGTACTCATTATATAAATTATATTGGTTCCTATATTTAATACATGCATCACCTCTTCAAGAGCCAGTAATCCAAGATTAGCATTAATAAAAAAACATGAATTCCTTCAACATTCCTTAATTCACTCTATTTTTGAACAAAGACCAAGCCTTCTACATATTTTTTTCCTTCTACAAACAAATCAAAAATTCCTAGCATCACCTTAGATTAACGAATGGTTGGGTTTCTCTCCACCATATTCCTTAGTTTCTCCAAATATATATCACTTACCACCCTTCTAATGATTCTGCAAGGCCATAATGAACTTCTCATCACTTAAAAAAAGGGAACAAAAAATCTTTCAAATAATTCTGCATCATACACATTGCCTTCCTTCCACACCTCTTCCCCCATAATTTTCACTACTCCTGCCTTTTCTTCTACCTCTAAGATCTTAAAGAGTCTCTTTATTTGGTTGTGTCGCATTTCCACTATGCATCTGCAATCTATACCTAATTATGAAGCTATCACTACATAGAAGATAATCAAATTATTCCCTTCTATATCATTTTATTTTTTCCTCACACCAATGGATGAATATTTCTAACTTGAAACTACTTGGTCAAACTTCTCATGGTATTCTTCCTCATCTACCCTATCATTTTAGATAGATATCTCCCTATAAAAATTTGAATAAAATCTTGATTTTTGATAGTGCTTTGATATTCATGTACCAATGGAACCAAAATAGTAAAAAATATCATACTTCCTCTTGCCTTTTGACACATAGAAAAGACAATACAACCATGAACTTTAACCCCTTCTAATATATCTATCTTTTCTTAATCATCCCCTTTTTCTTGAAAAAAAAACCAAAGTTCACTACCAATATTCAAATGGTCCACTACATCTTGAATATACATACTTGAGGTAAAATATTTAGCCAATTCCTACTTGCAGGTTAAAATCTAAGCAATTTTTCTTCGAATCAACAATCTTATTTGGTTCTTATCCATAAATTATTTTTACTGAAAGCACATTTTTCATATTTTAACCTCACCCCAACATTATCCAGGAAGTTTTTTTCCTTACTAGGTGCCATGAACATGTGCACAATTTTAACATGTTTACAAATTTCCAAGCATTTTTTGATTTGATCTACCTAGGGCTTCAACTTCCAACTACAAAATTGTTCTCTAAAAACAAAATTGATACAAAACTATGGGTCCCCTTCGACCTCAACTACTTTAAATTTTTTTTCTAAGAAATAAATCAAGCCTCTATAGAAGGCTTCCAACTCTGCCTTATTGTTGTTTGCTGAAATTATATCTTTTCACCAAAGCTCCTACTATGTTGCCGCAATCATCTCTGATCACACACCCAATACCCGCCCTCCAAGATTACCTTTTGTTGCACCATCAAAATTCAACTTCACTTTTCCCTATTCTCAGACACTTGAAATAGCTTCCTTCCTAGACTTAGCTTTATTAGTGATATTAACAAAGGGGGAAATCAAGCCACTCCACAAGTTTTGAACTTCATTATCCCGTGTTGAGAAATATTTGATTTTCTTGTTCTAATGTTAACTGCTTCACAAATACCTGTGTGCTAAAATGTTGACACACTTCTATGAGTTATTATATCTAATATTTCTCAAGAGTGAGGTCTCAAATGGTGACTCATAGCTCTCTATTCATGGATTGCAAGGTTTATAATGGAGGCCCTTAGTTTAGACCTAATTTGTGCCCATGCAAGTACACCATAGAACGAGAGATTCAAAGAGTAAAAATAAGAGTGCTAGTCTCCATGATCATCAAATATGCATGCAAATGAAAATGGAAGCTATTCTATATGATAACAATGCATGAAAGAAAACTAATTTATGAAAGGAAATATGCATGCACGATTATTCTATGAAATGAAATATGAATCTAATCTAACATGCAAGTGCAAGAGTAATCTAAATGGATTACTATTAAGGCATGAGAGAAGAAGACAAGAAAAGAGAACTTGCAATGTTCAAGCTCAAGTGCTCATATTCTCCTCCAAAATCGCTCTCCAAACCTGTAGCATAACAATAGCATAAAATCTTGGATCCCTAAAATGAGAAGGAGAGGATTCCTTATAAAAGATTTAGAAATGAATAGATGGTCAAGATTAAGAGGAAAAACAAAATGAGCAATGGTGGAGATTAAATCTTGGTTGATCCATGTGCTCAAGATTCTCAAGAGGCAAAATCAATAGGCATGATTAAGAGGCAAAATAATGAGTGGTTGAGATAAAGAGGCAAAAACTTTTTTCAAAAAGTCAAAAGATTCTATCTCATTGGAAAGTGCACTTTTCTTTTTCTTTTTCTTTTATTATTTTTAGCAAAGTGATTTCCATTATTTAATTAAAATATTTTTTTATTTATTTAAAAATGGATTTTTATTTAATTAAAATGGAGCATGTTATTTTAATTAAATGAGACTTAGGATAAATGATCAAACCTTAGGAAATATTGAAATTATTGAATTAATTACAATTTCATCAAGGAAATTGATTTGAATTGAAAATATTGCAAGGCATTGATTCAGGAAATTGATAAATTGGTTCCATCATTTGATAAATTGAAGAATGGGGGCCCATAGTCTAGGCGACCATTTTAGGGTGCATACATTTTCCCCTCTTTGACTAATGTGTGATTTTTATGGGAACACATGTAGTAAAAGAATGCAGTTAAAGTGTGAGATCGATTTAGGATTACAGAACAACCCAGACGTATGATCGATGAACGGGAACACATTAGGACAAAGATAAGCTGATTGAAAAAGACAAGGTCAACCCCCCTGTAAATAGGTAATTGGCATGTCCAAGATAAGAATATCAAGCAAGGTTGCCCCAAGCGGAACAATTGATAGGATTCATAAAGCTGAATCAAGGATTGAAGTTTGATAGGTACTGCCCCCTTGTGACCAAAATTGAAATGAGATAGAGGAGAATAATAAATTGATAAATTTAATCAAATCAAACTAAAAATAAGGTTCTTGATGTAAGATGAAAGATATAAGGATCATAGAACCAAGGTAGATCATCAAACATGAAACATTATGCCCCAAGGTTGAATTAGAAGAAAAGAAGTGGGGTGAAAGTGAATGGAAGATAGAAGTTTGGAAGAGGTGGAAAGAAATGGAGAAAGAGGATTTGCCTTAAGAAACAGAATGCCCCAAAATCAATCAACTGTTTAAGATAGAAAATTTTGATTGAGATCACAAAAGAAGATAAGGAAATGAAGATCAAAACATGACCATAGTTGATTAAAAGTCCAAAAGAAAGATGAAGGAAAACCCTCTCAAAATCATAATGCAACCTAAAAATGCAAATTAACATGAAGTCTAACAATGAAAGCTACATGAAAATGTAAAGGTGTACTTGCAATAGAGCAACTGTAACATAGGATTTTGTGTTCATCATTCATTAGAAAATGTTGAGGTACTTATTTTCATCATTGGTCCATTATTAACGGACATCGAAAAATCACACAATCATCACTAGTCACAAGCGCAACTATGAAGATATGAATGTGATTTATATCAGATTGGAATGTGGAAAGATTCTAACATAAGCATCAAAGACATAAAGGTCAAGATGAATTCGATGTTAGCTTACCCAATTTAATGTAGCAAAACCATGCTCGCATCAAGGCATAGATGCCGGGATGACCATAAGAATGGTTGTGCAAAAATAGTCAAGGATGATGCCTCAAATCTCCTAAGTGTTTCAAGGGGACAACAAGAGACACTCTAGAGTTTCAAGACCACACCCACAAGCAGAAAGAAAACAAAAACATGCCCCATGCCCCAAGTCCTCTAGCTATGCATACCATAGAGACTTATTAGACAAGGACACTCAAGGAAAATCAATAACAGTCAGCACATAAAGAAAAGATCATGACATAACTTAAGCATTAAGTGTTGTGTTTAAAAATTTAAGTGTGTTAACTGATACTGAGTTCTGAGGATAAGGATCAAAGGCTTGCAAGAAGGTAAGATCACATGACAAAACTGGGTAAGACCAAACTGATAAGTGTTAAAAAACACTCGATGTTAGGGGTTGTGTTGAAAAACATAGTTGGGGTGGTGTTGAAAAACACCGTTTGTGAGGTGTCCTAAAGACTAATGCATCCAAGAGACCAAAGCTAACACAGTTATGCCTCCTAGACAAAGACAAAGACCAATTCTAAACCAAGGCAACAAGGACAAGGCATGATGGAGAAAAGCTAAGTGTTGAAGACGCATGCTAAGAAATAGGGGTGCAAAGGCCTCAAGTAGTGCCCGTTTCTAGGTTTTCACCACTTGGTTTTTATTGCAAATATTTTTTATTTTTTATTTTTTATTTTTTTTTCAAGACTTTTTATAATTTTTTTGTATTTTTTCTACCAAGGCGCTTGTTTCCAGGTTTTCACCAAGGCACTTTTTCTATTTTTTTTGAATTTTTGAATTTTTTGATTTTTTTGGTATTTTTTGAATATATAATTTTTTTTGGAGATACATCAAAGCTCCTAGTGCTAGGTTTTCACTAAGATGATCATTTTTTTAGCACATTTTCTAATTTTTAGAATTGTTGACAATATATCATTTTTTAGGATTTTTTCGAGATCAATAAGTTTGTACAAAGTATGCCCCCAGATAGAATGGGCATCATGGATAGAACTTCTTTAGGTGCAAGACATTGATAGGATCAGGGAGTTGCTCTCCCACTGCTATAGATAGTAAATAAGCACCTAACCCAAAAGCTACTATAATGATGTAAGGTCCAAGCCAATTAGGTTGAAATTTTCCCTTTTGATCTCTATGATGTTGATTCTTAGGATTTTCATGTAGGACAAGATCTCCCACTTGGAATTATCTAGGGTGAACCTTTTTGTTGAAGGCTTTGGACATGTGCTTTTGATAAACCCTCATATGGTCAACTGATGCTTGATGTTTCTCATCTAGAAGCTCTAACTCTTGAAGTCTCATGGCACGGTAGTCTTCATTTGTAACTAGACCTTTGAGGGAAACTCTAAGTGAAGGAATATCAACCTCTAAAGGTAACAATGCTTCAGTTCCATATGTAAGGGAAAAAGGAGTAGCCCCAATAGGAGTACAAATACTCATTCTATAGGCCCACAAAGCCAGATTTATCTGTAAATGCCAATCTCTACCACTCTTACAAATTGTTCTATGTAGGATTTTAAGAATGGTTTTGTTTGATGCCTCTTCTTGACCATTTCCTTGTGGGAAGTAAATGGAAGACCAATGTTTCTTAATCTTGAATTTCTTGCAGAGTTTCTTAAGGTCTTTATTTTTGAACTAGCCTCCATTGTCAGTGATAATCTCAAAAGGCACTCCATATCGACAGATGATATGGTTTAGAATGAATAGATAAACTGTCTTCCCCAAGGCAACATAAAGTGGGATAGCTTCTACCCATTTAGTGAAGTAATCAGTAGCAGTGATAATAAACTTGTGTCCACCTAATGAGTTGGGATGAATCTGCCTAGCAAGATCAAAGGCCTAGCGTGAAAATGGCTAATGAGATATAGAAGGAATGAGCTCCTTGCTTGGAGCATGTACCAGGTTACCATTATTGGAAAAATGGTCAGCGCTCCCCTCAGGATTTATGACATGGTTTAACCACCTCCTGTGTCTTCTATAAGTCTAGTGGTTGTATTAGGCATTAATAGGTCAATCTTTTAGTGCAATGAAAACCACTACTTGTAACAAGTGGTATCAGAGCTTGGTCACAGGTTTGAATCCCCTCGAGTAATGCTGAGGGGGAGATTGTTGGAAAAATGGTCAGCGCTCCCCTCGAGATTTGTGACATGGTTTAACCACCTCCTCTATCTTGTATAAGTCTATTGGTTGTATTAGACATTAATAGGTCGATCTTTTGGTGCAACGACAACCACTACTTGTAACAACCATGTTTTTGACACTTTTCACATGACTTTGCAAAAGCTACTACATCAATCTACATTGTAGGCCAATAGTACCCCTCCCTAAGCAACCTTTGGGACATGGTAATACCATTGGAATGTCACCCATAGATGCCCTTGGTGATGTCAATTAATGCTTGGTTAGATTCTTCCTTTTATAAGCATCTAAGAAGTGTTCCATCTAGACCCCTCATATACAAATCACTAGAGATAAGGGAATGATGAGAGGCATTTTAGGTAAGGTTTCTATGTTTAGATCAGTTAAAGGTTTTAGGGATAATTCCATCATGAAGGTATGAGTAAATGGCACCATAATGAGATGACTCATGACCAACAAGGGTACACATGACATGATTTTCTTGGGAGTCATAGATAGGGTGATGTAGCTCTTCCACTAGGAATTCAAATCTGGATTCATGTTCCCCTAACTGAAGGAGTGAAGTAAGTGTAGCCATAACATCAGTTGCTTTTTTTTTTCCTCTAGGGATTTGAAGAAATGTGACAAATGTGAAGTATCATTTCAAGGAATCAACCATTTTCTTGTAAGGTACCAGTTTCTTATTTTTTGTTTGATATTGATCATTGACTTGGTTGATTATCACCTGTGAATCCCCATAGATGTGTAACTCTATGATTCTCCCTTCTATGGCCATCTTATGTCCATTTGTTAAAGCATCATACTCAACAATGTTGTTTGTACATGGGAACCATAACTTGTAAGACTTAGGAATCATGTACCCATGAGAAGAAACAAACAACACACTAGCTCCTGAACCATTTTGCATAAAGGATCCATCGAAGAACATCTTCCATATTCTTTCAGTCATATACATGAGGTGTTCATCTAGGAATTCAACTTGAATAGGTGCATTATCTTGTATTGGAAAATCAGCCAATTGATCTGCTATGGCTTGTCCTTTGATTTATTTACGCTCAATGTACTCTATGTCAAACTTTGAAAGGATCATCATCCATTTAGCAAGTCTACCTATGAGGGAAGCCGTACCTACTAAATACTTGAGTGGATCTATTTTTTATATGAGGTGTATAGTGTGTGCAAGCATGTAATGTCACAACTTTTGAGAAGAAAACACAACGACAAGGCAAGATTTCTCAATGCTGGTGTAGTTAACCTCATATGAAACAAGAGTGTGGCTAATGTAGTTTATTTCTCTTTCTTTCTCATGTTCATCAAGTTGAGCTAGTAATGCCCCCAAGGAAGATTCTATCACTAAAATGTATAGAATAAGTGGTTTCCCTGGGATAGGAGGCATTAAAATGGGAGGATTTTCCAAGTATTTCTTGATTTGATCTATTCTCTTTTGACAATCCTCATTCCAAACATATTTGACTCCTTTGTGTAAGTTCTTGTTGAAAGGTTGAGCTCTATCTGCCAACTGTGAAATGAATCTCCTTATGGATTGAAGACATCCTTGAAGACTCCTCATTTGACTAATATCTTTAGGAGGTGGCATATCTATGATTGCTTGGACTTTTTAGGGTCTACCTCTATTCCTTTTGTTGAAATGATTAATCCTAGTAGTTTTCCAGAGGTGACACCAAATCCACTCTTTTTAGGATTTAACCTTAGTTGAAATTGTTCCATGCGATCTAGAATGACTTCTAAATCATCTAAGTGTGTGTCTCTTTTCTTTGACTTGGCCAATGTGTCATCCACATAATCTTCCACGTTTCTATGCATCATGTCATGAAAAATGGTTGTCATAGCTCGTTGATAGGTGGCTCCTGCATTTTTTAATCCAAAAGGCATAATGTTCCAACAATAGGTACCCCATGCACAAGTGAATGCAGTCTTTTCTTGATCTTCAAAAGATATCTTAATCTGATTGTATCCAGAAAAACCATCCATCAAGGAATAAATCTCATAAACTATAGTCATATCCACTATCATGTCTATATTGGAAAGTGGAAAGTCATCCTTTGGGCATTCTCTATTGACATCTCTAAAATTTGTGCAAATTCGAATGGATTTGTCATGTTTGGAAATTGGTACAATGTTTGATATCCATTTAGCATAGTCAATAGCTCTTATGAATCCTGCACCAAGGAGTTTCTCTAATTCTGCTTTGACCAAGAGAGCTATGTGAGGATGCATCTTTCTCAATTTCTATTTAATTGGTTTGACACCTAGAGCTATGGACACATGATGCATGATAAGATTAGTGTCCAACCCTAGCATATCTGAATAAGTCCATGCAAAGTTGATATTCTTTTTCTATAAGAACTTAGTGTAAGCTTATTTTTCTTGTGGTGACAAGGATTGAGCCAAGTGTACTATTTGTGGAGCCTCATCTGCACCCAAATTATCTATTTGTGTTGGTTTGATAATCATTGAAGATCTATCTTGAAAGTAGCTAGGGAGATGATCAAGTACCTCATCCTTAGGCACCTCAAAGAGGTTTTCACCCTTGGATATGTCATTTCTTTTTACTTTTTTGGTTCTGACACTGCCACACAGTGGTTTTCACCATCAGAACTGTTATTCTTTTTATTTTCTTTTTTTTTAAATTTTGTGACTAAGGTACTTGATGTCTGGCTCTATCATGCTTGTAGCCGGTTCATTGGTGGAAGAGACTATAGATTCAATGACATTCAAGTAACAGGTTATCTCATAATCATTTTGGAATGTTAAGAGCTCAAGTTCTTTATAGCATTGGGACCAATCAATGAGGTTAGGATGAATAAGAGGTAAGTCAATGACTAGTTCAAGGTTGTGAATGTGAATGATATCATCTCTAGTGACCCAAGAGTTAGAGTCTGTCAAGTATCCTTCTAAGCTACCCAAATCAGGATTCATCCTAACAAGTGAACAATTGTCTAGTAAGGAAACATGTGGGTTCAAATCCTCTAATCCTACAAGTGACTTGTCGGCTACCTTAGGTTGAGAACTATACGTGTGGATGACATCAACATCCTTGTCAACTATGGAAGGTTCTGAGAAGGAGTCCAATTCATACTCATATGAATTTGTTTTTGAAGTTTGACCAAGATGTTTACACCATGAAGGTTTAGGATATCTTGATGTGGAAGTTCTAATGTCATCAAGGGTAACACCTTCTCTCTCCATCAAATGAACAATATTCTTGCATTGACATTCTCTGATAGGATCTTCTACATCTGATTCATCTTGATCTAAGGTTGCAACTGTCTCATGAGTGACTGGACTATCTAAATCTCCCTAAAGGAGATTAGTGGAAGGGACCCAATCTTCACACATATCTTACTGATTTGTCAAATTAGGTATGTATTATGGTTCATCTTCACTATTTGACTCATCAAGGATAGTAGTGTTCTTGTTGTGATTCACAAATCCTAGGCCAACCGTCTTCTTAGACTTGCATCCAAAAAGATCATGATCAAGGGGTTTAGCTCTAGCATCCAATCTATGACTAAGAGGGCCATGTCTAGGATAGCCAATCTATTTGACAAAAGTATACCCTCTTCCATAAGCCTTAGGAGAGGGAGAGAAGTTCTCATTGTGCATGTATTTCTCTTCTCTATAAATCCAATCTTTAACAACCACCTCTTCTTTCTCATCTTGAATAGGCACTGAGGACTCCAAAAACATGCCAAATAAAGTCATAGCTAAAGAGGAAGGTCTCATTTCTTCTGAATGCTTACCATAAGACCTAGGTGAAACTGCTAGTGCTGTGAGGAAGTTGAGTTGATACCACCCCATGCCAAGGTCTATTGACTTGAACTTGTCTTTACATTTAGCTAAATTTGCATTAAAGTCTTCTGCTTCTCTATTGAGGGGAACATGAGCACTCATTGAAACTGAGTTAACAGATAAAGTGTTATCCCTAGGTATAAAAATCTCTATTCCATTGTAGGGGAACTTAACACACTGATGATAGGTACATGGCACTGCTTGCATATCATGAATCCATGGTCTACCAAGGAAGATATTGTACGCAAGGGGGCCAATATCAACTATTTGGAACAAAACATCTTTTTCAATAGGGCCAATCCTAACAGGAAGGATGACAAACCCCTTGGAACTTCTTTCTGCCTCATCATAAGCTTTGATAGTTATATTTTTTTTTAGTATCTATGACTTGTTCAGAATAACCCAATGTCTTCAAAAGACTTAAGGATCAAATATTAAGCCCAACACCCCTATCTATCAACATGCACCTAACATGAGTTTTGTGAATCATGACCTCAATATGAAGAGCAAGATTGTGTAGGTGGCTCAAATCTTTATCATCATCCTTTGAAAAGGTAAGGTAATGAGGGCTAGCAATATGGTTAACCATGTTTTGGAATTGATCAACGTCTAAGTTATTGGTGATGTTTGCTACGTGAAAAGCATCCTTAAGGACTTGCTTGTGTCTCGGGGACAACTCTAAAAGCTCAAAGATTGAAATATGAGATGGGGTTCTTTGCAATTGATCGACAAGATTATAGCTCAACTTAGGATTGACTACTGGTTTTAAGGTGACATTCTTGGATGTCACTTGCTTTGGTTTACTTGGTTGACTTGAACTGGGTCCTCTAATGACAAGGGGACCTTGACTTTGTGTGACATCATTGAGAATTTGAGATGACACTCTAGAGTGAGGATGCCTTAACACCAGGATGAGTTCTTCATCAAAGGTAGGAGGAGATTCCATGTCTAGATCATAACCATAGGGATCTTTATTCCTCATCATGTTGACATTCTCTTCTACAACTTCAAGCATGTTGACAACATTCTCTACATTTGTGTAAGTGTAATTGACCTCAGCCTTTCCATTCTTAGGTTTAGAGGTTTCTCCCTTCTCATACTTGGGCAAAGGTTCTTTGAATGCCTTATGGTTTACATTGGTGTTCAATCCATCTACCTTAAGTTTTCCATTCTCAATGAGATCTTGGATGATATGTTTAAGTTTCCAATAGTTTTCAATATCATGTCCAATGCCATTGTGAAACTTGTAAAAGGATTTCTCATCCCACCAATGTGGCTTAAGATCAGGTATATAATGCTTTACAGGGTCTTGAGGATGCACAAGGTTGTTGGTAATGAGTGTTTTTAAGAAATCCTCATATGAATCACCAAGTTTTGAAAAGTGACGTCTCTCTTTCTTAGGCTTATCTTGGTTTCTTGACTTGTGCTCTTGTTGATTTGATGTGTTGAGTTTCATGGCTTGAACAACACTAGACAAGTGGAGAAAAAATTGATCTTTGGGTTGAGAGGAGTCCACAACTCCATCATTGACCACTTGTTTTTTCCTATTCCAATGTGAGTTCTTTCCTTTATCCTTGTTAGAGTTGTTGTTATTTTGACCATTGCTATTGTTGTTGTTGTTTCCATGTTTGGTCAAAATTCCTTGTTCTCTCAAAACATCCTCAATCCTACATGCGGTTTCAACCGTGGTATCAAAGGTATAAAAAACCATCTTCCTAACTTCATACCACATTTTAGGAACCAAGTTACTAACAAGGATGTCAATTGTCTCATTTTTAGGAATGGTCGTAGAGTAGCAAGAGAATTGTCATCTCCACCTTTGCAAGAAAGTGACAAAGGATTCCCCTTGATTTTGCTTTAAGTTTCATAAGTCCAACATGGTGATAGATATTGAAAGGTTGTATGAAAAGTGTAGGACAAATATATGGATGAGATCCTTGAAAGTCTTAACAAGGGGAGTTATGTTGGTGAGACATTCCATCACTTGACCCTTAAGACTCCTTGGGAACAATCTCATGAGGTACGAGTCATCTTGATGGAACTCAAAACTCATGGTATAGAATTGATGCATGTGATCATGTGGGTCTCCATTCCCATCGTACTTGTCATATTGAGGGATCTCAACCTTTCTAGGGAAGTCTTTCATGTTAAAAATTTTGTCAAAAGGATTAGGAAAAATTGAATCAAGTGAGAATGAACTCTTGGGTGCCAACATCTTTTCCATCATACTCTTAGTTTTTTTGATCTCTTCTTCTTGAGATGGACCTTTCTTCTTAATCTTCTTATCCACATCAAAGTTTTAGGGGACTCTAGCACCCTTGTTGATTAAAATCTCTAGGAACTTGTATTTGTTTTTCTCTAAGTATCTCTCCACATACTACTAGAAGAGTGGTTCTTGTTGTATCTTCATGAAGTCTTGGGAGTTGAGGGAAAAACTTGAGCTACTACCCCCATATTGTGAACCATGGTGATCACATTGTGAAGGTTGTCTTGAGTTCCTAAGAGGTGTTCATCTCCTATAATGATCATGTTGTGAAGCCCTTCTTCCTCTAGGGCTAGGAGATCGTGAAGGTGTTCTTGAATGTCTTCCACTTTGTGGAGTCTTAGGAGGAGTGGATGGAGGAGAGTTGTTTCCACCACCAACATGCATGTTGTTAAATTGACCATTAAGATGTTGGGCCAAGAGTCTATCTTTCTCTTCTTGGAAGGCTCTCTTTTCTATCTCCAAAAAGGCTTGTCTCTCTGACTCTAGGAGTCTAAACTATTCTTCCTTTTCAGCTTGTTCATCGAGGAAGACTTTTCTTTCATGCTCAATTCTCTTAAGTCTTTCACTTATGTATCTTGAAGTTGTTTTGAGTGGTGAACATGGTCTTGAATGTCTAAATAAGTCATTGGTGTATGCTGCATTCACATGAGTGTCACAGGGTTCATCATCTTGGTCTTCATATTGTGATTGTTCTTCTTGATAGGTTTGCCTCTTCTCTCTTTTAGCCCTTTGGTGTGCATCCAAATATCTAGTTGAGATAAGGGGTGAGACTAGTCGATGTGCACGAGAGGAATTGCCAAAAGAAATGTTATCTCTATGTTTTTCAAATATGTCATCAAGGCATTTATCCATTTCTTCCCTCTCTTGTCGAGTCATTGTGTAACTCATATACATATCTGAGTGAGAAGATGTTAAGGGTGTAGTCAACTCACTAAGGTTACTCTTGGAATCAAACCAAACTTCTGAGTTGTTCTTGGGTGATTGATCAAATACGGGTTCTTTTCCCTTACATTTTTGGTGAGTTTGAACTAAGGGTAATTGGTCAAAGACTACTCGAGGTCACTTTCTTTGATATACTTGATATATTATTGTAACTGATATGAAAAAAAGGTACTAGGTGATAGGATGACCCTAAGAACCATTGGTACCAAACCAAGATAGTAAAATCACTCACTTGTCCAAAAGAGAGGTGATAAGATATAATTTTGCAAGAGGCATAAATCAACACTACCACAGAGGTGCCTACTAAATGGGTGAATACCCTAACACATATGGATCAAGAGGATGACTTACCCAAGTTATATTGATTGAATTTGAATTTTTATGGAAGTGAATGGACAAGAGATTACTAAAACTCTCCAAGTGTGTTATCAAAGGATCCAAAGGTTTATCTTCTCAACAAGGACAGTTTCTAGCTCACTGACTCCAAGCAAGGTCACTCATGAAATCAAAGATTACTAGTTCAAGAGGTCAAAATGCAAGAATCCAAGGTGCAAATAGGCTTCTAATAGTAGGGTAAGTGACCCAATCTGACCCGGATCGATTGAGGAAGACTATAAATGATAGGATAGAAAATCAAACAAGTTGTAAAAAGTTGGTTTTTTGACTCGGGAACTTAGTTTTTGTTCATTTTAATTGACCAATGAGATGCATTAATGGATTTTTATCATTAATCAGGCACACAAGACAATAATCAAGGAGTTCAAGAAAACAATTATCTTCAAACAATGAGCAAGGGATAAAATAACCTTGCACATAAACAAGAATAGTGACCTAGTATTCTACTCCCTAAGGACTCTACTTGTGTATGTTCTCAAAATATTTTTTAGTCATGCACATAGTCCTAGAAAATAAAAAGTTGGTTGCACTATGTTTTGTAGTAATGGTCAACTCTACAACTCTTGCAATCTCAAGTGGGTGAAATCCAATCCTGGCGCATCGAGGTTTTCACATAGTTTGATAATTTAATCAATTAGGAGCTGCTGAGGAGATTTGATAGCCCAACAAGAGACCACACCTGTGGAGATTTCTTCCACAAGGACATTTATATAGCGGTTATTGCTCCACGATAGGAATGGCTAATACCGCTTGAGGTTCCATCCACATGGTTTACCCAATAAAGGGAGTGTCCACTACGGTTAACCCTCTCTAACAAGGAAGAATCACAAAATGGACCACATGGGGACTTAGCTCAGATTCAAGGGTTCTGAGTTTCTGATGTTCCCAAAAGGAAATAGAGCATACTCCTCTAGCCTCTTCACCTCACCCAAACATAGCAATAAAATTAATTTACACACTAAGTTGAAATCACCTCACCAAGGTTTGTATGCCAACAAAAATGACTACCGATCTCTCTAAACAGGACCAAGAGAGAACGTACCATCAAGTGTTGAAGACTAAACCAAGTAGGACAATGAGATGATAACAAGTCCTTCCTTACCTACAAGGGGTTGTATCGTCAAGAAGAGCTTCACATGTAAGACAAGCGAATGAAGCCCACTCTCTCAAAAATGCCAAAAATAGTGTTCATAGGGCCTAATTACTATGTGAAACATATATGCAAGAAAGAAAATCTAGATTCATTCTTTCCTTTAGAGCAAAAATTAAAAATGTGATCTATGAAAGGAAGAAACACTCAAGTCAAACACATGAGAGGTTCATTTTTCTTTCCAAAATCCAAATGTTATAGAGATGCAACAAAATACCTCAAGTCCAAAGCAACGCGCTTAGTAGATTTTACCTTATTTTTATATTTGTTGCGCTTTTCTATGCAAGCATGCCACAAACACTCCAACAAGCAAGACAAGCAAACAAACAAACAAGATATGCAATGTATATTCAAATTATGCAAACCCTAGGGTTAGATCTAAAAAAAAATTGTTAGGAGAAATAATAACCAGTAAATAATCCAAATGACAACTCATATCATGCATTGAACCATGTGAAAAATAAGTGCATACTCATCACAAAATTTTATTTTTTTGCATTTGACCTAGTCAACAACATCTTTTTTTTTTATATGATTTTGGCCACAAAAATAGAAATGAAAAATAGAGACCCTTGCTAAAAAATAGAGAGCTTCAAAAAATGTAAAATTTTTGGAAAAATTCCTTAATTTGTGCCCTAGGGACCCGATTTATCAAAACATACCAGTTTTCAAAGATTGAATTTTTGAGCCATATTCATGAATCATAATAAAAAACAAAAAGAACATTCTATTTGTAAAATTCTCATAACTTTCCAAAAATGAAAAATTTCCAAAAAATACGGAGATTTGCGACCAGAAATGAATTTTCATTGAAAATAATAAAAAAACCATAACTCATAGGAAAATGATTAGAAAAATCTAAGCTTCGGACTGAGACATACTATGATGATCTCCCACCTACAAAAAAACATTCAGACCCAAAATCCCAACCGTTCAAAAGATATGATCAAATATTTCAAAAAATCCTAGGTTTTTGTCTTCACGCAAATTTGCACAAGGGTTAGGCTTGAACAACTTCAATAAAATAACCATGTAAAGATTAGAAAATCTGAATAAAATGAAGGAAAATTAGGAGCATCAGCCCCACGGTGGGTGCCAAAAATGTGTGCTAAAATGTTGACACACTTCTATGAGTCATTATATCCAAGATTGCTCAAGAATGAGGTCTCAAATGGCGACTCATAGCTCTCTATTCATAGAGTGCAAGGGTTTATAATGGAGGCCCTCAGTTTATACCTAGTTTGTGCCCATGCAAGTACACCATAAAATGAGAGATTCAAAGATTAAAAGAAAGAGTGCTAGTTTGCATAATCATCAAATATGCATGCAAATGAAAATGGAAGCTATTCTATATGATAACAATGTATGAAAGCAAACTAATCTATGAAAGAAAATATGCATGCAAGATTATTCTATGAAATGAAATATGAATCTAATCTAACATGCAAGTGTAAGAGTAATCTAAATGGATTTCCATGGAGGCATGAGAGAAGAAGGCGAGAAAAGAGAAGTTGCAATGTTCAAGATCAAGTGCTCAAATTCTCCTCTAAAATTGCTCTCCGAACTTGCAGCATAACAATAGCATAAAATCTTGGATCCCTAAAATGAGGAGAGGATTCCTTATAAAAGATTTAGAAATGAATGGATGGTCAAGATTAAGAGGCAAAAGTTAATGAGCAATGGTGGAGATTAAATCTTGGTTGATCCATGTGCTCAAGATTCTCAAGAGGCAAAATCAATAGGCATGATTAAGAGGCAAAATAATGAGTGGTTGAGTTAAAGAGGCAAAAAACTTTTTCAAAAAGTCAAAAGATTCTATCTCATTGGAAAGTGCACTTTTCTTTTTATTTTTATTTTATTATTTTTAGCAAAGTGATTTCCATTATTTACTTAAAATATGTATTTATTTATTTAAAAAGGGATTTTTATTTAATTAAAAGGGAGCATGTTCTTTTAATTAAATGAGACTCAGAATAAATGATCAAACCTTAGGAAATATTAAAATAATTGAATTAATTATGATTTGATCAAGGAAATTGATTTGAATTGAAAATATTGCAAGGCATTGATTTAGGAAATTGATAAATTGGTTCCATCATTTGATAAATTGAAGAATGAGAGCCCATAGTCTAGGCAACCATTTTAGGGTGCATACAATACCTACTTTAAATTTTCCTATAACTTCATCCACCTTTAAGGATTTATTATAGAATATCACCATGTTTCTCTCTTTCTACACTTTCCAAACCACCATCAAGGGAGAAACCACCCAAATATTACCAAAAGCGTATTCTCTCCCAATCAAAGGCCAACTAAGGAGGAAATCTTTAATAACAAATTTTATCTCATTGTCTTCCATTTTAAGGAATCTTCCTACTATTCCCAATATTTGGAGGCAAAGAGACACCTCAACAGAAAGTGATTTATGCTCCAACCATATCCAAAATAGAGGATGCAAAAACTAAGTCATTCTATTCCGACTAATCTCAATCTGTCACTAGTCAAAAAATCTCCATGTAGAGTTATCCAGGGAAAATCTCCTACTTTTGGTAAAACATTTTTGTACCAACATAGCTTAGTAGGTGAATCTAAATTCCTTCTCTATATGTTTTGCACAAAATAAACCAAATGAGTAGAATATTTCCTAAATTTTGGCATGCACCAAATAATTTCATCTCCTTCTCTTGAAAAAATTTGTACACAAGATTTCTTTAATTTTGACTTTTTCTTCAACTGGAATGGGTAAGTTCTTGATTAAGGCCCAATTACAACATTCCCCATCCCTATCCTCTTACAAATCCATGTAATCCATCACATGAGATCCACATCCAGCCTCCACCTCTATGATCCATTTTGAAGAGCCTAATAATTTGGAAATTGATTCTTCTCCATTCCATGATTCTTGGAAAAAGTCATCTTTCCACTTGTTACCAACTAATACAGGAGCATCCTAGGTTGCCTTGTTATCCTACTCATTTTGTTCATTCTACCAGTAAGTGCTGAGTTGCAGTCATTATTGAGTTGCAGTCTTTGTCAAGTGTTCCTATGTGTCAAGTTGTCCATTGTTGGCTGAGTGTTCATATATGTGCCGAGTTACTCAGTGTTGGCCGAGCATTCCTTCTTGTGCTGAGTGAGCCTGTTATTTGTTGATGTTTGATTCTTCTTTGACTGAGTTTATATGTGATAGGTTCTTAGTTAGATCTAACTCATGTATTTAATTTAGGTCATGAATTTAATGATTGAGATCTTGTCTTGGGATATGTGCAAACCATTTTATGGTCGACCTTCTTTATGTAATGATCTAGAATATTTTATAAGTTGTTTTGGCAAGTATAAATAGGGGTGTCTAGGTATAGAAAGTGGTAGTAGAAGTAGCATAGGTGGTAGGAAGATAGAAGGGAGAGTCTAAGTCTGAATATTGATAAATCTTTGTTGGTCGTAACTTGGAAGGCCTCACAGCCGGCCATGTATGCAAAAATTTGGATGATTCAATAAAGTGTTTGTGTTCCTTCTCTCCTTGGTGTTGTTCTCTATGTTGTGTATTTACTCTATGTTTACTCTGCAAGGTGGACGGATAGTTAGGTGTGCTTTGGCCCTAGCTCTTCAGATCCCTCCTTGCGTCACCAACTCTTCAAGATAAATGCTCCATTATTAAACCTTTTCTCTCCCAAATAAGTCTTCATACTATTGATCCACCTCTCCATTATTTGTGGTTGTATGGATTCTAATTGGTTCATCTATATCTAAATATTTTTATGCATCAATTTGTACCATTGATTATATGGTTGTCTATAAATCTTTCGCATTAGTTTTGCACCAAGTGCCAATTTTTGCCAACCCATTCTCTTGATACCAAGCCCTCCTTCTTTTGACAAACAAACTATCTCCCAATTCACTAATGAAATATGATATTACTATTTTTCCCCTTCCCACAAAGTTTTTTTCATAATGCCTTCCAATCCAAATATGGTGTTGTTGGTGAGTTTAAAATAGGACATCATATAAATGGGAACCACTAATAATACTACCTTAATCATCAATATTATGCTCTCCAATGAAATTCTTTTAATTTCCCAATCATCCCTTTGTTTCTAGAATTTTTTAACAGTTCTTCCCAAAAGGGAGGATCTACCCAATCCAATAAATAAAGGAGCCTCAAAGTATTTTACAGGAAAAGATGCAACTGAAAAACTCAATAATTTTCTAATCTTTTTTGTACTAGATTTTTAAAATTAAAAAAGAAAATACTCGATTTATCCTTATTAAAAACCAACCTTAGATTTTGGTATCTGCCTCTAAATTTTCTTCAATAACTTTTACTTCATGGAAATTAGTCTTCTTTAAAAAGAATTGTGTCGTCTGCAAATTGGGCATGGGTGACTAGTTCAAGATTCTTATCAACCAAAATACCTTTCCAAATCCTATCCTCTCTAAGTTTTCAAATAATTCTTCCCATAACTTCTTCCATCAATATAAACAAAAGTGAAGAGATCAAATCTCCCTGACAAATTCCATTTGAAGGCTCAAAAAATCTACACATTGAGTCATTTACTACAATAGAGAAACATGGGGAGAAAAATATAGAATTTGATAATTTCTATCCAATTTTCAAAAAATCAAAATCTTCTAAAAATATCTAAAAATAATCCACATTGCACTCTATCATCCACCTTGTTAACATCCAACTTAATAAACATTCCTTAAAAAATTTCAGCATTGAAAGAGTGAATCGTCTTTGTGGCAAAAATGATGTTATATGAGATATCTCTTCCTAGAGTAACACCATTATGCTCTTTCACAATAATTTTCCTCAATATAATTTTTAATTTGTCAGCCAATTCCTTTGAAATGATTTCATAAATAGTACATTGCACAAAGAGATTTGCCTATAATCTACTACGAGATACACTTCTCCTTTTTTTGGAATCAACATTATTATAGTATTATTAATGTCACAAATTATGATTTTTTCAAAACTATTTAGCGACGTCTCAAACCTCGTGCTAAAAAACTCCAACACACTTGAAAAAACTTTACTAACAAACCATTTGGACCTAGAGTTTTATTATGGTGTACAATTGGAACATTGTTTTCGTAATCTCTTGTTGAGGAAATTTATCCATAATCATTTTATTATCTTTTTTAGAGACACATTTGGGGATCACCAAAATGATTGAGTTATTATTATCCACTCCATCTACATCCTTATTTTCCAAAATTTGTTGAAAGAAATTGATCACTTCCTCTTCTATATCAGAAGAGTCCCTATATACCTTGACACCTAGCAGAAAAATTTCCTCAATTCTATTTTTCTCCCTGCAAGTTCTCACCAACACATGAAATAACTTAATGTTCATAGCCTCCCTGTAAACCAATTCTATCTCATTTTTTCCTTCCAAAAAATTTCCTCCCATAATAAAATTTCACTAAGATGTTTCTTTAAAATTCTTTTTCTTTTAAAAAATCTTCCAAAAATATCTTATCTTTAATTAATTTCTTGTTTAACTCCAACAATTTCTTTTCCACCAATTCTTTCTTCATAAAATATTCTTAAATAATTCATAATTCCAACATTTTAATTAATTTTTTTATGAAACCCAATCTTTTGATGATTTCAAAACTCATTTTTATCCTTGAGAATTATCACATTCTATCCACTAGGCTTCAATTTTCTCCTTGAGGTCTAGCGCTCCCCACCACATGCTTTCAAATTTGAAATATCCTCTTTTAGGATGCTCACTACTATCAAAATCTAGAAGAACAAGGATGTGATCTAGCATTGAATATGGAATAAATTCAGAGGACCAAGCAATATTACTATTTAACTAATAATTTCCAATAAATAATTTCTCCAATCTTTTTGATATATTTGTAAAACATGCTCTTCTATTTGTGCATGTGAACACTCCATTTTTGGGATGCAATCAACCATATTCGTTTGATCAATAAAATCTCTAAAATATTCCATGACTCTATTCATCCTACTTATACCCCTGCTCTTTTTAGTCAAGTCCATAATAGCATTAAAGTCTCTACCCATGATTACTTTATCATATTCTAGATACTTAAATTTTCTTAATATTAAATCCCACACCTTAGCTTTATCCAACATCTTGATAGGACAATAAATATTAAAGAGAGGAAATAATACATTTTAAAACCTATTTTTTTTTAATCTTACACACCACCTAGTTGTCATCTTCTGCCTCCAAAGAATCCTCTAAATAGTCTGCATTCTAAAGAAAACCTAGTCCACCTATACTTCCACGTGTGTTGAAAAATATCCCCTTATGGTGTTTTAAAAACCTTTTAACCTCATTAGAATTGATTTAAGTTTCCTAAAAAATGATTATTTCCATATTTTCTTTTTCCAAATTGCACTTAACTATGTGTCTCTTTTCAAAGGAAGATAATCCTTGACATTCCAGGTAAGAATCATCATGCTTCTCCATGGGAGGTCTTGACTCCCTTGGGTTTATTAAAAAATATTTAATTCTTAGAAATCCTCTCTCCATTTCTTCATCCTTTCTATTTTTATTTATTAGTATTTGAGTCTCTATTTTTCTCACCATACCAAAAAGCTAACTACCAATTGATTTATGTTTCTTAAATTCACAATATCTGTCTTACCACCACCTACATGGTCCTCATCAAATTCTAGCATCATTTCATAGAAAGAACCATCCTCATCAATTTGGTTATTATGAGGCTCCATTGTCATTTCTTTATCCCACTTAAAAATGGATGTCGATTTATCTTTTTTATCCGCCATATTTTTTTACTTAAATCACCTTTCTCCTCTAGGGAAGCCCTTCTTATCTTTTCTAAACTTGAATTCTCAATGTTTGAGCCAATCTCCTATATAGTCCTCAAACCAGAATCACTCCCGTCGCCTTTCACTGCTTCCTTTCTCTGCTTTGTAATTTCTTTTTGGAAGTTATGGATTTTGATTTTTTAGTAACCACCTTTCCACTTTTTCAAATTTTCATTATAATTAGATTATGTATGGTTTCTTCTCCAACATTAGAAATAAAAAAATATCCTCCTTAATTTCAATTTTTTTCCTTAGTTTTTTGCCAAAGACACAAAGTATCAATTCCTTTGGAATCCTCCTAACTGATGCCACCTTAATTATAGCATATAAATAAGAGTCACCATTTGCCAAATCTACATCAATATCAATTAATGCTCCAAAAGATCTCCCAATTTCTTCCAAGCATTCTTTTGACCAAAATTCAATGGGTAAATTATATAATGTATCCATATGGATTCAATGCCAATAGATTAAAATTTGAATGCTATTTCTCCATACATAGAGGATCTTCCTTCATTTTCTATAAACCACCATATACAAGATTTTCTCTTTCCTCCTAATTTGTAAATATAATAATAAAAAAATCCCTTTGGCATAAATTTAAAAATTACTTCCATCCTCCAAGATTCTACAATCCAATCCTGTATAACCACTCAATCTCTCTTCTTCCCTATAAATCTATAGATAATGGCCAAATATTCTAATAAATCTTTAGCCATTGAGACCTCTTTAAAAAAATCTAGTTTTTGTATACCACGGTGGTCAAAATGTGCACAAACCAAATCCTCATGATTCATGATTTTTCCTCAAGTAAGTTTTTAGTTTTTTTCTTTTCTCCATTGTCATCCTCACTTTACAACTCTATATCATGTGTAATTTATTATACAAAATTTTATTTCTAAATCTCTTTAAAAAATAATATTATTAAATTTTTAAATTTTATTACAATATTATTAAATATTATAATAATGTTATATTATTTGTATAATATTTAACCCTAATCTAAATCTTATCTCTAATTCTAATTCTAACTACAAACCTTATTAAAAGTTAAACCTAACCCTATTTGAGCCTAAAACTTAATTCATACATAACCCTAATTCTAATTGTAATCATATTTATAATATCATTTCTAATAGTAACCATAATTTAAATGACAATCCTAATTCAAATTATAACCCTAATTCAAATTATAACTATAACTTGAAGATTTCCCCTAATTGAAAACTTATGCAACCTTAACCCTAGCCCTAAGTAAATCTAAATAGTAATTCTAATTGAAATTTCAATTAACCTTAAGCATAACTGATGAGGACAACAACCCAACACTTAAAAGGACACAACAACAAGAATAAAAATTACCTTCGCTATTATTTGATTGATTTTTTTTTTATTACAATGATATTACAAACATGCACAAAAATACATTCCTCATGGGCTGTAACACTTACAACATACACAAAGTTCTAGAAATCTACTCTTTCCACAAACCCCACTTTTCTTCCCCAAAACCGCTCCCCAACCTTAAAGATAGGTTCCAAAAGCAACCTTTTTCTAGTTTAGATCCAAAAGTGAAATTTGAAACTTGAAATTATAGTGGTTGGGTGCCAAAAAAAGGAATTTGAAATTCAAATCTGAGCCAGATTAAAAAATGGGGCACTTCATAAAAACAATTCTAACTTCCAGGAGGCATAACTTTTGATCTAGGCATTCGATTAATACTTGAGTTTTGGCATGAAAAGTAAAGTTCTTTGCTAGGAAGATCACAATTTGACTATCACAATAAAATTTTACTACTCCTTATTTTATTCAAATGTTTGATCATAGTCTTTTATTCTAAATGACTTCTTTACATGCATGAGTAGCATCCATATACTCTATTTCAGTAGTGGACAAAGAAACCATAGCATGTTGCTTACTCATCCAACTAATTGCAACACCAAATGATGTAAATACATAAGCATCGGTGGATCTTATGTTATCAATATTACCTGCCCAATCTACATCCACATAACCATGAATATCAAGAGAAATTTTGTCTCCTGTCATATTACCATGATAACAAAAAGAATATTCTAAGGTATCCTTCAAATATCTAAAGAATATTTTAACTAAATCCCCATGAAATCTACTAGGATTAGACATATTTGAAGATAAACCTCACTACTTGGGAAAGGTGTATTCTAGTACAAATGATCTAGGTAGATCTAGAAGACCTAAAAGTTTCATAGTCTCATAATCTCACTAAATTAGCATCATCGCAAAGAGTTCACCGAAATAGTCTTGACCCAAGACTAATGGGGTCAAAAGGAGCTCATACGTAAAAGTTATGATTAATCAAAGGTTCAGTCAAATAAAGAAAAGGTGAAAAATTAATTGTCTCAAATATAAGAAAAAGTGATTGCAAAATTATATTGAGTTTAAAAAATGGACTCTATATGTAGAAGTTATCGGAGGTCAAAATTTCCAAAAGGATGGTTTGTTGGAAATTTATAGGTATGGTACTAAGAAAACACTTAATTCAATATTTTGGTGTTGTAGAAAACCCTTGATCAAAGGGAAAAAATGTGGTGGGGATGGTGTTACTATACTGATAGTAATGTTGAAGATTGATTATCTAATGGAGTTGAAGAATAAGATTAACAAAGATCAGATACATGATAGTAGAAAGGTTAGATCATTTATTTTCTTGTCATTGATATCAAGAAATTGATTTATGGTTTATATCATGTTTCCATATCATTCGATAATGATATAAAGATGAATGAGTTTGTGAGGTCCACTTTCGGCCCACATAGTGATCCTGTGTTATTCATATTAGCTATCTTTTTGATTATGTTTCTTTCAGAGATACTTGGACTTTGTCGACTACTGTTATATTATGTTTGGACTCGTTGGACTGTTCTTTTGATGATTCTGCATATGGGATCCATGATGTGTAGATTTGGTTTATGATTTTTATATGATGTTTCGTGATCCTGATGGTCTTGATGATATTTAAATTACGTTATGGAATTTCATTTGAAATGTGCAATCAAATCCTGAATATTATATGCAATTGACATATGAGTTGAATTATGTAATTTAATGATTAAATTTCGCTATATCATATATGTTTATTTTAATGGTTTTCTTCCTTGAATTACTGATGCTGCATTTAGGTATTGCAGGTGGAAGGACCATGGAAACACATTCGGGGAAATCACATTGAACGTAGGACAGCCAGTTAAACCAAGGCCCCGTCTATTAAGAGACCTGAGGCCTCGTTGTTAAGTAATTTATTTCGTAACAGTAATTTGAATGTTTGTATGTTATGTGTTGTTATTCTGGATGTACCTTTCGTGAAATGTTATTTTGTGAAGTGTCGTTTGACACCTATGTTCAATGTTATTAAGGTACGTCGTGTGTTGTGTGAGAGCACTTGCTAGGAGCTTTAGGGATATCTTAGCACACCTTTCTGCCATAGGAATCTTTATGCAGTCTCATTCCCCATTTCCGATGTTATTTCTCGACATGGGTTTAGAGGGTTAATAATGGCCTTAGGAGATACTTTTATGCTTAATTTGTTAACCCATTCCATGTATCCATGGGTTAGGGGTATTTTCACCTCTTTAGAAGCCTAAAAGTGACTTTAGGACCCTTTTAAAATTTCATTTTCCTTCTTGAGCGAAAATTGCAACTTGCTTGTTTGAACCTTATTTATGAGGTTAGGTGTAGAAGCCCTATTTAGAGGAAATTTTGGCTTAGGGTGATTCATTCACCCATTCTCTATTTTTAGAGAGCTTTCAGAAAGTTAGAGGAAAAAAAGGCTTGAAGCTTGGATTAGGGCTTAACAACATTCTACCATAGCTTGGATTTGAGGTAGGAATTCATGTGCTCTCTCTGTTTGTTTGAGATGTTTGTTATTATGATCATGTTCTTGGCTCCCCATGGTTGGTCATGGTGGAGGTTTGTTTTGTTTAGTGTTGTGTTTTAGCTCCCCATGGTTGGTCATGGTGAGAGCAAGCTTGCATATGTGTTTATCATGTAATTGAATTTTTGGGTTGTTTACTCTTAGATTCTCTCACCCTTGGGAGGGAAGAGAAATCAAGAGGGGGTGTGGAAATGGAGGCAACTCCATGTGTAGAGTCTCCTCCATGTGTGGGGAAGGATGAACCTTGGGTGAGTGATTTTCCCCAAGAGACCTTGCATGTAGCCTTTGTGGCAATGGGGGTATAAGGAGGGAAAATTGGCCTTGTGTGCCTTGTATGTATTTGAGAAATATGGGTCCATGTGTGGCCTTGTATATTATGCAATGGTAATCTCCATGGTTTTGTCTACCACACCCTACAAAGGAAATTCATGGGAATTCCTTAGTTTACTTCTTGAGGGAATTTGGGAATTTTGTCCATGTTTGTTAAATCATGTTGTGATTGTGTGTATATGTTTGTAACCTGTTCAATGTGTTCTCCCCAAGCTCGGGGGTGGTCTCATGAGAGACCTTGGATGGGAGGTGAGCTCCCATGGTCTTTTCCTTGTTTTGTTTGCATTTGCAGATTTTGAAGTATGGAAGCATGATGCTAAAGAAGATAAAGACTTTTGCTTTGATGTGTTTGAATGAGGAATTCACTCTATGTTTGAAAGAGGAATTCACTCCATATTTGATTCATCCTTGTAAATTTGGAATGATGTATTCAATCTCCCTTTGGAGCTCTTGTATAATGTATTTAGAAAGAAAAACATGTTGCTATATTGATCTATCATTGCCAAATTTATATTTTAGAAGATGCTTTCATTATGAGATTCATGTAAAGAAAAGCAAGCTTCATTTGAATATTGCAATGTTACTTTGTAACCTAGGAATGATGTAAATTTCAATGGGAACAAAGATAATGAGAGGATTATGTAGTTCATATTATGGAAGTTGAATCCTTGCATGATTCTTAAAAGACCTTCATTCTCTCTTGGCCATTGAATTTACTCTCTAAATTATTGCAATAAGATCACCAAGTTGATTGAATCTATATTGATATGTTATCACCACTTATTTGGATGAATTGAGTAGTTTGTAGTCTCATTTGATGTTTTAAATTGTCTAAGGACTATACAAACAAACTCTAAATTTATGCTTGAATCACTCCTTAGTCCTTTGAAAATGTCAAGAAACTACTTTGAAACTTTGAACAAATTTGTCATTTAGTAGTGCTCTAATTTGGCTTACAAAATTGACTATGTTATTCATAGAAGAACACTATCCTATTTAGTCTTATAAACTCCTAAATTCCATCTAAGAAATCATTAGACTTTCAATTTCTTGCTCTGCTCATATATTGTAATGAAAATTTCAAAAAAAAACTATGAAAACTTTGAGCATTTAGTCTTTAGAAAGACCTTATTTGATTATCAAACAAACTATGATAAACCTTGTTGAAATACTATTTAAATGCAATAACTTAATCTCTTCATTCCATATTAGGAACCATTAAAATTTCATTGCTATGCTTAATGAGTTTCAAAAAAAAATGATGAACTAAGTAGTGCTAAAACAAAATAACACTACCCAGAAATTTTTAAAGAGCAAATAGCTCTCTGGATTTTGTATGGGAATGAATTCCCATACAAAATTCCTACCACAGTCTTATTTTAATATAAATGCTGCCACCTTTGTCAAAGCAATAAATAAAATAAAACTTTTAACAAATATCACTTACTCACCTTTTTGACAAGCCTTTCCCCTAGGCGCAGGTGGATGAAGGCTAAGGTTTTGTAATTAATCCCAATCCTTTTGGATGATGGGATGGTGTACTAGTGCCACCTAAGCAAGTTTGGTTAAGCTTTGTAAAATGCCTTGTCTCCTAAATCCACGCTGATTTTTGGAGGATGATAAACTTGTTTAAAAGTTTCCTTGTTGAAGCTTGAAAAGGGTAGGTGGGTTGTCATGTCTTGGCATTATTTTAAACCTCCTTTCAGTACACATCATCTCTACCTTGAATTGCGCCCCCCTTGCTTTATTTGAATTTCAATCTCCTCATGGCACGTGAGTAGAGGAGGTTTAGAGGCTAGTGGGAGGGCTAGTTTAGAAGGTTAGATATTTAGGAAAGGATGGTAGTTATTAAGGTAGATAGGGTAGTAGATAGTTTAGGATATTTTGGTGAATAAAGATGGATTAATTTAGTTAGTTTAGTTAGAAGTTTTTAAGATGCTTAGATAGTTAATAAGATTGTTTAGTGGGTAATAAAGTTATGATATAATTTATGTTATTTTGTTATTTTGCTTTTGGATTTAATATTAGTATAGGAAGATATTAAGTGATGCAAGGAGATTTATAGTTAGTGGAAATTTCCATTTTGTTCTATAATGATATTTTTAAACATGCATTAAATATTAGATAATAAATTATAATTTATTAATTAAATAATATCTATATTATTTAATTAATATTTTATAATTATTAATTAGTATTATATAATAAATAAATATAATTAGTGATTAAGACTTATAGCTTTCATATACTAATTTAATAATAAGTTTGACGAAGCATTCATGAATATCCTGTATTTCCAATCAAACCAATTAAGCTCCATGAACAGATTGGACTTAACGTAAACATTAGACATTCTTTATACTTGACCTTAATTAATGTTCCTATAGCATCCTTTATAGACCACATTGTCGAGGTTGTTTACCTGAATCATTGTAGCCTCGTCGTTGAACTCTTTAACCCGCATCCTGTTTTTAGGAACTTTATCACTTTTTTAAAAAATTTGTTGGTTGTGTTTTGTCCCAACTTTTGGGCATCACAGAGTTAAGGAGAAGAAGAAATGAGAAGTTGACGAACTTAATTGGGCAACTGATACAGATTGGACAATGATTAGATTATGCTGATATAATTGTTTTCTACTTGAAATAAGATTATGTTAAGTCGGTAAAGCATGATGATGAAGATTTAACAATTTGGTAAGTTAAGTTGTTTTGGATACCAAGCAGAAAAGTCACCTGGTAAGGTAAAGGTAAAAAGATATGTCATTCGGTAAAGATAAAGTTTTAGATATCGAGCGATGTAACTAAAATTCTAATGAAGAACATTGAGTGAAGAATAATACTAAATAAGGATTTAAATGACATTTAATGATTATCTATGATGAGGAAAGTTAGTTACAAGAGATCTATTGATAGGAAAATTCAAGGTGAAGATCTATGGAAAGATCTAAGCGGAAAAAAGAGATGGAACATATTTCTAGAAAATTTCAAGTTCCTAGGTGAAAAGAAAAATATTTTACCGAGATTCAATTTCAAGGTATAATGAATTGAATGGTCAAGACTAATTAAAGGAAAACATAATAGATGAGATTAAGAGGCAAAAAGATGTCTATATAAAGGATGATCTTATATGGACAAATGGTTGGAAAACTGAATAGTTGAAAGGTTATCGACTATTCTAGAGAAGAAGGAATAGAGAGATTTCAAGTGGGAAAAGAAGGATTTGATGAAGTGTTGATGCCAGTGGATAATGAAGAATTGAAGTGGAGATTGAAGAGTGCATAAGGATCTGATTGAGTAAAGATAGTTGTAAATTAACAGGTCAATTTTATTACTGTTGCTTACTAGCATTTGTAACAGAGAAATCTCTTAACAGAGTAGACTTAAAAGTCTTATTATAAAATCCTTGAGAAAGGTGACATTATAAAGAGTGTTTAAAACCCTCTAACAAGGCCACTCTTAATAGGGTGAATATCCTAACAAATCTTAGGTAAATCCCTTAACCGAGTCACACCTAATAGTGTGTATTGTAATCTTTAACTAGATTGGCTCTTAACTGGGTGTACTTCAGAAGAGTATTTTCTTATTGGGTAAAAATTCCCATAGTGGTTTTTCCCAAAGCTAGGTTTCCATATTAAATATTGGTGTTACATGTTGTGAATGATTTATTGATTGTTATAGTTTATTTACTGATTTCAGTAAATAGTGAGCTATATGTTACTGAGTTAATCAGAGAAAAGTTTTAAAGGTATTTTGGATCAAGGATAACTGATTCACCCCCCTCTCCATAATCCAACAACTGGTATTAGAGCTGAGTACTCTGAAGAGATAAGTTTTAAAAACTTGATTAAAAGATTTGAAGATGTATAGGAGAGAAGTACCTAAGTTGAACAAGGAAAGTTTCTCAACATGGAAAAGAAGAATGAGACTGTATCTATCTAGGATTGGAGACTCTGCACTGCATCTTATTGATAATGATTACACTCCACCACCTACTGGACCTTTTATAGATGATCAAATGAGAGAAAAGCAAGAACACAACTCGGTTATGATGGAGATTTCTTCTTCCCTCTATGATGTTGAATTTAATGATATTAAGGATTGTGTTAATTAAAAAGAGATGTGAGACAATATTACACTTATCTATAGAGGATATCAACATGTACAAAAAGATAAGGTTGATAGTGTGAGAGGAAAATATGATGAAATGAGGATGAAAGATGAAGATAACATCACACAATATAGTAGTAGAATCAAGGAATTTGTGAGTGCCATCAGAGGTTCTGGTGGATCACTAACCAATGAAGAAGTGGTAAGTAAAATCTTGAGAAACCTTTCTTCTAAGTATTCTATTAGAGTATCTACAATTTAGGAATTGAGATCTATACCGAACAATGTTGTTAGTCTTGAAGCCCTAATCGGTAAGCTGATTGTATTTGAGCTTAGCAATTATGATAATAGTCTATCGCCCATTGAAACTGCCTTTAATGGACCATCAAGAAGTGAAAGAGAAAATCACAGTAATTCATATGGAATTGAATATGACAGCATCCTCACTGAAGAGAAAGAACAAGAAGAATTGGAAGCATTGCTGGCTAATCAACTACCTAGAGGCAAAGGAAATTACAAAGGAAAGTTACCATTAAAATGTTTCTATTGTAATAATATTGGACATATTGCATCTAGATGTTCTGAAAATGACATAAATGATAAGAATGAAAAAAGAAACAACCGACACCTAAGATTTAAATATTTTAAGGACAAAGGTAAGAAGTATTGCTACCTAGCTGAGGAAGGTGTAGCTGATAATGAATCTGATGATACCGAGGAAGGATATGAACTTGTCTATGTTTTTGTAAAGGAAGAATTAGATGCAGAAAAATATGAAGTTGAAAAAACACTTGTTTCTCATGTAAGTAAACTAGACCCTTGGATTATTGATAGTGGTTATTCACATCATATGACTGGTGACATTGATAAGTTTGAGAACCTAGAAGAATATGATTGAGGACTTGTCAGATTTGAAAATGATGCTCCATGTCTTGTGAAAGGTAAAGGATCTATTATGTTAAGTAAGAAGATGAAATATAATGATGCATACTGGGTTAGACGACTCAACTATAATCTGTTGAGTGTTCCACAACTAAACAATACTAGCCACCGACTGGAATTTTAGAATAGAAAATTTAAGATCTATGGTGTTGATGGAGATCTAATTGGAACTAGAGGACAATCAAGAGGTAATTTATTTTATCTTGATACTAATGCAAATGGTTGTTTTTTTGTTAAAACTAAATATGAATAGTTATGGCATAAGAGACTGCATCATGTCAATTTTGATAACTTGATCAAAGTGAGTAAGAAGACTAGAGTTAGAGGATTGCCAAGATTATGCAAACCTGAGAAAGTGATGTGTAAGGAATGTGAAATTGGTAAGATGACTAAGTCTAGTTTTTCAAGATACTTTTACTCTACAAATGATATTTTGGAATTGGTTCACACTGACCTTTGTGGTCCTATGAATGTTCAAAGCTACTATGGAGATCGGTACTTTATTTTGTTTGTTGATGATTATTCAAGAATGATATCTTTTATGTTTCTAAAAGAAAAATCACATGCATTTCAAATATTTAAGTGGTATAAGGAAAGAGTTGAGAAGGAAACAGGTAAACAACTGAAGTGTTTGAGATCTGATAGAGGAGGTGAATTTATTTTTGATGAATTTATTGTCTTATATAATGATCATGGAATTAAAAGACAAGTGTTTGCACCGAGGACTCCAAAAAAGAGTGGGATAGCTAAGAGAAGGAATAGATATATTTTTGATTGTGCTAGAACTTTGTTGATTGATAAGAAGGTTGCACAAACATTTTGGAGAGAAGCCATAAGTACTGCAGTTTACACTCTCAACCGAATACAGTTAAAGAAAGGTACAAACAAGACACCTTATGAAATTTGGTTTGGTCACACACCGAATGTAAGTTATTTCAAATTTTTTGGAAGTAGGTGATATATACTAAAAGATGTTAGAAATGGAAAGTTTGACTCTAAAGGAGATGAAGGCATATTTCTTGGTTATTCATCAAAGAGAAAAGCAGATAATTTTTTAATAAAAGATACTAACAAAATTGTTGAAAGTGCAAATGTAAGAGTTGATGAATTTTCAGAAGGGAATGAAGAGGATAGAAAAAAGGAACTTGAAGATTAAAATAGATTTTTTTATGTATAAGATGGAAATTTGGTTAAAACAATTGAGTAGAAATAAGAAAAAACTGATGAACAAGATGAGACTTTACCGAGAGATGAAAAAAGTGATGAATAGTCTACCGAACATATATTAGAAAAATATGTGAGGAGGCACCAATCACTGAGTATAATTATTGGAGACAAGAATTTAGGAGTCATGACAAGAAGTAAGTTGAAAGATACTACATGTTTGATTTATGAATTTGATCCAAGACTAGTGAAGGATGCACTAGAAAATAAAGATTGGATGAATGTTATGAAAGAAGAAATTGATCAAATTGAAAAGAATAACACTTGGTCATTGGTACCAAGACCCAAGGAAAAGAATGTGATTGGAAAAAAATAGATTTCAG
Source organism: Chamaecyparis obtusa (assembly GCA_027943335.1). Taxonomy (NCBI): domain Eukaryota; kingdom Viridiplantae; phylum Streptophyta; class Pinopsida; order Cupressales; family Cupressaceae; genus Chamaecyparis; species Chamaecyparis obtusa. Next base: position 463,290 of record BSBK01005861.1, read on the forward strand.
AAATAAACTCAATGATAAAAGATATGTGATTAGAAACAAAGCAAGATTAGTCTACCAAGGGTATGCACAAGAAGAAGGTATTGATTATGGTGAGACTTTTTCCCTTGTTGCTAGATTAGAAGGTGTAAGAATATTACTTGCATATGCAGCTTACAAAGGATTCAAAGTTTATCAAATAGATGTTAAATCTACATTTTTGAATATAATTATTGAAGAAGAAGTTACATTGAACAACCTTATGGATTTTTTGACAAGAGCAATAAGAATATGGTCTACAAACTGCATAAAGATTTATATGGATTGAACCAGGCTCCCTGAGCATGGTATGAAAGACTACACTCTTACTTAGTTAAGATTGGATTTGAAGGGACTAGTGATAACAATAATCTATACTTGAAATGCGATAAGTCTGATGAAAATTTGATTGCTGAGATATTTGTTGATGACATTATATTTGGTGGTAATGAGAAAATATCTAAGTCATTTACTAAGGAGATGAGAAAATAATTTGAGATGTTTATGATAGGAGAGATTAAATTCTTTATTGGAATTCAAATTCAATAAGTAAAGGATGGGATTTGCATAACTCGATCTAAGTATATCAAGGAGATCCTATAAACATTCAATATGGAAGACTCAAAACCAGCTTGAACAACGATGGCTATTGGTTGCAAATTGGCTAAGAAAGATGACATCAAGGAAGTGAATGAGACACTTTACCGATCCATGATTGGTAAACTACAATATGTTGTACATAGTAGACCTGATATAGCACATTTAGTTGGCATAGTTGCAAGGTATTCTGCAAACCCAAAGGAGACACATTTGTCAATAGTTAAGAGGATATTTAGATATCTAAAAGGGACTGAAGATTTTGGTCTGTTATACACAAGAGGAAGATATTTTTATATTAAGGTATATACTCATGCTGGCTAGGATAGAAATAGTGATGATAGAAAAAGAACTAGTGGTAGAGCTTTCTTTTTAGGAGAAAGACTAGTGACATGGTTAAGCAAGAAACAAAGTTGTATTTCACAATCTATTATTGAAGCTGAATATGTAGTAGTAGCTATGAATTGTTCTAATGTTGTATGGATGAAACAAATACTAGAAGGTATGCATGAAGATATTGCCGATCCTATTACATTTTATTATGATAATACCAATGCTATTAACATATCAAAGAACCCTGTGATGCATTCAAAGATAAAGGATATATCTATTAAGTATCACTACTTGAGAGAGAAAGTACAAGATAAGCATGTAACATTGGAGTATGTGAATTCTAAAGAACATATAGTTGATATATTTACAAAACCATTACTGAAGGATATTTTTGAGTATCTCTGAGGTAAGTTAGGGGTTCTTCCCCTATCCAATGTCATTACGGAAAGATGCATGCTCCATTAATTCAAGGACTCAATAGAATATCTATCTTGTGAGTTGATGCTAGTATTCACTCTTTAGGTGAAGCCTAAAGTTTTGAAAAGGAAGTTTATGAATGAAATGGAAAATATATACACTTAAGGTATAATCTGAGAATTTTATGTTTGTTTGGCATTGTTGTCAAAGAGGGAGAATATCATTGATGATTGTTTATTAGGAGATGATTATAATAGGATGAGATGAATAGAGAAGATAAGAAGGAAATGTTTACTGAAAGAGGGAGAGAAATAATTATTTATATTATATCATAGAGGAAGATGAGTATAAGCAAGGAGATGAATAGAGATGAATAAGAGAATGTTGCTGATGGAATTAGAATGGAAAGTGACAGAAAGAGAAAGATAATAGATTAAAGATCATAAAAGGAAAAGCTACAACTTAGAGGGAGTACAAAATATGAATGGTAGTGAAGTATACCATCATCAATTGAACACTAAATTTGTTAGTGTTGCCATCAATGTCAAAAAAGGAGGTTGTTACTATAAATTATAGAAATATTGAAGATTGATTATATAATGGAGTTGAAGAATAAGACTGACAAAGATCAAAGGAATACATGATAGTAGAAAGGTTAGATCAGTAATTGTCTTTTCATTGATGTCAAGCAATTGATTTCTAGTTTATATTATGTTTCCATATCATTCGGTAATGATATAAAGATGAATGAGTTAAGGAGAAGAAGAATTGAGAAGTTGAAGAACTTAATTGGGCATCAAACAATGATTAGATTATGTTGATATAATTGTTTTCTACCTAACATACGGTTATCTTAAGTTGATAAAGCATGATGATGAAGATTTGACAATTCAGTAAGTTTAGTTTTTTTGGCTACCAAGAAGAAAAGTCACTCGGTAAGGTAAAGGTAAAAATATAGGTCACTTGGTAAAGTAGAAAGTTTTAGACACCGAGCGATGTAACCAAAATTCTAATGAAGAATACTGAGTGAGGAACAATATTAAATAAGGATTGAATCGACATTTAGTGATTAGCTATGATGAGCTGGATGATGATGATGATGAGTAAAGTTAGTTACAAGAGATCTATGTATAGGAAAATTCAAGGTGAAGATCTATGGAAAGATCTAAGTGGCAAAAAGAGATGGAACAAGTTTCTAGAAAAGTTCAAGTTCTTGGGTGAAAAGAAAACATGTTATCAAGATTCAATTTCAAGGTATAATGAATTGAATGGTTAAGATTGATTAAATGAAAATGTAATAGATGAGATTAAGAGGCAAAAAGATGTCTATATAAATGATGATCTTATATGGACAAATGGATAGAAAATTGAATAGTTGAAGGGTTATTGACTATTGTAGAGAAGAAGGAACAAAGAGATTTTGAGTGGGAAAGGAAGGATTTGATGAAGTGTTGATGCAAGTGGATAATGAAGAATTTAAGTGAAGACTGAAGAGAACACAAGGATCTAATTGAGAAAAGATAGTTGTAAATTAACAAGTCAATTTTATTATTGTTGCTTACTATCATTTGCAATAGAGAAATCTCTTAACAGAGTAGACTTAACAATCTTATTGTAAAATCCTTGAGAAAGGTGACATTCTAAAGAGTTTTTAAAGCCCTCTAACTAGGACACTCCTAACAGGGTGACGATCCTAACAAATCTGAGGTAAATACCTTAACCGGGTCACACCTAATAGTGTGTATTATAATATTTAACTAGATTGGCTCTTAACCGAGCATACTTTAGAAGACTATTTTCTTTGTGGGTGATGATTCCCAAAATGGTTTTTCCCAAAGCTATGTTTCCACATTAAATATTGGTGTTACATGTTGTGAATGATTTATTGATTTTTATAGTTTATTTACTGATTTCAGTAAATAGTGAATTGTATGTTACCAAGCTTCTACCAAGTTAATAAGATAAAAGTTTTAAAGGTATTTTGGATCAGGGATTACTGATTCACCCCCCTCTCCATAATCCAACAGATGGTACCCAAAGCTCATCATTGTAGTAATAAGGTGTCCCGTTAGGAGCTTACATAAATGCCATCTTTTGAATGACTTCACCTTGTTAGGAGTGTCTAATACCCTATTAGGAGTATTGAAAGTCATGTTAAAGACTACTTTGTTAAGATATTTTATCCCACTTATATAGTGTTCACCCTGTTAAAGGATTTACAATAAGTTCTTAAATAGAACTTCTAAGTCCGGTCAGAGACTGCCTAGTTAAGGGATTTCACAATCTTGTTGTTAAACTATTAGAAATAAATCAACAAGAAATTTGACCTATAGATGCTTTCTCCAAAAAAATTTCATATCTCATTTCACTCTTCTTCTACTCTAATCTTCTTTTGATCTTTGATCCTTTGATCTTTTTTGATAACACAAATCTTCACTTATATATGCATCCTCTTATTTGTATCTATGTCTGTATATCTTACCTTTGCCTTAGATCTCCTCTTATAGTTGCTTTCCCTGATTAGGGTTTCTCAATATTCCATAAACCATTTTTCTAATTTTATGTCATCCTTGTTCGTAACCTTTTCTTTTCCTTTCACCGCTAACACTTTTCGATAAACTTTTATGATAACCCTTCCTTTGTGCTGACAACACTTTCTAATAGTGTCTATGTCGATATGTCTTTCCTTTCTTCATATCTATACTCAATATTAGTTTCCAGCAATGACAATCTTATCAAATCATCATTGATTTTATGTTAATTACTTGTAGAGGATTTTGTCAAGTAACAATCTCCCCTTTTGGAATTGATGGCAAAACCTTTTTTCTTTCTACAAAACCTTTCTATTTATTCTTCATCTCTCCTTTGTTCTGCATCATTATGTATCTCTTCCCCTTTGATATTTCTCCCTTTACATTATTTCTCTTAATATCCCTTTGACTACACTATTTCTCCTCCTTTAACTGTACTACTCTACTTGTAATACTCCTCCCCTTTGACAACAATGCCAAAGGATAAAAAATTGTCCTTTGGGTGTCAACTAGTTTCTACCTCTGCTAGAATAGTTCTTTGCATGTTGTTGATATTTATCAACACTATGTTCCATTTCTTCTTCGGATTATTTATAGCACTGATATGTCCTTTGACTCTTATTTTTTTTTCAATAATGTCTTCATCATTATTCTTTTCTGGTGTATCCAACAGATCAATTGTAGCTTGTATATATTTTTGCATTAAATCCATATTTATAGCTATTATGCATGATTCCTCAATTACTTTATTTACTTTCTCAAATAGTGTCTTGGAAATTTATGTTTCCTCAGTCAATGATTCCTTTAGATTTTCAAGTTTCTCCGATTGTATTCCTATTATGTCTGCTAGCTTATCTTCTCTTCTATCAGTCTGTGAATTTTGTTGTATCTTTTCTTTTAGTTATGCCTTCACTTTGTGATCATTTTGTATTATATCCACATATGCTTTCAACTCTTTCATACTTGATTCTTCTTCATCCACTATAATTTTTTATAGTAAACTTGAAATTATCTGAATTGTCTTCATCATAATCTTTTTCCTTTGTTTTTCCTTCAGCTATCTTTCAACGGTTGTTCTCTCTTTGAGTTTTTCTACATATAATATATGTTCCTCATAATGCATCTTTGTAGGATCTCTCTTCAAAATTTCAAACTTAGGTCTTTCATCAAGGTCTTCTTCTTCTTCAAATTATGAATCTCTTTTCCTCTTTTGTTTCTGATGTTGTTATCATTATCATATTTTGTAATTTCCTTGCAATTTGTACTTCCTTAGATTCTACTATTTGTTCCTTGTCCTTTGCTAAATTTATTATCTGTTTCTGAATTATTTTTGCTTCTGGTATCTCACCGATAGTAGGTGTCATATCGGTAGCATGTCTTACATGTTATGTTTCAGTGTATGCAACTCCAACTTCTGGTGTGTGTTGTTCCTCAAACTGTTCATCTTCCTCATTACTTGTATCGTCATTAGATTCATCTTGTATTTCTATAGGTTGACTCGCTTGTCCTTCACAAAACCTTATCGATTTGTCTTCTCTAGTCATATTTATGTCCTATTTTTATTGTGACTGTTAATTTAATTCATACATTTCTAATGCGTGCTCTTCTATAATTTCTACTTTAAAGATTATTTTCCACATTTTCAATCCTTCTTCTTATAATCCTGCCAGTATTTTAGCTATCATGTTCCTTTTAGAAAATCTAATTTCATTTTTCTTCATTTTTTGATCAATTTCTTCAACATTTATTTCTAGCTTTGCAAGTATTAGGGTTCTTTCTCTACTTTGCCTCTCCTATTCAGCAACTTCATCCCATCTTATGTTGATTTTTTCAAGTAGTTCCTTAGGAATAATCCATCTTAAGTCACTTAGAAATCTAATGAACTTATGAAAGTGAAACACTATTGTATCTTCTACAATTTTCTTATCTTCTTCCAACCATTTCCTGTATTTGATTTCATGTATCTTTCTGATAGTTCCATAATTTCTTATTCCATTTACTATATCTATAGTTTTTCTTGGAATTCTTACTCTTGATGGTTCCGTCTCAGGTTTAGGCTCATTTATCTTTCTTTTTGTTCTTGTGCTTCCTTTTACTATTGATTGACTTCTTGAATTTCTCCTTGGTGTAGTTTGCGCTATTCTAGATCTTGTTCTCTTTTCCAATGGTAGCTCTTCTTCAACTTCTTTTTCGGTAGCTTGTCTCTGTTTAGCTAACTTGTTTTTTATTTTGGCATATATCTTTGGTACTATTTTCGGTTTCTATCTTTTCATTGTACTACTACTTTCTCCCTTTGATTTCTTCTCATCTAATATTATATCCTTAGGTTGACTCAATATTTTCTCAATACTTTTTATAAGTTCATTATCTTTTGTTTCATTACCCAAATGGTTGTAACCAAGATATCCATGGCTCCACTTCTTTGATTATACATGAATGTATGCTGACTAGAAAACATATATCTTTCTTATATTTTTTGACAATATGAGGTGGTATCCAATATCTATCATACATTCTTCCTTGAAATTATTTGAAATTACTTTCCAATTGTTCAATGTACTTATTAATTTTTTGTATAAATGGTTCACTTAATGTCCAATTTAGTCTTATAATGCCTAGAAAGTAGTTTTGTACATAGAAAAATATACATACTAGTAGTGCTCCAAACTTTAATCCTTGTTTCTTGATCTTCCTTAAATTCACCATTAGATGATTCTACATCATTTCTACTAAATCATATCTATTACCTTTACTAAAAATATCATATGAAACTTGTAGTGGTCCTCCCTATGTTATCTAACTAATTTTCTTGATAGATCCTATAGCCAATAATCATTGATGCAAATTTCATTTCCTTATCCAAAATGTTGCTCACAACAAAAATTTTCTGATCTTTCTTATACCTTACTAAACCTTCAATTTTTGTTTTAGGATCCAACTCCTTTACACATTTCCTCCCATTAGCCAATAATCATGTGACTATACTAATGATTTATTTTGTGATTTCAATTTGTCTATCTCCTTCTAGCCAGATATAGTCTCCATGTATTCGACTCAATACACACTTGATCTATTTAGCTTTAAAATTATTTGGTATGTGCATGATGTGTGTAAGTCCTTTTGTTTCTAGATGACCATACTCTTCATTCAATATTCCTTCCTCTCTGTATAGTTCCTGGTAGGTTGTCTTTATATCTTCATCACTAATTTCAATCTATTTGTATTGAATAAATGATCTTATATCTTCTATCAACATGACTCTGCATGGTATTCATGATAATGCTCCAGCTCCACTTATATCTATGATGTTTAGAGTACTTTATTGATATTCTGGTTCATTCTCTTCTACTCTATCAACTAATATCATTCTCTTTGTCATTATGAGTTTAGTATGTTCCTTCTCTTATTTTTGAGTGTCTAGGGTTTGTTGTTCAATCAGTTCATTTGAATCCTTTGTATAAAATGAATTAGTGCAATGCACAACAATATTTCCTTAGGCTTTGTTCTTTGCAATGTCTTTTCAGAATGTAACTATTTCATGATAAGTGTCCTTATATATAATGACAAGGTGTCCAATGGCTATTGTACTAAAAAAATTATTGTAGGCCAAAAGTATCTTTTACACAGATAATAATCTTAGCTCAATGATATTAATCTTATACTTAATACTTTTCATCAACTTTTATTTTATTGCATCTATTTTATGCTCTTGAATATATTAGCTTAGAATTTGATTTAAGGGACTTCTCAAATATTTCAATAAGATTATATGTCCCTAAGCATTTACTTACTTTCTTAGTTGGTAGATTAATTCCCTACATCATCTAACATAGGGTCTTCCATTGATGTTGCACCATCTTCCTTCTTTCTCCATACCTTCTTCATTTCCTCTCTGACTAGTTCTTTATTTATAATCATTTCTCCTTTGGTGCCATTGGTGGTAGTATACCGATATTTACAATAGTAGGAAGCATGAACAAACTTTGAGAAAATATAACATGGTAGTGCAAATGGTCTCCATGGTTCAATGCTTACTTCATCATTTTCTTTTCTACATTTTGTATCTAGATGTCCAAGTTTTCCACAATTAAAACATGTAATAGAATTGTTTGTTTCTCTTCTTCGATAATAAACTAATTTTCTTGTTGTTGGTCATTCTTTAGATTTATGTCCATAGTGATTACATTTGTAGAAATATCTATAGAATTTTTTCTCAGATGTTCTATTAAAAGTTTTAGATCTACACTCAACAAATTTATGACCAAAATTGTTGCAATTGTAGCAATAACCATTAAATAATATGCTTTTAGGAGTGTTCACTTGTTTGCTTCTACAAATATTTGCAGTGTGACCAAATTTCCATAATTGTAGTAGGTAGGCTTGTAGGGTTTCTTACCTTGTGTATCACTACATTCTTTAGAAGTTCATTGTCCAGATTTTGATGATTCTCTAATTTCCATTGTGTTATTTCAGATATACCCCAGTTCGGTAGTGTCACTTTTTTTTCTCTAATTTTCCATTCATTCATCAATTTTCTACTTGCTTTGTTTGAACTTTGTGAGTTTAGCATTAGCTTCTTTTACAACTTTCAAGTTGTTTTTCAAATCTTCATTTTCTTGCTTCAACTTTTGATTTTATGCTAACAGTTGTAGAATCCTATCACTGACACCTTTTATAATGTGATTTATAGCTCAAAATTCTTCTATTTGTACTTGAAGGAGTAAGTCTTTGTCTCTAATTATTTCTTCAACACTTCTCTTTTTTATTTCAAGAATTTCTTTGGTACTTTAGATAGTTCTCATTATTTCTAGTACTTTTGTCATTCTCAAGGCTTGACTTTCATGTTCCTTTTTCATTTGACTGATTTTTCAAGTAATTCATTATTCTATTTTAGTAGGCCTTATATAGCTGCATCAACTTGCTTAGAATTGGTACTATCTTCCAATAGTTTGTCAAGGTCATCAAGGCTCATTTGTAGTCTTTCTATCAGTTCCTTTCTTTCTAAAAATGATGTTCTTAGCTTACTTTTCATATAATAGATCTATTCATTAACAACTTCTATTACTTCCTCCAATTCTCTCTAATACGTGTAACTTCCCACAATTCCATATCTACTCTTAAGATGTTAAGATTTCCTCTAGAGAACCAACACTCTGATACTAATCGTTCAAAATTTATAGGTAGGGTATTGAGAGGGGAGTGAATCAGTATCACTAAGATTTCACACTTATCAACTTTTTGAACATAAATCGATAGCCAATAAATTACTTATACCGATAAATATTTTTTCTTTTATTGATAGATGTTGTAATGTTTAACTGATAACTGATTACATGCAAATTAAACATACAACACATAAACATTCAAACACTTAACACAATATTTTGGTGTCATAGAAAACCCTTGATCAGAGGGGAAAACTACGGTGGGGATGGTACCCACAACTCATCATTGCAGTAATAAGGTGCCTAGTTAGGAGTTTACATAAATGCCAACTTCTAAATGACTTCACCCTGTTAGGAGTGTATGATACCCTGTTAGGAGTATTGAAATTCCTATTAAAGACTACTCTATTAAGAGATTTTATCCCACTTATATAGTGTTCACCCTATTAAAGGATTTACAATAAGTTCCTAAATATAACTTCTAAGTCTGGTTAAAGACTATCCAGTTAAGGGATTTTATAATCTTCCTGCTATATTGTTAAGGGATTTCACAATCTTGCTGATTAAAAGTTGTTAAAGTATCTCTCATTTTCAATAATATAGATGGTTGAAATACATAACCACACATTAGTCTTCTGATCAAGGATTTAAATCTATAATTGGATTAAGTTTTGGAAAACTTTAATGTCCTACTTTACAGATCAAGTTTGGTATCAGAGCACATTTTGTAAGAAATTATAGGTGGTGAATGTTAAACAAGTTGAAAATGAAGCAAGGATAAGGTACACTCAAAGAATTTAATCCAAGGATCAGTTTGAGGTGAGTCACTTGAAGGTCAAACATGAATAAAAAAGGAGAAGGAATGAATCTAATTCCCAATTATGAAATCTTTGATAATGAATAATCATTTCACAAAATCTTCTTGGATATGAAGATGATGGTAGAAGGGTTTTACATAGACTGAATGAGGAAAAGGGAAAGGATAGAAAGAAGGAGCAAGTTGAATCCTTGTTGAAAGAAGAAAAAGGTAAAGGAGTAGGAGGTGGTTGTGACCCTCTTGAACTAGATGTTAAATTCAAGTTGCCTATATATAAATGTGAATTGGATCCAAAAAATTTGGATAACTAGCTTAAGTAGATTAAAGTGTATTACATGATTCAAGAGATCTTGGATGATTCTTCTAAAATCCAACTAGCTACTCTTCAAATGGGAGGCATTGTATTGGTTTGGTGGGAGAGTAAGATTCAAGATGATCTTTTTGATCGGAGCTATACATGGTAAAATCATTTTATCTTGGTATGAGTTTAATTATTCTTTTAAGAAATATTTTGATCCTTTGGGTTATATGCAACAAGCTATTATAGATTGCAAAAATCTAAGATGGGGAAAATGACAAACAATGCAAGAGTATACATAAGTGTTTAGGAAGAAAGAAATTACTCTTGGTATCCCTCTTTATACACAAGAAACTTTATTAAAGTATATAGGTGGATTATGCATTCACATTTGAAACATACAATCTTGATTTCTAATCCATCTAAATTTGATGAAGTGTGTGTTCAAGAAACCCACATTGAAGCGGGTGAAAGGAACATACGTTTCAGTTCAAAGAAGGAATTTGTTCCTTTAGCTGAAGGTAATAAGAAAGGTAAGGAGATGAAAGAAGCTACTGTGAAGAAAGAGGAAGGTGAAAAGCCTATTTGTTCACATTTTCATAAGAAAGGGCATGAGGCTGCAAAGAGTTGGAAACTGCATCCATAATTAAAACCGAAGTGGTTTAAGAAAGATACGAAAGGAGAGAAAAAGACTGTAGCTATCATTCAGGATCTAGGATCAAATTTTGATGATGAAACAAATATATCAGTTATGAGTTTGAAAGGTAAATCTTTCATTGGTAATGATTCTAACACTAATGTTTCATGTGCTTCTACTTCCAAAAGTCACGTTGTTCATGAAGATAGTAAAAGATGTGAATTTTTTCATATAAGGGTGATTAATAAGAACACTAAGATTGACATTAATAGATAGTGGGTCCCAAGTTAATCTAATTTCAAAGGAATTTTTTAAATAGATGAGATTAGAAACTAAACCATATAAGAGACCATGTCCATTAGGTTGCGTGTGTAATGATAACATATTATGGATAACAAAGTAATGTAAGTTAAGATTTCAATAACATCTAAGGTCATAGATGAGGTTGAATTTGATGTGGAGCTACTAGAAAGCTATGGGACAATGTTAGGTATCACATACTTATATGATAAGAAAGATATCTTTTTTAGGGAGCATAATAGGTATCATTTACTTAAGGATGGAATTGAATACACTATGAAAGCTCACCATATGAAGAATGATGGATCAATTGTAAACACATGGCATTTGAAAATGATTGTAAATTTGAGCAATAAACTGACTCTCATGTTTGTAGTAGCTAGTGATGTTCAGGTGTCATTAATAGTAGAATGTGAGGATCAATGGAAAGAAGAATTAAGTCTTCAACTAGTGATGGTAAAAGAGGGTTTTAATAATTCATTTTATAATGATGTTCCTATTCAAGAGGTCCAACATGTTGACACTTTTTCCATTTCATCAATTTGTTTTAGTGTTGTTGCTTCTTTTTCTAGTAGTTGGTACTATGTGGATGATGGATGAAATAATGAATACTGGTGTATGTACAGCTAATTATGTCTAGTGCTATCTCATTTTCATTATGTTTATGATGAGTTAGATGTTTGAGATTCTAGTAGGGTGTAAACATGATACTGGAAAAGTGAGGTGAACATGCCATCAATTGAATTGTATGTAAAGAAGACTTTTAGAGGTCCAAAGCTTCTTAGTGGAGAGGAATGATCTATGTGGATTTAGAAGACCTAAAAATTTCACATTCTTAGAATCTCACTAAACTAACATCATCGAGAAGAGCTCACTGACACAGCACTCACCCAACTTGAATAGGGTCAAAAGGAGCTCGTACACAAAATTTATGCTCAATCAAAGGTTTAGTCATATAAAGAAAAGATGAAAAATTGATTGTGTCAAATCCAAGAAAAAATGATGCCACATTGTAGTTCTCATCACACTGATTCTAGAATTATATTCAGTTTCAAAAATGGACTCCGTATGTGGAAGTTATTGTAGGTCAAAGTTGCCAAAAAGGATGGTTGACCAAATGACATCAACATATTGATGTGGCATCCATATAAATGATGTGGAAGCATGGTGTGGTAGGGTGACATGGAAAGATGTAATGCCCAAAATTTAAACACTAGATTAGACAACACACAACCTTTTTTTTTTTTCTACTCCAACTTACTATTTTGCAAATATTTCTTTTTTTCCAAAATAATCAATAATCAAATACTACATTATTAAAGCAATAGATTAGGAATCTATTTGCCTAATTAGTTAATTAGTATCCAGAATGAAAATAAATGTACTTCAAAGAAATATAGTTAATTACAATGTCCAAATAACAAAGATGACATGCATTTGCATACCTGAGTTACTCTTTCTTGTTTCTAAAATTTGTTTCCCCTTGTTCTCGGTACTTGTAATTGCATACAAGGCTGCACAACTAGAGGCATAATATAAGGCCCATTAAAAGTTAGATACATGATCATAAAGCTAATTCATCATCTCTATATTGGCTAGGTGCATCATAATGTAGTTACATTTAAATTGGTATAAGGGGAGAAGTACACATGACATCAAGATAGAGTAAATGAAACTTAATTTTAATCTATACAAAGACAAGTCGTAAGGGCCAAAACTAAGTCTCGGAGGCCCATCATTGATGGTCTTGCCTACGTCAAGCACAGAGACTTCATAGTTTGGTCTTAATTTTGAAACCAATATTTTAAAGAATGGTATAAGTGGGTGCACAACCCTCTCTAGGTTCTTGTTCTCTCGATAGTTAGCCTTGTCAGATGCCACCCACATAGGTGAAAGAGGGATGAAGTTCCTTAGTTTAATTGGTAATTGACTTTGCTTTCAGCAATATAGGTAGAATAATATTGCATCATTCCTAGTCTTACTACATCCAATAATGTCAATGTACTTCTTAACCAAATGAGGATTGAAATTTATAGTTATTCATATCATGGACATTCTACCATTTGTGCTTGCTATGATTTCCTACACCCATAAATAACTCCCACAAGATTATTTTAGGTTTCAAAAAGGAATTCAATTATTTTGAGCATAGAAATGACCTTCCCAAAAATGTCGAAGGTGTCATTATAACCATAAATCCACATACTTAGTGAATATAAGAGGGGTAGAATATGTGCAACACTTGCAACCATTTAGTGACATAAATTAAGCTATTGTGACAAAATAAGAATCAATGACCAAATAATTTTGATGACAATATATAAAGCTAGTAGATGCCATGGTAAAATTTGAGCCAATAAATAACAATCAACTATTCATCATATAACTTCATTACAATAATCAACATATAATATAATACTATAATTTAAGCATCCATTTATGATGTTACTTGAATAATACTGACTAATTCTTATGACATATAAAGATATGGTTAACAAAATAAATAAATTTGGCAATGCTATAACAATAGCAATAATTATACGAGGACAGCTATAAAAAAAAACATCTTGAATAACATTAAATTGCATTTTCTACAATAAAAATAAGGTTTTATCTCTTCTCATTATAACCTATCATGAAAGTATACAAAAATGACAATATTTATGTGATCTCAACATAAAGAAGATAATTATATCTCAACAATATTATAACAGCAACCGGCAATATAAATGGCAAATAAATTTTAAAATGCTATACTAACAGAACTCACAAATCAGAAAGTTTTATAACAGTAGCAACCGATATCAATGATAAATAAATATGAGGGCATAATTATATCTTAGCAATATTATAACAACAACCAACAATATAGAAGGTAAAAAAAATTTTAAATGTTAGACTAACAACACTCACAAATCTAAACTTTTTATAACAGTAGCAACCAATATCAATGATAAATAAATCTGAGAGAATTGTACAAGCAACAATGCAGATATTTCCATAAATCTAAGGCTATTATATCAACTACTCTTATAATAACTTACTACCAGATCTTACCAAGTTAACTTATCCTTCATAAATATCTAAAATGCTATATTAGTAAACCATTACCATTTTAATTTATCAGTAGTCAATTAATAATTTCTAACCACCATATTTTAGAGATATAGAGAATCTTATCCAATAACAAAGAATAGTCCATACCTATCAATTTGAAACAGAAAAAACTTTGGGGGATCGTAAGAAACATTCTCTTCCACTTTCTTTAATGTCCATGTTCAACAACTTGCCTCTCGATTGGCTATTGAAAAAGCTTACAAGCTTCCCAACAAATGTAATTAGCAGTTGTAGAGCCACATTATTTGGCAATGTCATGCCAACCTGAGACTATCAGATAAACAATGGAGAGAAGCTTTGGGGGCAGTGTAAGCACAGCCCAAGGATTGCACACCAATGCTGCCACCCTTCCTATGTTAACTATTTTCCCCTTCCTCCTCGATGCCATGTGAGGCACCACAACCTTTATCACCCACATTATTTACAAGTATGTCTATGAGCCCATACATCTCCATAATAGTTTGTACTGCCTCTGTTATGCTACCCTCAGATAGAATATCCAGCTGCACTATATGGAAGGACTCCATAGAATTGGTGCGGAGGGCTTCTAGGGAGGAAATGGAATAAGTTGTAGCCACCACTACGCATTTCCTTCTAATAAAGAACATCAATCTCCTACAGGCTATTGATTGAATTGTAATAAGGGCCTGAGAGCTGAACAATGCATAATGTATTGAGACTTATTTTTGCAAACACCTGATACTGGAACTACTGGTAGATTGTGATAGTCAATAGAACATCGCCACTCTAGACAATGTGAAGATTAGTAATTTGCCTTCTAATTAACAAGTTCACCGACTCCCTTCCAAAACACTATTTCCACCTCATATAAGTTTGGAATGCCTGGAAAAAGAAAGCGATCTTCCATTCAAGACTCACGAGCCTATGGTCATATTCACACCTTAGAATAGCCTTCTCATGAATCACGGGCTGGGAAGAAGTACTCAAAACATTATTATGATGTCCAGTATGTGTAAGGATTTGGTTATAGCCTACTCAGAATATGAGACCTGCATATCTCAATGCTCTTATATGGCGTTACACAGGATTGAAGGCTCATCCTTTTTTTGCTTGCCCCATACAAATCCACCAAACACCAATTTAATTACCCAATGATAAGTCACCCTTTCCAATAGTGTTGGTTTCCAAATTGAAATGTCATGCCAAGCTTCTAAGAAACTCTTAGGTATTACTATTTATTGGTCAGTTCCAGTGAAATCAATATCGTAATCACTGGAATATTTACCAGGCACATGGATTGGTTGTGTATCTTGTTGATCTATTCATCTATTTCTATAATCTAATCACATCTTTTCTTACTGATTTCTGTAGAAGTGTCACTATTGTCGAGAAGAGATTTAAATCCCAATGAATTTCTTTGACTTTTTTAAATGGAAAAGTACTGTTATTGGCTGAAGCATTAACTCTTATGCCAGGTTTGCTTATTTTATGTTCAGCGATTAATATCTGAATGTATATTCTAAATATGACAAGATTTCTCATTAGATACCCATAGATATTTGTAAGACTAAGCGGATGGACACTTTCAATATAATATAGTAGCATTAAAAAATATATATATTTTAGAGTTTTACTGCAGCATATACATTTATACAATTTGTAAAAGATTACTACATATTGTAGCACGTATAAATTTACATTAGATTAATACATGTTGCAGATTATATATTTAATTATAGTCGCATTGTACAATACTTGTAGAGTTGTATATTTATATATTCATCTTAAAAATATATTGCACCAGTTTAAAATTGTGTAGATTCTTACTTGATATCATTCTCCAAAAAATTAGCGATTTCTTTATCTATAGATTGAAATTGAAGGACTCATTTATTTTTGAACATGGTATATTTATCTATATCATTATACTAGTGTTGGCTCATATACATATATATTCCCTATATTTTTGTATTCTCATATAGATTCACAATGTTCCACATTTTTTGTTTTATTTAAAAGTGTTCATATTAAACAATATTAGTAACATTCCAATGGACTACTATATCCATATATTTTTAGTTTTCAAAAGTATGATCTAAAAAAATTACAAACTTTAGAAGGATGATCTGTATGTACCAATTTGTGCTTGGAGAATAACATAATTTCCAATAGCCTCTGACTTTGAGAAATGAAACATATCTAAATTATTTATTTCAAAACCATCCCTTCTTTAAAATGCATAATAATGAATTAGTCCTCTTTCAATATATATTTAATAGAAAATGACTCTCTACCAACATAATAAGTACCCCTTTAAATAATATTTAAAGAATAGTCATACATTATACATAAGATATTTTCTAAAGTTAAAATAGTTTATTTAGGATCAACTATTCTATTACATTTAATAAATCTATCAACCAACACACCATACAGTATCTCTCAAACTGCCATTTTGAAATAAACATATATTCATCTTTAGATGTGTTCTAATGGGAAAGAACTAAGAAGAGATTTCTGTCAATATATCTTTAAGAAAATCAAAGATTGTTATCCTGAAATTGTCCAATATACTCAATCAAAGCCATTAGTACAACCCAACAACATAGCCATGCAACACTAAATTATTCGCATTCAACATATCATTGAAACTATCAAATGTAGTATAGGTTCAATAGTAAAGTAATCCATATGAAAGATGCCAAGCTACAATTCATCATAATTATTGGTTAAAAATTGTAGATATAATTGTAGAAATGTTAAAGGGGATTCCACCATAAATAAATTTATCCAAGAAAAAATTTCATTAGTTTCATCATTAGAATTATTGTATTATTTGAAATTAACAAGCACGTATTCAAATAACTCAATGTATTATATAGCGATAATAAAATTACCAATGGTTAGATTGATAGACATGTAATAAGGTTGAAGTACTTACCTCATCATCATGAGGCTTGTTTTGCACCACTCACTTCTTCAAATTCTAAGATCATATCCCTCAGGAAACCTCAAAATATACGGTATAGGTGTTGTTCTATAGGTGGAGCCTCACATCCTCCCCTCCTAAGATTAAACTTCCTTCTGGAAGTTAGCAAAGAGGTAAACTCCTATGCTTGAGCATGTCTATAAGGAAAACAGATCAAACTTCTCCCCTGACATATAGTATGTGAATTTCAATGTTATCTTCTAGCATATCACTATAAAATAAGTACTCATAAGGTAATTTTCCACAATCAAGGAGTGACACAACATCCTTCATATTTTCTCATATTTATGATGTACGAAATTGAAATCATCACAAAGAATGTAACTCATATTTTAAATACAATATAAGCCAATAGTTTCACTAAGGATGGTTTTATTCATATTCATTATGTTCTTCTTCTTATTTATAACAACTCATTCAATAATCAAATGCTATTAAATGTTTGGGATGTCACAATGTACTAAAATGAAACACACACACACACACACACATATATATTTTGGAAAATGAAACACATATATTATATCATACCCACAATACTTAAATGTGAAATTATCTTTCTCTTCTATTTTAATCTCTATCACTTTCCTTCTCACATGAATATCCAAGAAATAAAGCCATCACATAGGTCACCACAACACAAATCACGTAAACCAGAACACACAACTAACACCAAATGGGATGAGGATGAATAGTGTCCCGAAATTATCCTCTAAGAATCCATATCACATAATAAATTTCCATTGGGTCCTCCCCAAGGTACCTGTATTAAATAAAATATCATATGATCTAGCGAAAATGGATAGTAACCATCTCATACTGGTCTCATTTACCCCTACATATTAATTCCCCCGGCCATCTACTCCCCCCATACAACCTGTCAGGGACTCCTCATGAGTATGGCATTTTACATATGTCACATCATGATACACAAGCTAGCAGTAACAAACATTCATTAAATCCTCAAAACTATAAATCTTAAGTTTAAATCAATAAATAATGAAAAGGCACAAATGATGATAAAATTTGTATAGTGGCCACCAAGAAATAATTCAAAAATTATAAATGATAATTCATACTAACAAGTCCTTGAGGTAAAAAGGACAATTTTATAAAGGATTTAATCAATAAGTTAAATAAATTCAAGACTGCTAGCTCCATCAATTTACAAGAAAATAAATAATCAGAATGTAATCTTTTACAACACAATCACTTTGTGACTCCAATCAAGTCACCTAAGGGGGAGGAGGGGAATAAGGTGGTCTCAATCACATTGAGATCATAAATAAATCTCAATATCATCATATCCAAGTCTAACATAACCTGAGACAATCATATAGTAAATGTATCATCAATGATATCTCTGCTCATTCTTCAAGTGTACACTTAGGTCCATCCTCACCCATGGGTACACATATGAAGGAATAGGTTTGCACTATGCACCAAAAAATGTGGCTCTACATGTGGGGGAGTCAATAGGGACTAACATCCACCAAAGTCATACACTCAATGAAGGGCCTCTATCTCCCAACATGGCATGCATCTCATATAGAAGAAATAATCTACTGTGGACCTATGACCAATACAATATTTGATTGTAAGACTCCAATGTGGTCCTCTATCTCTCAACCCCTGATTACATGGTGTACCTCACACATAGCCTATGTTATGGGGCTACTACCAACATAACATAATACACAACATGACTAGTAGTATTCTTTTCCAAACACAAACACTTCACCACCACACCAAGTTACAATAGCACATTCGTATCTTTTGCTAGACATACACAACTTTCACGAAGGGCACACTTAGGTGGATATTATATGTCATCCATCTCTCCCTTACCCAAGTTGGATGAAATATATCTCACCCAGTTGGGATACAACACATTTACTGGTTTCATCTCATGTCACTACACATATACATTTATGGAATCCACTATATAAGGGTAAAGGACACATATACATGCATTCTTGTAGCTCAACAAAGTTATTTTTCATAAAAGGAAGTTCATATCAAATTGGTTTTGTATTTTCTTGTTTGATGGTTCACATGATTATTATTTGCATGGATTGAAGTAACAAAAATTACATCGTGGTTTTAATTTGTTATACAAAGTGATTAAGCCCAAAAGATCCCAGTGTATAGAACTTGGATCTAATAACAAATTGTAATGGCCAACATTTAAACACTATATTAGACATCACACAACCCTTTTTTTTTTTTTTTTTTCTACTCCAACTTTCTATTTTGCAAATATTTCTTTTTTTCAAAATAATCAATAATTAAATACTACATTATTTAAGTAATAGATTAGGAATATGTTTTCCTAATTAGTTAATTAGTATCCAGAATGACAATAAATGTACTTAAAAGAAATATAGTTAATTACAATATCCAAATAACAATGATGACATGCATTTGCATACCTGAGTTAAACTCTTTCTTGTTTCTAAAATTGTTTTCCCCTTGTTCTTGGTACTTGTACCTGCATACAAGGCTGCACAACTAGAGGCATAATATAAGGCCCATTAAAAGTTAGATACATAATCATAAAGCTAGTTCATCATCTCTATATTGTCTAGGTGCATCATAATGTAGTTACATTTAAATTGGTAAAAGGGGAGAAGTACACATGACATCAAGATAGTGTAAACAAAACTTAATTTTAATCTATATAAAGACAATTCCTAAGGGCCAAACCTAAGTCTTAGGGAACCATCATTGATGGCCTTGCCTAAAGCACAGAGACATCATAGTTCAGTCTTAAATTTGAAACCAATATTTTAAAGAATGGTATAAGTGGGTGCACAACCCTCTCTAGGTTCTAGTTCTCTCGACAGTTAGCCTTGTCAGATGCCATTCACATAGTGAAAGAGGGATGAAGTTCCTTAGTTTAATTGGTAATTGACTTTGCTTTCAGCAATACAAGTAGAATAATATTACATCATTCCTAGTCTTACTACATCTAATAATGTCAATGTAATTCTTAACCAAATGAGGATTGAAATTTATAGTTAGTCATATCTATGGACATTCTAACATTTGTGCTTGCTATGATTTCTTATACCCATAAATAACTCCCACAAGACTATTTTAGGTTTCAAAAAGGAATTCAATTATTTTGAGCATAGTAATGACCTTCCCAAAAATGCCGAAGGTATCATTATAACCATAAATCCACATACTTAGTGAATATAAGAAGAGTAGAATATGTGCAACACTTGTAACCATTTAGTGATGTAAATTAAGCTATTGTGACAAAATAAGAATCAATGACCAAATAATTTTGATGACAATATATATGAAGCCAGCAGATGCCATGGTAAAATTTGAGCCAATAAATAACAATCAACTATTCATCATATAACTTCATTACAATAATTGTGATGCCCAAAAGTTGGGTCAAAACACAACCAACAAATTTTTTTAAAAGGCGATAAGTTTCTACACACAAGATGCGGGTTAGTGAGTTCAACGACGAGGTTACAATGAATCAGGTGAACAACCTCGACAATGTTGTCTAAAAAGGATGCTAGAGGAATATTAATTAAGGTTAAGTACGTCCATCTTCATGACGATCAAAATTATCGTTCGTCAACTAGAGATCTCAAAGGTTGACTAAGAGGACATGGTTGATTAATGTTAACGGTGTACCATGTAGGTCAACCTATTCTTAAATATTATATAAGTGTATTATTAATTAATAATTATAAAATATTAATTAATTAATATAATTATTAATTAATTAATAAATTATAATATATTAACCTATAAAACATAACATGTTCTAATATTTACATCATTGGATTAAATAACATTAACAAATTAATATAACAAAACAATGCAAACATACATCTATCCATGACAATCATTATTTGCATAATAACAAAATAACATAATTTAATTAATAAAAGAATTACATTGCATAACACAAAATTTACAAAACAAACATGATATCATATGTTATCTAACAACCTTTATTAACCCCTAAACTATCTTAGCAAACTAACTATCTAAAGATCTAACTTAACTACTCACTAAACTAACTTTATTAAATTAGCCTTTTTTATAATAAAATTGCTTTTCATAAAAAATCCATCTAATGTTATTAATAACACATTATCTCAAAATAACATATTTAATTAATATTCTAAACTATCTTAACAACCTACTAATTAAACTTATCTACTAAACATCCTACTAAACAATCTTTTAATCCTCTAAATATCCTACATCTAACAACTACCCCATCTTCCTTATTAACTCCCATCCCTTCTTTCTAATTTCTCCTCACCCACGTGCCATGAGGAGTCTATATCTCATAAGGCTAAGGGGGCGCAAATCAAGGAGGATGAGATGCTTTGGGAGAAGGTTTCATTAAATAGCAAAGTTTAGAGTGCCCACCTACCCTTAGCAAGTTTCAAACAAAGGGAAATTTATAACATGATTTTTATCTCCCTCCAAAGGCTGCGTGGTTTATGAAGACAAGTTTTAAAAAGCTAACCCAATAAACTTGCTGATGTGTCACCAAGGACACCATCCCATCACAAAAAAGGTTTGGGATAATAACAAAGTCTTAGCATTCAACCACCTGCGCCTAGGGGGAAAGACTTTCAAAAAGGTAAGAATGATATTTTTGAATTTATGTTTATTTAATTGCTTGGAAAAAAGGTGGCATGATAAATATTAATATTAAATGACTGTGGTAAGGATTTTTGTATGGGATTTTTATCTCATACAAAATCCAGAGAGCATTTTGCTTTCTTTAAATTTCTGGGAAGTGCTATTTTTTTTTAAGCACTTCTAGTTCAATTTTTTTTTGAAAACTTATGAGATCATAGTATTGAGAATTAGATGGTTTCTTAAGTGGAATGTGGAGCTTAGGATATTGAAATTAGATAGTATTTCATTCATGAGTATCATAATTTAATTGTAAATCTAATATTAACAATTCATTCATATTTCATAGCTGTTTCATCACCATCTTATAGAACTAAAAGAGTGATATAAAACATTTATACAGAGTTTATTTGCATTGTTCTTAGTCAATTTGAAACATCTAATAGAAACTACAATCTTCTTATTTCATTCAAATAAGTGTTCTATTTGAAAACTATTCAACATATAATTCTATCAACTTGAAGAACTCATTGCAAAGATAAAGAGAGTAATTTCAATGGTAGGGAGAGATTAAGGTCTTTTAAGTGACAAGCAAGTATTCATCCTATCCATAACATGAATTACATAAACTTTTCATTATCTATACTTCCATTGAAATTTACTTCATCCTAGATTTCAAAACAACATTGCAATATTCAAAATGATGTTTGCTTTCCTTTACATGAGTATCATACATTCACTAAATACATCAATCTTTACAATGAGAGATCATTATAGCATCATGCTTATCTATCTCATTTTCCTTTCTAATTTACAATTTACAAGTACTCCCAAGGGAGATTGAAAACACCATTCAAAATTTACAAGAATGCTTCAAAACATGGAGTGAATTCCTCATTCAAAACTTCAAGGCAAAAATCTTTAACTTCTTTACCATCATGCATCCATACTTCAATATCTGCAAATGAAAACAAGACAAGGAAAAGACCATGGGAGCTCACCTCCCATCCAAGGTCTCTCATGAGACCACCCCCGAGCTTGGGGAGAACACATTGAACAGGATACAATCACACACACACAATCACAACAAGATTAACAAACATTGACAAATTCCCAAATTCCCTCAAGAAGATAACTAAGGAATTCCATAAATTTCCTTTGTAGGGTGTGGGTAGACAACCATGGAGATAACCATTGCATAACAAAACAAGGCCACACATGGACCCATATTTCTCAATTACATACAAGGCACACACGGCCAATTTTCCCTCCTTATGCCCCCCATAGCCACAAGGGCTATATGCAAGGTTTCTTGGGGAAAATCACTCACCCAAGTTCATCTTTCCCCACACATGGAGGAGACTCTACACATGGAGTTGCCTCCATTCCCACACCCCCTCTTGATTTCTCTTCCCTCCCAAGGGTGAGAGAATCTAAGAGTAAACAACCCAAAATCCAATTACATGAAAAACACATTTGCAAGCTTGCTCTCACCATGACCAACCATGGGGAGCTAAAACACAACACAAAAAAAAGCAAGCTACCACCATGACCAACCATGGGAAGCCAAGAACATGATCACAATTACAAACATCTCATAAAAACAGAGAGAGCACATGATTTCCTACCTCAAGTCCAAAGCTATGGAAGAATTTTTTTTGAGCCCTAATCCAAGCTTCAAGCTTTCTCCTCTAACTTTCTGGAAACTCTCTAAAAATAGAGAATGGGTGAATGAATCATCCTTAGCCAAAAATTCCTCTAAATAGGGCTTCCACACCTAACCTCATAAATAAGGTTCAATCAAGCAAGTTGCAATTTTCGCTCAAGATAGAATATGAAATTTTAAAAGGGTCATAAAGTCAATTTTAGGCTTCTAAAAAGGTGAAAATACCCCTAACCCATGGGTACATGGAATGGGTTAACAAATTTACATAAAACTATCTCCTAAGGCCATTATTAACCCTCTAAACTCATGTCGAGGAATAAGATCGGAAATGGGGAATGGGTACTGCATCATGGTTCCTATGGCAAAAAGGTGTGCTAAGATTTCCCTAAAACTCCTAGCAAGTGCTCTCACACAACACACGATGTACCTTGATAACATTTAACATTAGTGTCAAGCGACACTTTACAAAATAACATTTCATGAAAGGTACGTCCAATGTCACAACATTAAAACACACAATCATTCAAATTACTGTTACGAATATAAATACTTAACAACGAGGCCTCAGGTCTCTTAATAGACGGGGCCTTGGTTTAACTGGTTACCCTACGTTCAATGTGATTTCCCTGAATGTGTTTCCATGGTCCTTCCACCTGCAATACCTAAATGCAGCATCAGTAATTCAAGGAAGAAAACCATTAAAATAAACATATATGATATAGCGAAATTTAATCATTAAATTGCATAATTCAACTCATACTTCAATTGCATGTAATATTCATGATTTGATTGCATATTTCAAATGAAATTCCATAACGTAATTTAAATATCATCATGATCATCAGGTTCACAAAACATCATATAAAAACATAAACCAAATCTACACATCATGGATCCCATATGCAGAATCATCAAAAGAACAGTCCAACGAGTCAAACATAATATAACAGTAGTCGACAAAGTCCAAGTATCTCTGAAAGAAACATAATCAAAATGATAGCTAATATTTATAACACAGGATCACTATGTGGGCCGAAGGTGGGCCTCACAATAATCAACCTATAACATAATGCTATAATTTAAGCATCCATTTATGATCTTACTTGAATAATACTGACTAATTCTTATGACATATAAAGATATGGTTAACAAAATAAATAAAGTTGGCAATGCTATAACAATAGCAATAATTATATGAGGACAACTATAAAAAAAATATCTTGGATAACATTAAATTGATTTTTCTACAATAAAAATAAGGTTTTGTCTCTTCCCATTATACCCTATCATGAAAGTATACAACATCGACAATATTTATGTGATCTCAACATAAAGAAGATAATTATATCTCAGCAATATTATAATAGCAACCAGCAATATAAATGGTAAATAAATTTTAAAATGCTATACTAATAGCACTCACAAATCTGAAAGTTTTATAACAACAGCAACCGATATCAATGATAAATAAATCTAAGGGCATAATTATATCTCAATAATAGTATAACAACAACCAACAATATAGATGGTGAATAAATTTTAAAATGTTATACTAACAGCACTCACAAATCTAAAGTTTTATAACAACAGAAACCGATATTAATGATAAATAAATCTGAGAGCATTGCACAAGAATCAATGCAGATATTTCCATAAATCTAAGGATATTATATAAGCTACTCTTATAATAAATTACTACCAGATCTTACCAAATTAACTTATCCTTCATAAATATCTGAAACGCTATATTAGTAAACCATTACCATTTTAATTTATCAGTAGCCAATTAATAATTTCTAACCACCATATTTTAGAGATATAGAGAATATTATCCAATAACAAAGAATAGTGCATACTTGTCAATTTGAAACATAAAAAACTTTGGGGGATCGTAAGAAACATTCTCTTGCACTTTCTTTAATGTCCATGTTCAGCAACTTGCCTCTTGAATGGCTGTTGAAAAAGCTTAGAAGCTTCCCAGCAAATTTAATTGGCAGTTGTAGAGACATAATATTTGGCAATGTCATGCCAACCTGAGACTATTAGATAAACAATGGAGAACTTAGCTTTAGGTGTAGTGTAAGCGCTAGTCCAAGGACTGCACTCCAATGCTAACACCCTTCCTATGTTAACTATTTTCCCCTTCCTCCTCGATGCCCTATTAGGCACCACAACCTTTATCACCTGTGTTATTTACAAGTGTGTCTATGAGCCCATACATCTCCATAACTATTCGTACTACCTTTGCTATGCTACCTTCAGATAGAATATCCACCTGTACTATGTGGAGGGACTCCACAGAATTGGTGTGGAGGGCTTCCAGAGAGGAAAGGGAACAAGCTGTGGCCACCACTATGCATTTCCTTCCGATGAAGAACATCAATCTCCTACAAGCTTCTAATTGAATTGCAATAAGGGCGTGAGAGCTGAACAATGCATAATGTATTGAAACTTATTTTGCCAAACACCCAATGCTAGAACCACTAGTAGATTGTGACAGTCAATAAAACATCGCCACTCCAGACAATGCGAAGATTAGGAATCTGCCTTCTAATTAACAAGTTCACCGACTCCCTTCCAGAACACTATTTCCATCTCATATAAGTCTGGAACACTTGGAAAAAGAAAGCAATCTTCCATTCAAGACTCATGAGCCTACTGTCATATTCACACCTTAAAATAGCCTTGTCATGAATCATGGGCTGGGAAGAAGTACTCACACCATTATTATGATGTCCAGTATGTGTAAGGATTTGGTTATAGCCTACTCAGAATATGAGACCTACGTATCTCAATGCTTGTATATGGCGTTACACAGGGTTGAAGGCTTGTACTTTTTTTGCTTGCCCGACATAAATCCACCATACACCAATTTCATTGCCCAATGATAAGTCACCCTTTCCAATAGTGTTGGTTTCCAAATTGAAATGTCATGCCAAGCTTCCAAGAAACTCTTAGGTGTTACTATGTTCTGGTCAGTTCCTATGAAATAAATATTGTAATCACTGGAATATTTACCAGGCACATGGATTGGTTGCCTATCTTGTAGATCTATTCATCCATTTCTATAATCTAATCACATATTTTCTCATTGATTTCTGCAGAAGTGTTAGTATTGTTGAGCAGAGATTTAAATCCTGATGAATTTCTTTGACTTTTGGAATTGGAAAAGTACCGTTACTAGCTGAAGAATTAACTTTTATGCCAGGTTTGCTTATTTTATGTTCAGTGACTAATAACTGAATGTACTATTCTGAATATGACAAGATTTTTCATTAGATACCTGCAGATATTTGTAAGACTAAGCGGATGGACACTTTCAATATAATATATCAACAATAAAAAAAATTATATTTTAGAGTTGTACTGCAGCATATACATTTATACAATTTGTAAAAGATTACTACATATTTTAGCACGTATAAATTTACAGCAGATTAATACATGTTGCAAATTATATATTTAAGTATAGTCGCATTGTATGATTATATATTTAAGTATAGTCGCATTGTACAATACTTGTAGAGTTGTATATTTATATATTCATCATAAAAATATATTGCACTAGTTTAAAATTGTGTAGATTCTTACTCAATATCATTCTCCAAAAATTTAGCAATTTCTTTATCAATAGATTAAAAGTGAAGGACTCATTTATTTTTGAACATAGTATATTTAGCTATATCATTATACCAGTGTTGACTCATATACATATATATTCCCTATATTTGTGTATTCTTGTATAGATTCACAATGTTCCACTTTTTTTTTTCATTTCAAAGTGTCCATATTAAACAATATTAGTAACATTCCAACGGACTACTATATCCATATATTTGTAGTTTTCAAAAGTATGATCTAAAATATTTGCAAATTTCAGAAGGATGATCTGTATGTACTAATTTGTGCTTGGAGAATAACATAAATTCCAATAGACTCTGACTTTAAGAAATGAAACATATCTAAATTATTTATTTCAAAACCTTCCCTTCTTTCAAATGCATAATAACGAATTAGGCCCCTTTCAATATATATTTAATAGAAAATGACTCTCTATCAACATAATAAGTACCCCTTTAAATACTATTTAAAGGATAGTCATACATTATGCATAAGATATTTTCTAAAGTTAAAATAGTTTAATTAGGATCAACTATTCTATTACATTTAATAAATCTATCAACCAACACACCATACAATATCTCTCAAATGACCATTTTAAAACAAAAATATATTCATCTTTAGATGTGTGGTAATGGGAAAGAATTAAGAAGAGATTGCTCTGAAGATATCTTTAAGAAAATCAAAGATTGTTATCCTGAAATTATGCTATATACTCAATCAAAGTCATTAGTACAACCAAACAACATGGCCATGCAACACTAAATTACTCGCATTCAACATATCATTGAAACTCTCAAATAAAGTATAGGTTCAATAGTAAAGTAATCCATACAAAAGATGCCAAGCTATAATTCATCATAATTATTGGTTAAAAATTGTAGATATAATTGTAGAAACATTAAAGGAGATTGCACCATAAATAAATTTATCCAAGGCAAAAGTTGATTATTTTCATCTTTAGAATTATTGTATTATTTGAAATTAACAAGCACGTATTCAAATAAATCAATGTATTATATAGCGATAATAAAATTACCAATGGTTAGATTGATAGACATGTAATAAGGCTGAAGTACTTACCTCCTCATCATGAGGCTTGTTTTGCACCACTCACTTCTTCAAATGCTAAGATCATATCCCTCAGGAAACCTCAAAATATATGGTATAGGTGTTTTTCTATAGGTGGAGCCTCACATCCTCCCCTCCTAAGATTAAAATTCCTCCTAGAAGTTAGTAAAGAGGTAAACTCCTACGCTTGAGCATGTCTATAAGGAAAACAGATCAAACTTCTTCCCTGACATATAGTATGTGAATTTCAATGTTATCTTCTAGCATATCACTATAAAATAAGTACTCATAAGGTAATTTTCCACAATCAAGGAGTGATACAACATCCTTCATATGTTCTCATATTTATGATGTACGAAATTGAAATTATCACAAAGAATGTAACTCATATTTTAAATACAATATAAGCCAATAGTTTCACTAAGGATGGTTTTATTCATATTCATTATGTTCTTCTTATTTATAACAACTCATTCAATAATCAAATGCTATTAAATGTTTGGGATGTCACAATGTACTAAAATGAAACACATATATTATATCATACCCACAATACTTAAATGTGAAATTATCTTTCTCTCTTATTTTATTCTCTGTCACTTTCTTTCTCAAATGAATATCCAAGAAATATATCCATCACATAGGTCACCACAACACAAGACTAACAACAAATGGGATGAGGATGAATAGTGTCCCAAAATTCTCCTCCGAGAATCCATATCACATAAGCAATTTCCATTAGATCCTCCCCGAGGTACCTATATTAAATAAAATATCATATGATCTAGGGGAAATGGATAGTAATCATGCTATACCAGTCTCATTTACCCCTACATATTAATTCCTCAGGCCATTTACTCCCCCCATATGACCTATCAGGAACTCCTCATGAGTATGGCAGTTTACATATGTCACATCACAATACACAAGCTAGTAGTAACAAACATTCATTAAAGCCTCAAAACTATAAATCTTAAGTTTAAATCAATAAATAATGAAAAGGCACAAATGATGATAAAATTTGTACTGTGGCCACCAAGAAATAATTTTAAAATTATAACTGATAATTCATACTAACAAGTCCTTGAGGTAAAAAGGAAAATTTTATAAAGCATTTAATCAATAACTTAAATAAATTCAAGACTACTAGCTCCATCAATTCAAGATCAAATAAATAATCAGAATGTAAGCTTTTACAACACAGTCACTTTGTGACTCCAATCAAGTCACCTAAGAGGGAGGAGGGGAATAAGGTGCTCTCAACCACACTGAGCTCATAAATAAATCTCAATATCATCATGTCCAAGTCTCACACAACTTGAGATAATCATATAGTAAATGTATCATCAATGATAGCTTTGTTCATTCTTCAAGGGCACACTTAGGTCCATCCTCACCCATGGGTACGCATATCAAGGAATAGGTTTGCACTATGAAGCAACAAATGTGGCTCTACATGTGGGGGAGTCAATAGGGACTAACATCCACTAAATTCTTACACTCAATGAAGGGCCTCTATCTCCCAACTTGACATGCATCTCATATAGAAGAAATAATCTACTATGGAGTTATGACCAATATAGTATTTGATTGTAAGACTCCAATGTGTTCCTCTATCTCTCAACCCCTGATTACATGGTTTACCTCACACATAGCCTATGCTACGGGGCTCCTACCAACATAACATAATACACAACATGACTAGTAGTATTCTTTTCCAAACACAAACACTTCACCACCACAACATGTTACAATAGCACATTCATATCTTTTGTTAGACATACACAACTTTCATGAAGGGTGCACTTAGGTGGATCTTCTATGGCATCCAAATCTCCCTTTCCCAAGTTGGAAGGAATATATCTCACCCACTTGGGATACAACACATTTAGTGGTCTCATCACATGTCACTACACATTTACATTTATGGAATCCACTATACAAGGGTAACATACACATATACATGCATTCTTGTAGCTCAACAAAGTTATTTTTCATAAAAGGAAGTCCATATAAAATTGGTTTTGTATTTTCTTGTTTGATGATTCACATGATTATTATTTGCATGGATTGAAGTAACATAAATTACATCATGATTTTAATTTGTGATACAAAGTGATTAAGCTGAAAAGATCTAAGTGTATAGAACTTGGCTCTGATACCAAATTGTAATGCCCTAAATTTAAACACTAGATTAGACATCACACAGCCCTTTTTTTTTCTACTCCAACTTACTATTTTGCAAATATTTGTTTTTTTTTCAAAATAATCAATAATTAAATACTACATTATTTAAGTAATAGATTAGGAATATGTTTGCCTAATTAGTTAATTAGTATCCAGAATGACAATAAATGAACTTCAAAGAAATATAGTTAATTACAATGTCCAAATAACAAAGATGACATGCATTTGCATACCTGAGTTACTCTTTCTTGTTTCTAAAATTGTTTTCCCCTTGTTCTCAGTACTTGTACCTACATACAAGGCTACACAACTAGAGGCATAATATAAGGCCCATTAAAAGTTAGATACCTAATCATAAAGCTAGTTCATCATCTCTATATTGGCTAGGTGCATCATAATGTAGTTACATTTAAATTGGTAAAAGGGGAGAAGTACACATGACATCAAGATAGAGTAAAGGAAACTTAATTTTAATCTATACAAAGACAAGTCCTAAGGGCCAAATCTAAGTCTCAAGGGCCCATCATTGATGGCCTTGCCTACATCAAGCACAGAGACTTCGTAGTTCGGTCTTAACTTTGAAACCAATATTTTAAAGAATGGTATAAGTGTGTGCACAACCCTCTCTAGGTTCTAGTTCTCTTGATAGTTAGCCTTGTTAGATGCCACCCACATAGTGAAAGAGGGATGAAGTTCCTTAGTTTAATTGGTAATTGACTTTTCTTTCAGCAATACGGGTAGAATAATATTACATAATTCCTAGTCTTAATACATCCAATAATGTCAATTTACTTCTTAACGAAATGAGGATTGAAATTTATAGTTATTCATATCTATGGACATTCTACCATTTGTGCTTGCTATGATTTCCTATACCCATAAATAACTCCCACAAGACTATTTTAGGTTTCAAAAAGGAATTCAATTATTTTGAGCATAGTAATGACCTTCCCAAAAATGTCGAAGGTGTCATTATAACCATAAATCCACATACTTAGTGAATATAAGAAGGGTAGAATATGTGCAACACTTGCAACCATTTAGTGATGTAAATCAAGCTATTGTGACAAAATAAGAATCAATGACCAAATAATTTTGATGACAATATATGAAGCCAGTAGATGTTGGGGTAAAATTTGAGCTAATAAATAACAATCAACTATTCATGATATAACTTTATTACAATAATCAACCTATAACATAATGCTATAATTTAAGCATCCATTTATGATCTTACTTGAATAATACTAACTAATTCTTATCACATATAAAGATATTGTTAACAAAATAAATAAATTTGGCAATTCTATAACAATAGCAATAATTATATGAGGACATCTATAAAAAAAAAATCTTGAATAACATTAAATTGCATTTTCTACAATAAAAATAAGGTTTTGTCTCTTCCCATTATAACCTATCATGAAAGTATACAACAATGACAATATTTATGTGATCTCAACATAAAGAAGATAATTATATCTCAGCAATATTATAACAACAACCAACAATATAAATGGTAAATAAATTTTAAAATGCTATACTAACAGCACTCAAAAATCTGAAAGTTTTACAAGAGCAGCAATCGATATCAATGATAAATAAATCTGAGGGATAATTATATCTCAGCAATATTATAACGGCAACCAACAATATCGATGGTAAATAAATTTTAAAATGTTATACTAACATCACTCACAAATGTAAAAGTTTTATAACAACAACAACTGATATCAATGATAAATAAATTTGAAAGCATTGTACAAGCAGCAATGCAGATATTTCCATAAATCTAAGGATATTATATCAGTTACTCTTATAATAACTTACTACCAGATCTTACCAAGTTAACTTATCCTTCCTAAATATCTGAAACACTATATTAGTAAACCATTACCATTTTAATTTATCAGTAGTCAATTAATAATTTCTAACCACCATATTTCAGAGATATAGAGAATCTTATCCAATAACAAAGAATAGTGCATACCTGTCAATTTGAAACAGAAAAAACTTTGGGGGATAGTAACAAACATTCTCTTCCACTTTCTTTAATGTCCATGTTCAGCAACTTGCCTCTTGAATGGCTGTTGAAAAATCTTAGAAGCTTCCCAACAAATGTAATTGGCAATTGTAGAGCCATATTATTTGGCAATGTCATGCCAACCTGAGACTATCAGATAAACAATGGAGAGTAGCTTTGGGGGAAGTGTAAGCACCAACCCAAGGACTACACACCAATGCTCACACCCTTCCTATGTTAACTATTTTTTCCTTCCTCCTCGATGCCATGTGAGGCACCACAACCTTTATCACCCACGTTATTTACAAGTATTTCTATGAGCCCATACATTTCCATAACGGTTCATACTGCCTCTGCTATGCTACCCTCAAATAGAATATCCGGCTACACTGTGTGGAGGGACTCCACAAAATTGGTGCGGAGGGCTTCCAAAGAGGAAAGGGAATGGGCTATGGCCACCACTACACATTTCCTTCAGATGAAGAACATCAATCTCCTACAAGCTGCCGATTGATGGGGAGGCTAGGATAGACTAGCTAGTCTATGCCCCTGATCCTCTCTAGGATCCAAGTGTTCTTATGACACCTCTGATGGTCTATAGGATTCCTTATTCCTCCAAGGATCCCCTGACCTACCCTAACTTGCCCACCAAGTTAAGCTATTTCATCTTCCAACATTACAAGCTTTGATCTCTAGCTACTATCCCTTACATAGGCTTATAAGGGTCTTCTGAGTTTCAAATCCTTTCCCAAGCCCCAACTAAGGATTTCATGAGTTCCAAGATGTTTTTAGGGCATTTGACACCTTTCCATTACATTGTCTTGGTTGGGTTATCACCCGATTTGAGGGTTCCTTTGCAAATTAGGGCTACAAGGAAGAGGCCTAATTAGCCCTCCTTCCAGTTTTATAGGGAATTTGACACCCTATCGTCAAAGATTCAATACACTTGTTCTAAAGAACATCTACTACTAATGACCCATTCTCAAGGATTTTTGGGGTCTTAGGCTTCCAGTAGGCCGTACAACACCTGTGGCAAAATTGAGGGTTTTAAGGGTTTCTTGGTCTCTTCACTCTTCTAGTCTCCAATAGCACCTCTCCAAGGCTATTCAAACCTTCTCCTTCACAAAAATACACCTTCAAACACCCTTCTTCACTTTCTAAAAAGGGAAAGTCATGGAACTCATTCCTTTTCTCTTGAGAACAATTTGTCTGCTCACCGCTCCTAGCCGGGCACTGCCAAGCTCGCCTAGGGCTTTGTCAAACACCTATTTGCACCTGCATCCTAGGCCCCTACTTGCACATATTTATAGGGTAGGGTCTAAACTACCTGATCCCAAAGTGCCATGGAGTCACCACAGTGGGGATAGGAGCTAGAGGCCCTACTTCATCAGTCCCTTTAAGCTGAACAGTGGACTGTCAAACTTGTCAAGCTAAGGAAATACAAACTAAACAATCAAAAACTAATCTAGATACTCATAAATGAAGTAAAAAAAACACAATATAATCACACAAACATAAGATAACAATAGCAACACACTACTCCAACACTTCAAGCCATTACAATGACTGTTAAACACTGTTCTTGCATACACAGTCTGCGGTTTCCATATAGTTGTCATACATACTAACTGCCAACCTTGACATTAAGATTTTTCAAGTCTAATATAGGCTTCCCCTCAAGATTAGAGCTTAGTTAGGGTGAGGAACCTCCTTGGTGAGTTTAGTCTTTAACATAAGAAAAGTTGCTAGCAACTTTTAGAGCAATTTTTCTTGCTCGAGCAACTTTTTTTTGCTCACTCCACTCCTATGACCTTTCCAAGGTCTTTTACATGCTTGGATAATGCAAACAAATCTCCTAACCTCTATACTAAGACTTATCAATTTCTAGAAAAGAAGTGACCTCAGGATACCAACCTGTCCTGAGTCACTGTACAGCCAAGTAAGGAATTACACAACAAAAACTAAGCCCTCTACTTAGGCCTTCACACACAAATGAGTCAAAAACTCTTATTGTACTTACAACCTTCACTAAATAAGTGCTTTTCACAACCAAAAATGATTGGTGGGAGCCCTTGGAAGGGTGCTCCTACACCATACTCCCCCTCAGCACAAACTAAGGCACTTTGGGGTCAAGAAGAGCCAAATCAATACCAAAATTCTTGAACTATCCTTCCTCAATCCAAGTGGCTTCAGATTCAGATTGATCCTTCCATTTGATTAGGTGCTCCATGTAAACTTGATTCCTTGTAGTATTCTTCACTCTCGATTCTGAAAACTTCTCTGCTTGGGCTTGCTTCTTCTTGGGCAATGCATTGGTGTCTATATCTTGCAGTACCTTTGGTGGAGCTGTATCTTGCTAACTGATATCTCCCTTGAATCTAATCAGGTCTATAATATTAAACACCGGTGAGATGGCTAAGTCTGATGGCTAAGTAGAATGTTAAATGGGCCTACTCTCCTCATTTGTAGCTTAGTGGGCATGCCCTTCTGCATCCTTTCTTTGCTAAGATGGACCATGACATAGTCCCCAATCTAAAACTGTTCTTCTTTCCTCTTTTCATCCACTTTAGCTTTGACTCTTTGAGTAGACTCCAAAATAGACTTCTTCACTTGCTCTTGAACCTCCCTGATGGTTTGACTAAAATCTTAAACTTGTCCACTCTTCAACTCCATATAACCTAAGTCTCTCAACTCACACACTCCTCTAGGGTGTCTTCCATACACTATCTCAAAAGGACTTCTTCCTGTTGTCCAATTTACACTGTCATTGTAACCATCTTCAGCCTGAGATATAACAAGATCCCAAGTCTGCCCATACTCCTTTGTCAAACACCTTAGCAAGTTGCCAAGCACCCTGTTTATGACCTCTATTTGACCATCAATTTGAGGATGGTATGCTGAACTGAAAGAGAGATTAGTTCTCAACCTTTTCCATAAGGTTTGCCAAAAATGACCCATGAACTTGCTAACCCTATCTGACACAATACTCAAAGGAAGTCCATGAATTCTAACTATCTCTTTGAAGAAGAGATGTGCTACATAGCTTGCATCATGACTAGTTCTACATGGAATGAAATGACTCATCTTAGAGAACCCATCAACAACAACATAGATGCTATCCATACCTGATTTGGTTTTAGGGAGTCCAACCACAAAGTCCATACTTACACACTCCCAAGGCCTATTTGGAATTGGTAGAGGTTGATAGAGTCCTACATTGCTTGAACCTCCTTTAGCTCTTTGACATGCTCCACATTTCTCTACATACCTCCTTACATCCCTTGCTAGCTTAGGCAAAAAGTAGTATCTCTATACTAACTCCAATGTTTTATTTATGCGAAAATGACAACTAAGACTACCATTATGCTTCTCATGAATCAGATTTTCCCTCATGGATCCTCTAGGTACACAAAGCTGATTACCTTTAAACAACAATCCATTTTGAAGGGTGTAATCTGCAAACTCACCATGGAAATGATTATCAAACTCTAGGCACACCTTGTAGGCTTGTGAGAAGTCTTCATCCTCCTCATATAAGTCTTTAAAACCTGCTATTCCAATGCTTTATAGTTGTACCTCTTGGACAGTCAATAACTTCCTACTCAAGGCATTTTCTACCTTGTTGAGCTACAGTTTCTTGTGCTTGATTGTGAAGGTAAAGGATTGGAGATACTCCATCCAATTCAAGTGCCTGTTACTAAGCTTCTCCTAAGTGTTTATGTAGCTTAAAGCCTAATTATCAGTAAACACCACAAATTCTTTTGGCAAAAGGTAGTGTCTCCACTTCTTGAGAGATTGTACTAATGCATACAACTCCAAGTCATAAGCTGAATACTTCTTCTTTTCCTCATTGATTTTTTCACTAAATAATGCCACAGGCCTTCCTTCTTGACTCAACACAACCCCTACTACTACACCACTTGGATCACATTCAATGGTGAACAACTTGTCAAAAGTAGGTAAGAGTAAGATAGGTTTGGTTGTTGCCTCTTGTTTCAATGTTTGAAATGCTTTCTTAGCTGCCTCGGTCCATTTGAACTTTGTTTTTAGTCCTCCTTTGATGGTGTCAAGCACTGGTGCACATATCCCACTGAAGTTCCTCACAAAATTTCTATAAAATTGTGCCAAGCCATGAAAACTTCTAACTTTTGTCCCTATTTTTGGGGCCGGCCAATTCAAGATTGCCTCCACCTTGCTTGGGTCCATTTTCAGATTACCCTTGGACACTAAAAAGCCCAAATAAATCAGCTCTTGTTGCATGAACTCACACTTTTCTAGGTTGATAGCTAATTTCTCTTCATGGAGTCTCTTCATGACCAACCTTAAGTGCTCAAGATGCTCTATTTTTTTCTTGCTATAGATGAGAATATCATCTAGATACACCACTACAAATATTCCTATGAAGTCCTTCAAGACCTCATTCATTAACCTCATGAAGGTGCTTGGGGCATTGGTAAGCCCAAATGGCATTACAATCCATTCATACAATCCATCTGTGGTTTTGAAAGTGGTCTTCCACTCATCACCCTCCTTAATTCTAATTTGGTGATAACCACTCTTTAAATCCAACTTAGTGAAGTACATAGCACCACCTAAGAAATCCATCAAGTCTTCTATTCTTGGAATTGGGAACCTATACCTGATAGTGATCCTATTGATAGTCCTTGAGTCTATGCAAAGTCTCCATTTTCCTCCTTTCTTGGATGCTAAGACCACTGGGACTGCACATGGACTAATACTCTTCTTGATCAGCCCTTGATCCAATAGCTCTTGCACTTGTCTTGCCACTTCTTTGTTTTGATCAGGGGTAAGCTTGTGTGCTTCTTTATTAGGAAGAGATGCACTAGGTACAAAGTCTATTTGATGACTTAAGGCCCTTCTTGGAGGTAGCATTGCAGGGGTTCCATCACTCACTATATCTCTAAATTCTTTCAGCATTTTCTGCACTTCCAATGGTGTTTCTACCTGTAACTTCTTGTCTTCCTCCTTTGGTTTCACCATGATAGCACATCCTATGGTCTCCTCATCATGTAGTGCTTGTATAAACTATTTACCATTGCTAAGAAAAACACTAGGCATCTTAGAAGTTTCTTCTTCTTGCTCCTCTTCCTCTATTCCCTTGAGAACCTCTTCCTCTACCAAAAGATCCTCTTGTACTGATTTCTAAACTTTGTTCCAAGAGTCTGCTCTCTTCTTGGCTTCTTGAGTCACCATCTCTACTAGAACCTCCTCTTTGACCCCCTCTAGAGTCTCTACCTCTTCCCCTATTCTTGGAGTTAGGTTCTTGCTTTATTCTTTGTTTCTCTTTAAGCTTTTGTGCCATATGTTGACATCTAAGTACTGTGGTGGGAGTAAACAAAGTCATTTCCTCTACTATGCTCCATTTCAAACCACTTAGATACCTTGCCACTTTAATGCTTTCTTCTTCTTTAACCTTTGATCTAAAGTTCAACTTGTGGAACTCTTCAGTGTAGGTGGCTACATCCATCTCCTTTTGTCTGAGATTCAATCTCCTCCTATGCTACTGGATTTCATAATCTACTGGTAGGTATGCTTCCTTCACTTTATTGACCATTTCTTTCCAATTAGAGATTGGGTTCTTTCCCTCTTTCTCTCTTTAACCTTGCAAGTAGTTCCACCAGGTTAAAGCTTGTCCTCTCAACCTAGACTTGTCCACTTTGACCCTTTGTGACTCTGAGATCTCTTCACATTCAAAGTGATTCTCCATGCCTTCAATCCATTGCATCACAAGCTCTGTATCCATCCTCTTAGTTAGTAATGGGACACCTTCAAGTGCCTTGCCTGTGATAGCCTTCAGGGCTTTAAGAAATTACTCATCTTGGGTTGGAGGATCAGGTGTAGGCACATCATCATCAATGGTTGTCTCTTTCCCTTTAGCATCTTGCTCATCCATCCTATCTTTCACCTTATCTGCTTTTACTTAGACATCATCCAAGAGTTGCTCCATTTGTATTAATCTTTCTTGCAAGAGTCTATTAGCTTCCTCCTGATCTTCCACTGTCTTAGCAAGCTCTACATTAGTCACCATTTTCTACTTGTGTGATGATCCAAATGATTCTTCTAATGGTTGAAACATCCACTATTCACTTCCCAAGCCTTAAGAGGCTCTGATACCAATCTGATGGGGAGGCTAGGATAGACTAGCTAGTCTATGCCCCTGATCCTCTCTAGGATCCAAGTGTTCTTCTGACACCTCTAATGGTCTATAGGATTCCTTATTCCTCCAAGGATCCCATGACCTACCCTAACCTGCCCACCAAGTTAAGCTATTTCATCTTCCAACATTACAAGCTTTGATCTCTAGCTACTATCCATTACATAGGCTTATAAGGGTCTTCTAAGTTTCAACTCCTTTCCCAAGCTCCAACAGAGGATTTCATGAGTTCCAATATGTTTTTAGGGAATTTTACACCTTTCCATTACATTGGCTTAGTTGGGTTATCACCCGATTTGAGGGTTCCTTTGAAAACTAGGGCTACAAGGAAGAGGCCTAATTAGCCCTCCTTCCGATTTTATAGGGAATTTGACACCCTTTCCTCAAAGATTCAACACACCTATTCTAAATAACATCTACTACTAATGACCCATTCTCAAGTATTTTTGGGGTCTCAGGCTTCTAGTAGGTCGTACAACACCTGTGGCAAAATTGAGGGTTTTAAGGGTTTCTTCGTCTCTTCACTCTCCTAGTCTCCAATAGCACCTCTCCAAGGCTATTAAAACCTTCTCCTTCACAAAAATAAACCTTCAAACACCCTTCTTCACTTCCTAAAAAGGGAAATTCATGGAACTCCTTCCTTTTCTCTTGAGAACACTTTGTCTGTTGACCGCTCCTAGCCGGGCACTGCCAAGCTCACCTAGGGCTTTTTCAAACACCTATTTGCACCTACATCTTGGGCTCCTACTTGTACATATTTACAAGCTAGATTCTCCACTACCTAATCCCAAAGTTCCATGGAGCTACCACGGTGGGGATAGGAGCTATAGGCCCTACTTCATCAGTCCCTTCAAGTTGAACAGTGGACTATCAAACTTGTCAAGCTAAGGAAATACAAAATAAACAATCAAAACCTAATCTAGATACTTATAAATGAAGTAAAAAAAACACAATATAATCACACAAACATAAGATAACAATATCAACACACTACTCCAACACTTCAAGCCATTGAAATGACTGTTAAACACTGTTCTTGCATACACAGTCTGTTGTTTCCGTATAGTTGCTGTACATACTGATTGCCAACCTTGAAATTAGGGTTTTTCAAGTCTAATATAGGCTTCCCCTCAGGATTAGAGCCTAGTTAGGGTTAGGAACCTCCTTGGTGAGTTTAGTCTTGAAAATAATAAAATTTTCTAAGCAACTTTTGAAAAGTTGCTAGCAACTTTTAGAGCAATTTTTCTTGCTCGAGAAACTTTTTTTTTCTCACTCCACTCCTAAGACCTTTCCAAGGTCTTTCACATGCTTGGATAATGAAAAAAACTCTCCTAACCTCTATAGTAAGACTTATCAATTTCTAGAAAAGAAGTGACCTCAGGATAGCAACCTATCCTGAGTCACTGTATAGCCAAGTAAGGAATTACACAACAAAAACTAAGCCCTCTACTTAGGCCTTCACACACAAATGAGTCAAACACTCTTATTGTACTTACAACCTTCACTGAAGAAGTGCTTTTCAAAACCAAAAATGATTTGTGGGAGCCCTTGGAAGGGTGCTCCTGCACCATACTCCCCCTCAGTACAAACTAAGGCACTTTGGGGTCAAGAAGAGCCAAATCAATACCAAACTTCTTGAACTATCCTTCCTCAATTTAGGTGGCTTCAGATTTAGATTAATCCTTCGATTTGATCAGGTGCTCCATGTAAACTTGATTCCTTGTAGTCTTCTTCACTCTCGATTCAAAAACCTTCTCTACTTGGGCTGGCTTCTTCTTGGGCAATGCATTGGTGTCTATATCTTGCAGTACCTTTGGTGGAGCTATATCTTTCTGACTGGTATCTCCCTTGAATCTAATCAGGTCTACAACATTAAACATCGGTGAGATGGCTAAGTCTGATGGCAAGTCCACTTTGTTGGCATTCTCTCCATATTTGGCTAGAATCTTACATGGGCCTACTCTGCTCATTTGTAGCTTAGTGGGCATGCCCTTCTGCATCCTTGCTTTGCTAAGATGGACCATGACATAGTCCCCAATCTGAAACTGTACTTCTTTCCTCTTTTCATCCACTTTATCTTTGAGTCTTTGAGTAGACTCCAAAATAGACTTCTTCACTTTCTCTTGAACCTCCTTGATGGTTTGAGTGAAATCTTCAGCTTGTCCACTCTTCAACTCCATGTAAACTAAGTCTCTCAACTCACACACTCCTCTAGGGTGTCTTCCATACACTATCTCAAAAGGACTTCTTCCTATTGTCTGATTTACACTGTCATTGTAAGCATATTCAGCCTGAGATATAACAAGATCCCAAGTCTGCCCATACTCCTTTGTCAAACACCTTAGCAAGTTGCCAAGCACCCTATTGATGACCTTTGTTTGACCATCAATTTGAAGATGGTATGCTAAACTGAAAGAGAGATTAGTTCCCAACCTTTTCCATAAGGTTTGCCAAAAATTACCCATGAACTTACTATCCCTATCTGACACAATACTCAAAGGAAGTCCATGAATTCTAACTATCTCTTTGAAGAAGAGATGTGCTACATAACTTGCATCATGACTAGTTCTACATGGAATGAAATGACTCATCTTAGAGAACCTGTCAACAACAACATAGATGTTATCCATACCTAATTTGGTTTTAGGGAGTCCAACCACAAAGTCCATACTTACACACTCCCAAGGCCTATTTGGAATTGGTAGAGGTTGATAGAGTCCTGCATTGCTTGAACCTCCTTTAGCTCTTTGACATGCTCCACATTGTTCTACATACCTCCTTACATCCCTTGCTAGCTTAGGCAAAAAGTAGTATCTCTATACTAACTCCAATGTTTTGTTTATGCAAAAATGACAACTAGGTCTGCCATTATGCTTCTCATGAATCAGATTTTCCCTCATGGATCCTCTAGGTACACAAAGTTGATTACCTTTAAACAAAAATCTATTTTGAAGGGTGTAATCTGCAAACTCACCATGGAAATGATTCTCAAACTCTAGGCACACCTTGTAGGCTTGTGATAAGTCTTCATCCTCCTCATATAAGTCTTTAAAACTTGCTATTCCAATGCTTTGTAGCTGTACCTCTTGGATAGGCAATAACTTCCTACTCAAGGCATCTGCTACCTTGTTGAGCTGCCCTTTCTTGTGCTTGATTGTGAAGGTAAAGGATTGGAGATACTCCATCCAGTTCAAATGCCTATTATTAAGCTTCTCCTGAGTGTTTATGTAGCTTAAAGCCTAATTATTAGTAAACACCACAAATTCTTTTGGCAAAAGGTAATGCCTCCACTTCTTGAGAGATTGTACCAATGCATACAACTCCAAGTCATAAGTTGAATACTTCTTCTTTGCCTCATTGAGTTTTTCACTAAAGAATGCCATAGGCCTTCCTTCTTGACTCAACATGCCCCCTACTACTACACCACTTGCATCACATTCAATGGTGAACAACTTGTCAAAAGTAGGTAAGAGTAAGATAGGTTTGGTAGCTACCTCTTGTTTCAATGTTTGAAATTATTTCTCAGCTGCCTCAATCTATTTGAACTTTGTTTTTAGTCCTCCTTTGATGGTGTCATGCACTGGTGCACATATCCCACTGAAGTTCCTCACAAAATTTCTATAAAATTGTGCCAAGCCATGAAAACTTCTAAATTTTGTCCCTGTTTTTGGGGCCAGCCAATTCAAGATTGCCTCCACCTTGCTTGGTTCCATTTTTAGATTACCCTTGGACACTACAAAGCCGAAATAAATCAGCTCTTGCTACATGAACTCACACTTTTTTAGGTTGATGGCTAATTTCTCTTCATGGAGTCTCTTCATGACCAACCTTAAGTGCTCAAGATGCTCTATTTTTGTCTTTCTATAGATGAGTATATCATCTAGATACACCACTACAAATCTTCCTGTGATGTCCTTCAAGACCTCATTCATTAACCTGATGAAGGTGCTTGGGGCATTGGTAAGCCCAAATGGCATTACAAGCCATTCATAAAATCCATCTATGGTTTTGAAAGCGGTCTTCCAATCATCACCCTCCTTAATTCTGATTTGGTGATAACCACTCTTTAAATCCAACTTAGTGAAGTACATAGCACCACCTAAGAAATCCATCAAGTCTTCTATTCTTGGAATTGGGAACCTATACCTGATAGTGATCCTATTGATAGCCCTTGAGTCTATGAAAAGTTTAAATTTTCCTCCTTTCTTGGATGCTAAGACCACTGGGACTACACATGGACTAATACTCTTCTTGATAAGCCCTTGATACAATAGCTCTTACACTTGTCTTGCCACTTCTTTGTTCTAATCAGGGGTAAGCTTGTATGCTGCTTTATTAGGAAGAGATGCACTAGGTACAAATTCTATTTGATGACTTATGGCCCTTCTTGGAGGTAGTGTTGCAGGGGTTCCATCACTCACTATATCTTTGAATTATTTTAGCATTTGCTGCAGTTCCAATGGTGTTTCTACCTACAACTTCTTGTCTTTCTCCTTTGGTTTCACCATGATAGCACATGCTATGGTCTCCTCATCATGTAGTGCTTGCATAAACTCTTTACCACTACTAAGAAACACACTAGGCATCTTAGAAGTTCCCTCTTCATTCTCTATTAAGGAATGAATTTTGAAAGTCCTCCTATCCTTCTTGAAAGAAATGGAGTTTTCCTCTCCATCATAGATCACCTTTCTATCAAATTGCTAGGGTCTTCCCAATAGAAGATGGCATGCATCCATGGGCAAGACATCACAAATAATTTGTCTTTATAGCCTCCAATGAAAAACTCTACCCATGTCTTCTCATTCACTAGCACACTTTGCTCCTAGTTCAACCAAGTCACCTTGTATGGATTTGCATGGGGAACCTTTGTAAGTTTTAGCTTCTTTGCTACTTCCTCTGCTATGATGTTATCAGTAGACCTTGAATCCATAATAACCTTGCAAAATTTTCCTTTTACCTTGCACCTGACTCTAAAAAGAGCCCTCCTTTGCTTTGGTTCACCTTGATTGGGCTGCCTTATGAGTACTCTCCTGAACATCAAGTTCTCACCCATTTCTGATTCTAACTTGCTGACTTCATTAGTGGATGAGCTGCTGCTATCTTCTTGGGTATAGGCTACCCTCTTCTCATTGTTTAGGGCTGATGGCTTATCAGGACACCTATCAGCAGGGTGTCCAAGTTGTCCACACTGATAGCACTTCATAGTGGCAAAGTAGGAGCTGCTTCTTCCTTCTCCTCTTCCTCTATTCCCTTGAGAACCTCTTCCTCTACCAAAAGATCCTCTTGTACTAATTTCTAAACTTTGTTCCAAGAGTCTACTCTCTCCTTGGCTTCTTGAGTCATCACCTCTACTAGAACCTCCTCTTTGACCCCCTCTAGAGTCTCTACCTCTTCCCCTATTCTTGGAGTTAGGTTCTTGCTTTCTTCTTTGTTTCTCTTCAAGTTTTTGTGCCATATGCTGACATCTAAGTACTGTGGTGGGAGTAAACAAAGTCATTTCCTCTGCTATGCTCCATTTCAAACCACTTAGATACCTTGCCACTTTAATGCTTTCTTCTTCTTTGACCTTGGATCTCAAGCTCAACTTGTGGAACTCTTCAGTGTAGCTAGCTACATCCATCTTTTGTCTGAGATTCAATCTCCTCCTATGCTGCTAGATTTCATAATCTTCTGGTAGGTATGCTTCTTTCACTTTATTGACCATTGCTTTCCAATTAGAGATTGGGTTCTTTCCCTCTTTCTCTCTTTAACCTTGCAAGTAGTTACACCAGGTTAAATCTTATCCTCTCAACCTAGACTTGGCCACTTTGACCTTTTGTGCCTCTAAGATATCTTCACATTTGAAGTGATTCTCCATGCCTTCAATCCATTGCATCACAAGCTCTGTATCCATCCTCTAAGTCAGTAATGGGACACCTTCAAGTGCCTTGCCTATGATAGCCTTCAGGGCTTTAAGAAATTTCTCATCTTGGGTTGGAGGATTAGGTGTAGGCACATCATCATCAATGGTTGTCTCTTTCCCTTTGGCATCCTACTCCTCCATCTTGTCTTTCACCTTATCTACTTTTGCTTGGACATCATCCAAGAGTTTCTCCATTTGCATCAATCTTTCCTATAGGAGTCTATTAGCTTCATCCTGATCTTCCACCTTTTTAGCAAGCTCTACATTAGTCACCATTTTCTTCTTGTGTGATGATCCAACTGATTCTTTTGATGGTTGAAACATCCACTATTCACTTCCCAAGCCTTAAGAGGCTCTGATACCAATTTGATGGGGAGGCTAGGATAGACTAGCTAGTCTATGCCCCTGATCCTCTCTAGGATCCAAGTGTTCTCCTAACACCTCTGATGGT
The DNA here is from genome assembly GCA_027943335.1 of Chamaecyparis obtusa. NCBI lineage: Eukaryota > Viridiplantae > Streptophyta > Pinopsida > Cupressales > Cupressaceae > Chamaecyparis > Chamaecyparis obtusa. The sequence continues at coordinate 508,189 of BSBK01005861.1, forward strand.
CTATAGGATTTATTATTCCTCCAAGGATCCCCTGACCTATCCTAACCTGCCCACCAAGTTAAGCTATTTCATCTTCCACCATTACCAGCTTTGATCTTTAGCTATTATCCCTTACATAGGTTTATAAGGGTCTTCTAAGTTTCAACTCCTTTCCCAAGCTCCAACAGAGGATTTCATGAGTTCCAAGATGTTTTTAGGGCATTTGACACCTTTCCATTGCATTGGCTTGGTTGGGTTATCACCCGATTTGAGGGTTCCTTTGCAAACTAGGGCTACAAGGAAGAGGCCTAATTAGCCCTCCTTTCGGTTTTATAGGGAATTTGACACCCTTTCCTCATAGATTCAACAAACTTTTTCTAAATAAAATCTGCTACTAATAACCCATTCTCAAGGATTTTTGGGGTCTCAGGATTCCAGCAGGTCGTACAACACCTATGGCAAAATTGAGGGTTTTAAGGGTTTCTTGGTCTCTTCACTCTCCTAGTCTCCAAAAGCACCTCTCCAAGGATATTCAAACCTTCTCCTTCACAACACTAAACCTTCAAACACCCTTCGTCACTTCCTAGAAAGGGCAAGTCATGAAACTCATTCCTTTGCTCTTGAGAACACTTTGTCTGCTGACCGCTCCTAGCCGGGCACTGCCAAGTTTTCCTAGGGCTTTGTCAAACACCTATTTTTCACCTACATCCTAGGCCCCTACTTGCACATATTTATAGGGTAGAGTCTGCACTCCCTGATCCCAAAGTGCCATGGAGTTACCATAGTGGGGATAGGAGCTACAGGCCCTACTTCATTAGTCCCTTCAATCTGAACAGTGGACTGTCAAACTTGTCAAGCAAAGGAAATACAAACTAAACAATCAAAACCTAATCTAGATACTGATAAATGAAGTAAAAAAAACACAATATAATCACACAAACATAAGATAACAATAGCAACACACTACTCCAACACTTCAAGCCATTGCAATGACTGTTAAACACTGTTCTTGCATACACAGTTTGTTGTTTCCGTATATTTGCCATACATACTGATTTCCAACCTTCACATTAGGGTTTTTCAAGTCTAATATAGGCTTCCCCTTGGGATTAGAGCCTAGTTAGGGTTAGGAACCTCCTTGGTGAGTTTAGTCTTTAACATAAGAAAAGTTGCTAGCAACTTTTAGAGCAATTTTTCTTGCTCGAGCAACTTTTTTTTATCACTCCACTCCTAAGACCTTTCGAAGGTCTTTTACATGCTTGGATAATGAAAACAACTCTCCTAACCTCTATACTAAGACTTATCAATTTCTAGAAAAGAAGTGACCTCAGGATACCAACCTGTCCTGAGTCACTGTACAACCAAGTAAGGAATTACACAACAAAAACTAAGCCCTCTACATAGGCCTTCACACACAAATGAGTCAAACACTCTTATTGTACTTACAACCTTCACTGAAGAAGTTCTTTTCACAACCAAAAATGATTGGTGGGAGCCCTTGGAAGGGTGCTCCTACACCATAGATAGAATTGCAATAACAGCCTGAGAGTTGGACAATGCATAATGTATTGAGAATTATTTTTGCAAACACCCAATGCTGGAACTAATGGTAAATTATGATAGTCAATAGAACATCACCACTCTAGACAATGTGAAGATTAGTAATCTACCTTCTAATTAACAAGTTCATCGACTCCCTTGCAGATACCCATAGATATTTGTAAGACTAAGCGGATGGACACTTTCAATATAATATATTAGCATTAAAAAAAAATTATATTTTAGAGTTGTACTGTAGCATATACATTTATACAATTTGTAAAAGATTACTACATATTTTAGCACATATAAATTTACAGAAAATTAATACATGTTGCAGATTATATATTTAAGTATAGTCACATTGTACAATACATGTAGAGTTGTATAGTTATATATTCATCATAAAAATATATTACACCATTATAAAATTATGTAGATTCTTACTCGATATCATTCTCTAAAAATTTATCGATTTCATTATTTGTAGATTAAAATTGAAGGACTCATTTATTTTTGAACATGGTATATTTAGCTATATCATTATACTAGTGTTGACTCATATACATATATATTCCCTATATTTGTGTATTCTTGTATAGATTCACAATGTTCCACATTTTTTGTTTCATTTAAAAGTGTCCATATTAAATGATATTAGTAACATTCCAATGGACTACTATATCCATATATTTGTAGTTTTCAAAAGTATGATCTAAAATATTTTCAAATTTCAGAAGGATGATTTGTATGTACCAATTTGTGCTTGGAGAATAACATAATTTCCAATAGCCTCTGACTTTAAGAAATGAAACATATGCAAATTATTTATTTCAAAACCTTCCCTTCTTTCAAATGCATAATAACGAATTAGTCCTCTTTCAATATATATTTAATAGAAAATGACTCTCTATCAACATAATAAGTACCCCTTTAAACACTATTTAAAGAATAGTGTTACATTATGCATAAGATATTTTCTAAAGTTAAAATAGGCTAATTAGGATCAACTATTCTATTACATTTAATAAATCTATCAACCAACACACCATACAATATCTCTCAAACTACCATTTTAAAACAAACATATATTCATCTTTAGATGTGTTCTAATGGGAAAGAACTAAGAAGAGATTGCTCTCAATTTATCTTTAAGAAAATCAAAGATTGTTATCCTGAAATTATCCTATATACTCAATCAAAGTCATTAGTACAACCCAACAACATAGCCATGCAACACTAAATTACTCGTATTCAACATATCCTTGAAACTATCAAATATAGTATAGGTTCAATAGTAAAGTAATCTATACGAAAGATGCCAAGCTACAATTCATCATAATTATTGGTTAAAAATTGTAGATATAATTGTAGAAATGTTAAAGGAGATTGCACTATAAAGAAATTTATCCAAGGAAAAAGTTCATTAGTTTCATCATTAGAATTATTGTATTATTCAAAATTAACAAGCACATATTCAAATAACTCAATGTATTATATAGCAATAATAAAATTACCTATGGTTAGATTGATAGACATGTAATAAGGTTGAAGTACTTACCTCCTCATCATGAGGCTTGTTTTGCACCACTCACTTCTTCAAATTCTAAGATCATATCCCTCAAGAAACCTCAAAATATATGGTATAGGTGTTTTTCTATAGGTGGAGCCTCACAAAAGTCATGGTGATGTGGCATGAATAATTGGCCTAGGTTAGTGAGATTGTGACATGTGTCATTGCAAGAATGAATGAAACAATGCCATGTGGCACCTAGGTGGTGGTCTTATCCAGGTCATTTTTTTGTTTCAACAATAATTGGTTCTAGAGGTTCAAACCATGAACATTCCATTTCCACTCTCCCCTCTCTACCACTACACCATCTGTGATTCTTGGGATCCCATTTGATGATATTTCTTGTTATTATTTACAAAAGAAATGGTCAACTGTCATAATAGGAGTCAGGTGGTTTGAACCCCCGACCACCCATATAATATTTTCCCTTTCGACCACTGCACCACACACCCTTTTTGGGATGTGTTGATCTATTTTTATTTTTATAATGATTTGTGGTGAGTTGAATACATAGGGGCCTGAGCTCCCCCTCTCATTATGAACAAATTCCAAATGAACGAATTAAACTTATAAGCCCAATTTTTAAAGATTTTAATTTATTTTAAAAATCATAAGGGCCATTATTTTAAAAGGGTAGGTTGTTTTTGAAAGATTTATTTTTGTAATGGGAACATATATGTGATTTTCCAAATCATTTGGTTTTAGGCCAAATTGGGGAAAATTTACATATTTAAGGGGGAAGTTTTTGGCTTGTAAGGAGGAGTTTGAATGCTCTTGGAGAAACAATTCCAGTGTGAGAATTTTTGGAGGAGAAGAATTACAATGTTTTATTACACCAAAAAATTTAAAGAGAGAGAGAGAGAGAGAGCGAGAGAGAGAGAGAGAGAGAGAGAGAGAGAGAGAGAGAGAGAGAGAGAGTATGAACAAGGTTAATCTTGGATGTGTAATAAGGCATTTTGAGCCTAGCAAAACTAATAAAGTGGTAACCAAATTGAGAAGTGGGCTCAGAGATGTAGTCTACTCAAGGATGAACTTCATTATCAATTGTTTGTGTCTCTCTTCCATATATTTTTTGTTCTCTCATTCCTTTCAGTTTTATGTTCTCTCATGAATGTTATTTTAGATAGATAATTAATAGTGTTTAAAGTATCTCCCAGTTTCAATAATCTCAATGGTTGAAATACATAACCACACATTACTGTTGTGATCAGGGATTTAAATTTGTAATTTTATTAAGTTTTGGAAAAATTTAGTGTCCTTGTTTATAGATCAACAAACCATACCATACATGAAACTTGAAACCACACTCTAGTAAGGTACTTTTCTCATGTCTTTCATCTTTGATGGAGATGCAAGATAATCTAAACTAGACAACTTCATTCCAACTATAAAAGGAACACATAATGGTAGACAATCCTACATGTTGATGTTGGCATAAATGATGTAGTGATAGTAAGTGAGTTTTGGATATGTAATGATATAGATTTGATTGCATCATGATCAATTATTGGGTTGTCATGGATGACAAGTATTGACCTAGTGTTTCTAGTATGTTACCAAGATTAAGTATGACGATCAAGGTGTTGCAACAAGTTTTAAATATAGAAATTCTTATGAGATACTTGGGGATGTCTTTGAATGTCAAATGCATGACTTATACTATTGATGTAGACTAATAAGAAAGTCATGATTAGATGAAGGTTGATAGTGCAATTTTTAGAATAGTTAGTGACAAGTGACAAGTGATTTGATTGGTTTGTCAAATATTTATTGTTTCTTGTGGTGCGGTTATAGGATATGGTGGAAAAGAGTGTTTAGAAGCTATGGTTGCAATCAAAACTAATTTGAGTGACTGATGTAAAGGATAGATGATAGGTGAGTAGAGATATATTTGTTACAGGTTGAAGTGTTTGTGTTCTTGAGAAATAGTTGATGAATCTTTGATCAGCGATCAGTGTAGAGGTCATGGTGAATTTGGTTGATTCAGTCACAATCTGGTGATGTGTCTTAAAGATTAGAGGTTATGACTTGGCATCATATTGTTCAGTGCTAGTATGTGGAAATGATTCTTGAGGAAGCAAGTGTTTGGTCAAAATGTGTTTGACCCCATGATAGAAAATTCTATGTAAATCATTGTATTGGCTGATGGAGTCTTGAAAAATTATTTTGTACATTGAATTTTGTTTTGTGACATGTTGGATTTGAGTAGCATATTGGAAATTAAATTTTAGGGATCTCCTAAGGTAGTGGAAGACTCTAGGGCTTGATGAATAGTATTTATATGATGAAGTTGAAAGTTTTTTGTGGTTGATCATGTATTGGGAAAGTGTGATGTAAAGTGCGAGTTGCAATCAAGCCAAGAAAAATTTAATTATGTTGCAAAGAGATTTCATGCTTTAGTGGATCTGATCAAGAAAAGATAGTTCTATTTTACAAATCATTCTCTCTATTATTCCCTAATAGTTACAACAATCAAAATCCCTTAACTAGGTGGATCCTAGCAGGTCCCTATTATAAATCCTCTAACAAGGTGGCACATTAGCTTGTGTTTGAAGTCCTCTAATAAGGACACTCTTAATATGGTAATGGTCCTAACAGGCCTCATGTAAATCCTTTAATTGGGTAGCACCTTACAATGCTTTTGTAAACTCCTAACATGTTTAATCTCCTCACAAGGTGTACTTTAGAAGAGTACATCATTTAGTGAGTTCTAATCCCCATTGTAGTTTTTTCCCGATTTGGGTTTTCACAAGATAAATCTATGTGTCAAGTTTTTCATTGTTATTTGAATGTTCTTATGATTATGTTTTTCATTTGTTTCTATTAAAGACAATCTTGTGAATGCTATGGTAATGTTTAAGAGGTTAAAAAGTTTCACAATTGGTAGATTACTAACTCACCCCCACCCTCTCAGTAATATGATCTTAGGACTAATAGTTTAACTTCTTTAAAATTGAGTTCACATACTAACTTTTCCCTAGCCATATCTTTCTATTCACTCCATTTCTTTCAATTTCCATCCCAAGAATGTGTTTAGCTGAACCAAGGCCTTTGATTTCAAATTAAGAAACAAGTTGAGAATTCATTTCTACAATAATAACTTTCCCTTTACCAATGAATAATGTATCATCATCATATAATGCAATGTACAAGTAACAACTACCATCAAATTTATAATAAACATAGTGATTTGATTTATAATTTTCAAATTCCAAAATCAACACATATGTATTAAGTTTTTGGTACTACATCTTAGGACTCTTATTGAGGCCACAAAAATATTTCTTTAGTTTTGAAACTAAATTACTTTTTACTTTTATCATGTATGTTAGGATCAATCAACACTGAGAGGGGGGTGAATTAGTGTTGCAACACTTTTAAACCAATTGATTAATTTAAAACTTAACCATACGAATCTACATATAGAAGTATAGAAAAGTAAATCATAAAACAATAAAGAACTCATAACAACATGTTTTTGTTCTTGAGGAAATCCCAGGCAAGGGAATACCCTGGTGGGGATTGTACCCACAAGATAATTTACTAATAAGATGGTTCTTTGCTAAGAGGTCTAACCCTGTTAGGATTTGTTACATAGGATTTAGTACATAAGTCCTTGTTAAAGGACTAGACCTTGTTAGAGGTCTTTGACCTAGTTAAGAGTCAAGAACAAAAGTAGCACACTTTCTTGAGAATGAAGGTTAAATCCACCTTCTGGTATTGATGTTAAATTACAAAGAGTGTATTACAAAAATACATAACTATGCATGACATCAAAATGTTTGAATAGTCCACAATGAAGCTCTCATCTAATCCAACATCATACATCACACATATCATATATTGATGCAGGAGCATCTCGGGTCCTTGGCAATCCCGTGCCACCAAAAACATGTTTGAAGTTTTCTGTGTTGCTTGGTTCCTTCTTTGACCGAGTTGGTTTGGTTTTTCTCGATTTCCTTTGTTCACCAGTGTTGGTTGGTTATCTCTCTGGCACTTGGTGAATTTCCCTGGCGCTCGGTGATGCTTGTCTAGCGCTTGGTTTCGTTGCTTACCGAGTTGTTTATTTTAGATTTTTGTTGAGGCTGACTCTTACATTTAAATTTGGTCATGAATTTAATGTTGGTATCTATCATTGGGAAGCATGTGGACCTAGATATGGTCATTTCTTCTATTGATGGTGGATCTAAAGGCCGACTTGGTTCGGTAGCCTCTTGTATAAATGTAGTTGTTTGGGTAGAGTTTAGAGAGTGAGTTTTGGTTAGAAGATAGAAGATAAAAGATTAGAGATTTTTGGAAGATCCTCGCATGTTGGAGGACTTCTATACTTCATTGTAATATCTAGCCTAAACTGGAAAGGCCTTCTAGCCAAGCATGTATGAATCAAATTGAAGATAATATATGAAAGTTTCTGCATTCTCTCTCACTTGTTGTGTTGTTTCTTCCATGTGTGATCTCTGTGAGGTGGATTTGGTTAGGGTGTGCCTTTGGCCCCTCTCCCCATCCTCCCTTGTGTTAAGTGGTATCAGAGAAAGGTGAGATCTAGATCTAGGTTTGTGAATCTAGGTTTGAGGGTTCCTTCTTGTAAAACCCTAGTTTAATTTTTGTGTGGTAGCAGATTGCGATATGGCTTACAATTGCACAGGGTTTCAAGATGGTTCATGGGAGGTGAGATGCAGATCTAGGATTGGTAGACATGTTGAGACAACTTACTGCTAGATTAGAAGTTGTTGAAACAACTCAGAGAAGAGGAAGACATCTTGAAGATGTTAGTGATGATGAAATTGAGGAAGAAAAAGTTTATGTATAACCTGCACTGATGATGGATCAAGGTGAGGAAAGATTGTAGAAGGTTTTGAAAAATTTGAAGTCTACACCACACTTTAATCCTCCTGAGTATAGTGGAAAATTGGACTCTGATGAATTGATGGACTGGATCACTGAGATGGAAAAGTATTTTGAGTATGAAAATGTACCTGAGGAAAAGAAAGTGAAAATTGCAAGCACAAAGTTGAAAAGTCATGCATCCTTGTGGTGGGAACATCTACAATTGGACAAAAAAAGGAAAGGAAAAGACAAAATCAAGGTATGGAATAAAATGGTGAATAAGCTAAAAGGAAAGTTCTTACCTTGCGATTATCGAATTAACCTAGTTAGGCGAATGCGAAGTTTGAGGTAGAAAGATAGCTCTCTAAAAGAATATACTAAGGAATTATATAGATTAGATATTAGATCTAGACATGATGAAGATGATGTGGAAAGAATTGCTAGGTACCTAAATGGTTTGAGAGTTTCCATCCAAGATGAAATCAGTTTGGTCAAATTGGAGAATATTGAAGAAGCTTATCAATTTGCATTGAAAGCTGAGGAGAAATTGAACAAGAGACATGAGCAAAGACAAAGAGGTAGAGGTGGTAGATTCCCTAGAGGAAGAGGTAGATCTCATGGTGAAAATAGTAGATCTGAACTTGAAAAGAAAACTCTGGATAAAGGCAAGATTGAGTGGAAAGGTGAAAGATCATCTAGAGGTAGAGGTAGTAACTACCAAGGTGATTATAACTGAGGTGGTTTCTGAGGAGCTTGTTACAATTGTGGAGAAGAAGGACATAGATCATTTGAGTGTACACATGAAAGTAAGAAGGTTGGTAACAATAGAAAGACTTTAGTGCAAGAAGAGTCACCAAATGAACCTGAGAAGGAAAGTAACTTGATGGTAAGGAGAGAACTTTGGAGTGAAAGTAATAAGGAATATATAGTAAGGAAAAGTTTTTTCAAGACCATATGTAGAGTTTCTGATGAATTTTGGAAGGTAATTATTGACAGTGGTATCTTGGAGAATTCGGCATTTGAGGAAATGGTCACAAAGTTGTAGTTTAAAAGGTTGGAATATTTGAAGCCCTATCAGATTTCATGGATCAAAGATGAGCATACACTCTTGGTAAGTGAACAATGCTATGTGAATCTAAAAATTGGAAAGTACTATGATAAGGTGTTGTGATATCATGCCTATGGATTGTTGTCATATTTTGTTGGGTAGACCTTGGCAATATGATAGACATGCTATATATGATGGGAGATCGCATAAATATACTATTTGGGCTGATGGAAGAAGACAAATCTTGTTAGATTTGATAGAAGAGCCTGTTAGTAATGTTTTTACATATGTGAAAGTTTTTTTGATGGAAGGAAGAAAGTTTGTTAAGGATTTTAAGAAGAATGATGTATGTTTTGTTGTGATTCCTAATAAACTGAGTAAGAAAACAAAAGATAGTGTACCTGAGGAGATTGATAAGTTACTCACCAAGTATAGTGAAATAATTTTTGATAATGTACCTAATGGTTTTCCACCAAAGAGAAGCATTGATCATTGCATGGATCTAATCCCTAGAGCTAGTTTACCGAATAAGGCACCACATTAGTTGACATCTACTGAGAATCAGGAATTGAACCGACAGATTCAAGAATTATTGCAGAAAGGTTTGTTTAGAGAAAGTGTGAGTCCTTGTGTAGTACCTTCTGTATTGGCACCTAATAAGAATGGAGAATGGTGAATGTGTACTGATTACAGAGAAATTAACAAGATAACAATGAAATATAGGTTTTTCTATACCAAGAATGGATGACATAATGGATAGTTTGACTGGAGCAAAGTATTTTACCAAAATTGATTTAAAAAGTGGGTATCATCAGATCAGAATTAGAGAAGGTGATGAGTGGAAGACTGCTTTTAAGACAAAAGAAGGTGTATATGAGTGGTTGGTTATGCCTTTTGGTTTAACTAATGCATTGAGTACTTTTACGAGGTTGATGAATGAAGTTTTGAAGAAATTCTTGGGTAAGTTTTTGATTGTATACCTTGATGATGTTCTAATATTCAGTAAGACTAGAGAATAACATGTACATGTTGCATGTTAAACAAGTGTTGCAGAGGTTGAAAGAAGGAAAGTTGCTAATAAATCTGAAAAAGTGTTCATTCATGAAAGAGGAGATTGTGTATTTGGGATTTGTGATTTCATCTGTTGGTTTAAAAATGGATCCTAACAAGGTTGAAGCAATTTTGAATTGGCCTACACCTGAGAATGCTAGTGAGGTAAGATCATTTCATGGTTTGGTAAGTTTTTATCAAAAGTGATGTAGCACAACACTCTCTGTTAACAATAAAACTCAATCATAAGATAAATAAACACAACTTTGAAACCTTCAGTATTTTTCCATTCATCACTAACTACTTCTACAATTCACTGCAAACTCTTAAGTAACCAAAAAGACTAGAAAATCAAGAAATCCAAAAATTACCCCTTTTGGCAATTTTTTCCCATAGTTGTTTTTTGCCATTTTTGTTAATTTTTGAAACAACACCTAAAAAACTATTTTTTTCCCTAAACATGCCCTCGAATAAGTTAGAAAGAATTGCCAACTAATATCTGAGATTTAGAAACATAAATTCGGATTTATTACAAAACAAAACTTTCTAAAAACTAGAGAAAAAACACTAAAAGCTGATTTTGGAGCCCTAGATGAAACTTTCAACTCCCGAAAATGTGCCAAAATGGACCCCAATTGAACTAGCAAAACAATTGCCACCACCGAAGGCACGCGCCCAAATTTTTTAGCAAAAACCCAGACCTGAGTCAAAAGTTATGACCTCCGAAAGTTTCTGTATGAGTTTATGACCTACAAAAGGTCCTACATCATTCTCCCCTTCTTTAAAGGAACATAGCTCCTACAAGTGGGTGTCTGTGAACTGCTACAACTTCTTGGGGTCCAATTCACTTCCCATTCTGAGATCCAGGTGCTATTTGTTGCTGGTAATCCCTCCCACTAAATCAAGTACCTATTGTAATGATCATTTCGGGTGACTATAGACTGCCTGTCTAGAATGTGGGCAATCTTTTCCTTCTTTTACTTGGAAGGTGGTGATGCCAATCCACCTCATCTGTACTATCTAGCTCAGATAGTTCTCCATGAAATGCATATAAATCAGAAACATTAAAGACAAGAGAAATATCCAGATCATCTGGTAAACAAACCTCATAAGCATTATCATTGATCTTCTTCAAAATTTGGCAAGGACCTATATTCTTGTATTTTAGCTTATGATATGTGCCAGTGGGAAATCTCTCACACCTCAAGTATACCACCACCAAATCACCTGCATTAAATATCTATCTCCTTCTACTGACATCTGCAGCAACCTTATATCTCTCATTGCTATCCTACAATTTACTCCTCACATCTTGTTGAAGTTGTTAAAGGTGTTCAGCAAATGCTTCCCCATCATCGCTAATTCTATCCTGCACAGGGAGTTGTACAAGGTCCAAAACACCCTGAGGATTCTTACCATATACGATCTGAAAAGGAGATTTTCCAGTCGATCTGTTAACAGAACTATTCTAAGAAAACTCTGCTTGAGGTAATGCCAAGTCCCATTGCTTGGGATTTTCACCAAAAATACACCGTAATAGGTTTCCCAAACTCCGATTGACTACCTCAATTTTCCCATCAGTTTGGGGATGATATCCACTGCTAAACTGCAACTGTGTTCCCATATTCTTCCATAAGGTCCTCCAGAAATGACTCAAAAACTTATTATCCCTATCAGAAGTGATGGTCTTTGGAATGCCATGGAGTCTAACAACTTCTGAGAAAAACAAGTTGGCTATCCTTGTGGCATCATTAGTTTTTTTACAAGCAATAAAATGAGCCATCTTAGAGAATCTACCAACAACTACAAAGATAGAATTTGTACCTCGCTGGGTGTGGGGAAGCCCCAATACAAAATCCATACTCACATCTATCCATGGCTCGATGGGTATAGGTAGAGGTATATACAATCCTGTGTTTTGGGAGTGACCCTTAGCCACTTGATAGATTCTACACCTTGCCACCTACTTAGTAATGTCCCTTTTCAATTTTGGCCAGTAGTATTTTTCTTCAACCAAGGCTATTGTCTTGTCCTTCCCAAAGTGACTAGCCAAACCACCACTATGAAATTCTATGATAATATTTTCCCTCATGGAACTAGATGGTATACAAAGTTGTTTTCCTCTAAAGAGGTAACCATCCTGCATAAAGTATTCTCCTCTCATGTGATCTAAAAGATTAGTTCTTGGTTCTTTAATCTTCTCTATAATTTCCCAAAAATCATCATTAGCCTCATACAAAACTTTAATAGCATCAAAACCAATGACCTTTGTTTGCATTGTAGTTATGAGTGTAACACACTGACTTAGGGCATCAACAACCTGATTCTTCTTTCCAAACTTATGCTTCAAAACAAAATTATACCCTTGCAAGAAAGACAACCATTTAGCATGCCTACTATTCAATTTCCTTTATGTGTTCACATATTTTAGGGCCAAATGATCTCTAAACAGCACAAATTCTTGTGGGACCAGATAATGCCTCCAATGCCTTAAGGCTTGAACAATAGCATAAAATTATAAATCATAAGTAGAATAGTTCTTCCTCACATCATTCAACTTTTCACTGAAAAAGGCTATGGGTTTACCTATCTAGCTAAGAACAACACCTATCCCAACATGGGAAGCATCACACTCTACTTTGAATACTTTATCAAAATTTGGAAGTGCCAATATAGGAGCTTCAGTTACCTTTTTCTTCAAGAATTGGAAACTTTGTTCAGCATCTGTTGTCCATGTGAATTCTCTTCCTTTCGTACAATCTGTTATGGGTGCTACAATACTACTAAAATTATGAATGAAATTTCTATAGAAGGCTGCCAATCCATGAAAACTCCTTACCCTTGTTATGCTGGATGGACTAGGCCATTCTAGGATTGCCTTGACCTTTTTTGGGTCCATTTGAACACCATCTTCAAAAATGACGAAGCCTAGAAAAGTCAAACTATTTTGCATGAATCTGCACTTCTTTAAATTTTCATAAAGCTTCTCTTTCCTTAGTACACTTAGGATGATCCTCAAGTGTTGTAGGTGTTCTCCTTTTTATTTTTTGTAAATTAGGATATCATCAAAATAAACTACAACAAACTTACCAATGTAGGGTCATAAGACAATATTCATCAATCTCATGAATGTACTTGGTGCATTAGAAAGCCCAAATGGCATAACCATCCATTCATACAAGCCATCCCTAGTCTTAAAAGCTATCTTCCACTCATCTCCTTCATGAATCTGAATCTAGTGGTATCCACTTCGTAGATCAATCTTGCTGAATTATTTGGCCCCTACTAATTCATCCATCATATCATCTATACGAGGAATAGAAAACTGATACTTGATAGTAATCTTATTAATTTCTCTTCTGTCAGTACACATCCTCCATGTTCCATCCTTCTTTGGGGTCAACAATGCAGGGACAACACATGGGCTCATGCTTTCTCTAACCAGGCCTTTCTCAACTAGTTCCATTACTTGTTTGTTGAGCTCTACATGTTGTGTTGGGTTCAGTTGATAAGCTACTTGATTAGGAAGAGTTTCTCCAGGAATCAGATCAATATGGTGTTTTATATCCCTTTTTGGTGGGAGTCGATCAGGTAGCTCATTTGGAATAACATCAGCAAATTCTTCTAGTATCTTTACTGCATCATGTGGTATTATGTCTTCTTGTTCTTCTCCTCTTTTTACTACCAATGCGTAGCAGCAACATGTCACCTTCATTTCTTTGACAACATCCTTGGTAGAAAACATGGTCCCATTCTTCCTTTCATCCTTAAGTGGTAAGAGAGTCACTTTAGAGCCATCCTTCTAGAAGGTATATGTATTTTTCTCTCCATCATGCATGATCTTCCTAAAATAATGCCATGGCCTTCCCAACAAAATATGACAGGCATCCATAGGAATAACATCACACCATAGCTCATCCTTATATATTTTTCCTATAGTAAACCAAACCAAACATCTTTTATCAACAATAACCTCATTTCCTTTCTTAAACCATGCAATACGATAAGGACAAGGATGTTTCTCACATTGTAGATTTAGTTTCTCTACCATTTCCTTAGCTACCATATTCTCACAACTACCCCCATCAATAATAACTTGGCATACCTTTCCGCCTGAAGTGCATCTAGTTCTGAAGATGTTGGTTTGGAGCCATGAATCATCAAATTTCTTTATAGGGACTTCTTCCTTCTCTGGAATGATCATCAATCTCCTCATCATGAGAGTTTCTCCCACGTCTGGTAGGACTTCTTGTTCTGTTCCCACTTCTATGAATTCTGGCTAAACCTAGTTCACTCTAGGCTATCCTCCTTGGTTTCTTTCTAGCATGTTATAATTTGAACATTCAAAGGCTTTGTGTCCTTCTTCTCCACACCTAAAACAAGTGAAAGGCCTTCTCTAATTTTCCTAGCCTCTTCTAGTTCCATAACCTCATCCTCTCTGAAACCCCCTTCCTCTTTCTTGATTTGGAGGATCTTGCTTGGTGTCCATATTTTTTTCAAATCCTTGAAAAGAATCTCCCTAACCATTATTAGAACCTCCCCGAAATGGAGTTGAGGTACCCCTTTGACCACCTCTATTCCTCTGGATATATTGCCTATTATGCTTTTCTTCAACCTTTAGGGCTAATTGGTAGGCTTCCTCCATACTGCTAACATGATGCATGCTCAACTCATCTTGGATGGAGAATTTTAAGCCATTCATATTTCTAGCAGCCATTTTCTCATTATTTTCTCGATGTTCTATGCGCATGGATAGTTTGTAGAATTCATCTGTATAGTCTTGCACTGAAGACAAGTTTTGTTTCAGATTTTGGAACTTGTGAAAGAGGGTTTGTGAATAATCGATGGGTAAGAATTTTTCTTTGAGCTTTTTCTCCATCTTGCTCCATGTCTTAATCTTTTCTTTTCCCTTTTTAGTTCATTCCTTTTGGAGATGATCCCACCATATCATTGCATGTCCTTTTAATTTTATGCATGCAAACTTCATCTTCTTTTCTTCTATCATAGGCTTCCATTCAAAAAATTTCCCCATCTCGTTTGATGAGGCATATTAATGTCTTAATTTTGATATAAGTTTTTATAATTTGGACACACTCTTTGTGTTTTGAAAAAACATTCTTGAACACTTGTAAATATCTTGTGAACTTATGCCAGAGACAGCTAGAACCTACTAAACCTATGGGTAGTGTGTATGACATATTTTACTTAATATTATACATAGAATGCAGTATTTCATATAACTGTTTTAAGCTATGTTCTAATATTTAAGTAAAAGTAGGAATGTTATCTTGCATGTGTATTCTGGATGTTGCTAACTTTTCAAGAGAATGAGGAGCGACGCAAGGAGTGGTGATTACTGCATTTAAGGAGGAAGACAATGAAGACCGGTCATGGCAAAGAATGCGTAGTTCAGTTCCGTTGAATAAGCCGTGCCTACAAAGGAGTTCCAGAGAATATAGGGGATACAACTTGCTATATTTCTTGCAAGTTGTTATTCTGTTGCTTGGCAGTAAATGTACTATGTCATGGTTGATCTTCCGCCTTCTTTTTTGGTGATGTTTGTTCAAGACTTTTATGTATGTTTTTAATAAGCATCCAATCCTCTATATAATGGATTTTGGATTGTCTTAGTAAGCTAATGAGAAAATAGATAATGCTGATTTAGATTCATAAGTTACTCTTTCTGTTCTTCATGAATTATTCAGTTTCTATGTAATCAAAGAAGGATTTTAATGGAAGAAATATTTTGAAGCACTTGTTGTGTTCATAGTTAATTAAAACTAACCAAGGGGGCCCACTTGGAAGGTGGAATAGATTTAGGTAGAATAGATTCATTTCTTGCAGTTTCCTATTTTTAGATAGATTTACTATATTAGTCCTGCAACATTATTAGATAGATTCATTTTTTAAGCTTCCTACAATTATATGTTGTTAGCCAAGGTGTGTTTACTATTTTTTAGTAGCAGCATAGATTCTTCCAATGCATTTTACTTTCCTACAGCATAGGTGTTATGACTCCTAAAGGAACTTAGTGCACAAACTGTGCTGGCCCATTTGAAGTCCTACGTCCCTGGGTTGATAATTCAAGTGTATTTCATGATGGGATAGGTAATCTTTAGAATAGATATACTATCTTTGAAGGAGACAATGGTGTGATTATCTTCATCTATTGTGAAACCATACATCTTTTAGCCAGTCTACTAATTCTTCTGGCTTAAGACTACCAGCATAGTCTGAAACATCAATCTTGATTGTTTCACTCCTTTCCAAAGCCTTGAGAACTCTATCTTCATAGCTCATTTCGTTCAACCTCTCTTCTATATTTTCTTCATTTTGACTTCCCTCTTCATCAAATTCATTTCCTCCTTGTATTCCTTGATTATCCATTCGATCACTGAGTTGTTCAATCTGCCTTTGCATATCCATCATCAATCTTTGCATCTGTGTGACACCTCCTCTTTCTCTTTCTCTTCCTCTTCCTCTTTCTCTCCCAGCCATCTTCCCGCTCTGATACCAAATGATGTATCACAACACTCTCTGTTAACAATAAAACTCAATCACAAGACAAATAAACACAACTTTGAAACCTTCAGTATTTTTCCATTCATCACTAACTTCTTTTACAATTCACTACAAACTCTTAAGTAACCAAACAAACTAGAAAATCAAGAAATCCAAAAATTACCCCTTTTGGTAGTTTTTTTCCATAGTTGTTTTTTGTCATTTTTGGTAATTTTTGAAACAACACCTAAAAAGCTGATTTTTTCCCTAAACATACCCTTGATTAAGTTAGAAAGAGTTTCCAACTAATATCCAAGATTTAGAAAGATAAATTCAGATTTATTACAAAACAAAACTTTCTAAAAACTAGAGAAAAAACACTAAAAGCTGATTTCAGAGCCCTAGATGAAACTTTCAGCTCTCGAAAATATTCTAAAATGGACCCCAATCAATCTGCGACCATTGGCAAAACAAATTCCACCACTTGAGGCATGCACCTAAAAAATTTCAGCAAAAACCCAGACCTGAGTCAAAAGTTATGACCTCTAGAAGTTTCTGTATGAGTTTATGACCTACGAAAGGTCCTGCATCAGAAAGTTCATTAGGAATTTTAGTTACATTTGTAATGCTATGACTGAGACTGTGAGAGGAGATAAAAGAGAATTCAAGTGGACACATGGAGCTGATAAAAGTATTGAGACTTTGAAGCAAAAGGTTGATGAATTGCCTATGTTGGCATTGCCTGATTTTAATAAGGTATTTCAAGTGGAATGTGATGCAAGTGGAAGTGCAATTGGAGATGTGTTGATTCAAGAAGGTAAACCTGTTACTTTCTTTAGTGAAAAGTTGAATGATGCAAGAAGGAAATATTTTTTGTATGATCAAGAATTCTATGCTATTGTTCAAGCACTAAAGAAATGGAGACATTATTTGATATCGAATCAATTTGTGTTGTATACCAATCATAAGGCTTTACAGTATTTGGGTAGCCAGAATAAGTTGAATCAAAGACATATGAAATGGGTTGAGTATTTGCAGAGTTATACATTTGTGATAAAGCATAAGAGTGGAATCACTAACCGATTTGTTGATGCATTGAGTAGAAGGAGATCTTTGATGACTGAGATGAGAATTGAAGTTCTTGGCTTTGATCACATGAGAGATTCTTATGAATTTGATGCTGATTTTTCTAAGCCATGGAGAAAATGTAGAGCACCTATTCAAGATCAACCGAATACTAAATGGGAAGAATATTTTATTCAAGAAGGTATGTTGTTTAAAGGTATTCAGTTGTGTATAACAAGAGAATTTGATAAAGGAGAAACATAGTAGTGGTTTGGATGGACATTTGGTGTTGATAAAACATTAAATTTTCTTTAGGAGAAATACTTTTGGCCACATTTGTATAAAGATATTCAAAAATTTGTGAAAAGTTGTGGAATTTGTCAAGTTGCAAAAGGAGTAAGTCAGAATACTGGATTGTATACACCGATTTATGTTCCTAAAAAACCTTGGATTGACATCAGTATAGATTTTGTTCTTGGCTTATCAAAGACAGTAGGAGGTAATGATTCTATATTTGTTGTTATGGATATATTTTCAAAAATGACACATTTTGTACCTTGTAGAAAGAGATCAGATGCAGTACATATATCAAATCTTTTCTTTAAGGAAATTGTCAAATTGCATGGATTACCGAGGAGTATTATCTTTGACTGAGATAGTAAATTTGTTGGATACTTTTGGAAAACCCTTTGGAGAAAGTTTGGCACCGAATTAAAATATAGTTCTACATTTCACCCACAAACTGATGGACAAACAAAAGTTGTGAATAGAAGTTTGGGAAATCTTTTGAGATGTTTAGTTGGAGACACACCGAGTAATTGGGATTCTATGTTGGCATAAGCAGAGTTTGCATATAATAATTCAGTGAATAGGAGTACTAGAAAAACACCTTTTGAGATTGTAAATGGCATATAACTGAGAGGTATATCAAATTTGAGGGATATTGCTGATGAAAGAAAGAGAAGTGTTGAAGGAGTAACGTTTGCTAAGTACATGAAGACATTGCATGAAGATGTGAAATATAAGTTGGAAATAAGTAATAAAAAATATAAAGACAGAGTTGATAAATCAAGAAGACATAAGACTTTTGTAGTCGGTGATGAAGTAATGGTTCATTTGAAGAGAGACAGATTTCCTATTGGAACATATGGGAAGCTGAAAATGAAGAAGTTTGGACCTTGCAAGATTTTGAAGAAATTTGATAGTGGAAATGCATATGAGATTGAGTTACTTGATGACATGGACATATCACCTATATTCAACATTGCTGATTTGTATGAGTATCATGAACCTAATGAAGACATGATAGTACCAAATGATTATGCTAAGAAACAAAAAGAAGAAGTTGAGCATAGTTTGGAGCAAATAATTGGCAGAAGTACAAGAGGAAAATAATATATGGAATATTTGGTAAAGTGGAAGAATAGACCAATTAAAGACACTTCATGGATTTCACAATCTGAGTTGGATTCAACTTGGATCATACTTGTTTCATGATTTGGAGAATCATTTTGAAATAACCCCAGGTGTTTGATGCAGGAGTATCTCGGGTCCTTGGCAATCCCGTGTCACCAAAAACATGTTTGAAGTTTTTTGTGGTTCTTGGTTCCTACTTTGACCGAGTTGGTTTCATGTTGCTCAGTTTCCTTTGTTCACCAGTGTTGGTTGGTTATCTCTCTGATGCTCAGTGAATTTCCCTGGCACTCGGTGATGCTTGTCTGGCACTCGGTTTCCTTGCTTACCAAGTTATTTATTTTGAATTTTTGTTGAGGCCGACTCTTGCATTTATATTTGCTCACAGATTTAATGTTGGTATCTATCATTGGGAAGCATGTGGACCTAGATTTGGTCATTCCTTCCATTGATGGTGGATCTAAAGGCCAACTTGGTTTGGTATCCTCTTGTATAAATGTAGTTGTTTGGGTAGAGTTTAGAGAGTGAATTTTGGTTAGAAGATAGAAGATAAAAGATTAGAGATTGTTGGAAAATCCTCACATGTTGGAGGACTTATGTACTTGATTGTAATATTTGGCCTAAACCAAGAATACCTTATAGCCTGACATGTATGAATCAAATTGAAGATAATATATGAAAGTTTCTACATTCTCTCTCTCACTTGTTGTGTTGTTGCTTCCACGTGTGATCTATGCAAGGGGATCTGGTTAGGGTGTTCCTTTGGCCCCTCTCCCCATCCTCCCTTGCATCATATATCACTTCATACACACTTGCATGCAAAAAAAATATTTCCTTTATACCCTTCAATATTCTTTATTTAGTCAGCTTGCAAATTGTAATGCCCCACCAAGGAACCCAAGAGATATTAACCTAAAACATGTTACTAAGTTTACAGAATAATTTTTTTCTTAAGAGTTTACAAACAATATTGAATAACAAAGAGGAATTAAAACATAAAGTCCATATATACTTATATACACAATCTCAATTATAGATTACAAATCTCAAGGGTTCCTTGGTGTAGAATTATGTAAATACAATTTAATCTATTAAGTACAATAATCATCTAAATCTTCTATATAGTACATCACCTCAAAGAATAAAAAAATACATCTAAACTATGAAGTATACATGATAACCCACATTCACTACACAAGTCACATGGTATGAAAATACAATTGAGTACAAAGTACAAATAAGGAAAGAATAGGAATAAATCTCTAAGAAAGATAAGATAAGAAGAAACTGCAACAAGGATCATCCAACACTAGTATAGGAATGTTGAAGTATCAAATGGTAAAATAATCACTACCTCTCAACCTTATGGAAACCTATGGTTCCCCTCCCACCATGTTGAAGAGATAACATTAGACCCACTTGGATAACAATACCAAAATAAATCATCAGGTAATACTAAGAAAGGATCCTATAAGTTCCTATCTTAAGGGTACAAATCAATAACTCAAAGGTACACATACTAATCCAGAGATAACCAACACACGTAGGAAACCTAAGATAAAATCAAGAAATTTTTATCACATATGTCAACCCCTTGGAATGATCTTACTAGACTCTGACTTCCAAGTGTGATCATATGCAGAACCTAAAATCCTCTCATGTAGACAAAGATAATTGATCATTCCATAACTCCCTACCACTACTAGATGGGCAAGCATCTTCTCCCACTCCCATCCTTAGCTTATACTAGGACTCAAGGCATGGACGAGGAATCTATTATCTTATTAATTCATTTTAAAAGCCCATTTAATTATATTATCATTTATTTAAGTAACCTACTAAGGATACCCAGGTAGCCACTTCTGGGCTTCGGTGCCTCAAAAGAAAGCCACTTCCCCTTTAACACCTAGATAACCTACCCTAAGGTCATAGATAATCATAACATCAAAATTTGGTTCCAAAGTATAATAGGAACATACATAATTAATTTCCATCCTGATAAAATCAAAGCTTCCATAAGGTTGTGTTATAACAAAATCGAATGACACAGAAGTATGCAAGGCAAACAAACATAACACATTAACCCTAACCCTGCCTCTGGTAACAATCCTAAAAAGGATGACTTTAAAATATTCCCTCCTAACCCATTTAAGAAGAAGGAAAAACATTCATAATAATTTAATGATAGTAAACTAATTTGTAAAGTACCATTACACAAATTAATTTATTGAAATAATCACTAACAAAACCATAATTACATTCTTGAATTAAATTCCAATACTAAGAAAATCAATTTATAATGTTATTTAAAATAAATTAATTCTAAATTTAATAATTACTAAAATAATATAATTTCATAAAAAATCTCAATTTAGAAAATAAAATAAATTTCCTTAATTATTAATCATATATATATATATATATTATATATATATATATATATATATATATATATTATATATATATATATTATATATATATATATATATATATATATTAATAAAAATATAATAGATATAAAAATCTTTTTAAAACAAACAACAAAGTGCTCCCCCCTTTGGGGCTGCATGGCAGCCTTGGCTGTCATGACAGTCAATGCTATTGCGGTAACTATGGCTATTCGGTGGGGCTGGGGGAATTACCCCACCTCCACCCCAATGCAAAAGATATTACCAAGAAGCAAAATTACTTAAAAATTCAATTGATACAAGCCCTAAGGTTTTCTACCACAAATTTATCAAACCCTAGTTCATTTACAATGAGATTCAATTATGGAAATTCCTAACATACCAAGCACAAAATCTCAGAAGCTTAATTCTAGAATTCCAAACATGATAAGAAAATCAATAAAATAGGAATATCACACAGATCTAATAGGTACGAAAAAAAAAATCTTTCTAAAATACAAAAATTAAATCTACGAGTTTTTTTCAAACCCTACCTCCAACCACCAATTGAAGAAACACAAAGAAGAATAGAAAAACACTTAAAAATTCCCAAGCCTTTCAAAAATCTTTCAATTCAATCCTTCATCCAAAACCTGCAAATCCGTGTGTAGAATAATGGCCAAATTCCTCCTCATAAAGGAAAAGGGCTCATAAAGGAAAAGGGATCTGAAATTTAAACTCAACCATGCAAACCCAAAAATCAACTCAACTCCACAACTTTATTTTTATCAATCTCTCTTTTTGCCTAATCTATTCAATTTTCTAATAAATAACTCCATGCACTTTTGTAATTCTTGTTTATATAAGTTCACTTAACTAATAAAATTACTTTATTTATTTAATTTATTTAAATTAAATGTGCAGCTAATTGCATATCAATTTTAACTAAAAGAATATTATTTTAATTCACTTCCTTATTCTTTTATTCAATTATCCTCAAATTTGAATTTAATAATTATTTAAATCTCTAAATTCCACCATTAAACTTTTGATTAAGTCTTTTTAATTAATAAATGTATTTAATTAATTTTCATTAATTAAATACCTTCACATTTAATTTTCTATATTTAATAAGATTTAATTATTTAGATCACATAATTAATCTTGGTAAATTATTTAATCATTTCACAAAAATCACACCAACCAGCCAAAGACCAACCAAACCTAATAAAATAGTAATCATGGTAAAGGGAAAGGCTTATGAACTCATGTCACCTAGACAAACTCAGAAGGGTAAAATATTGAAGAAACTTGTCCACTATTTTAGGACAATAAAATGTCTTAGGTTGGGATTCAGACCTAAATATTATCTCCCCTCTCTTACCTTTGAGACTTTTCATTAGGCACACTCATCCTAACAATTTAGGGAAGTTGATTTCTAGTACTTACAAACCTACATAAAATACTTGAGTATATATATATATATATATATATATATATATATATATATATATATATATATATATATATATATATATATATATATATATATATATATATATATATATATATATATATATATATATATATATATATATATGTATATATATATATGTATATACATATGTATATATACATATGTGTATATACATCTATATACATATATATATATACATATATATATATATATATATATATATATATATATATATATATATATATATATATATATATATAACAAGCAATGACAGGGATTGGGACATCGTGTGGATCCTAAAAGTAGGTAACTACAACTTTGTCCCTTAACCATATCAAACACGTCAAATAGAAAGGTAAAACATACATGATAGCCATACACATGCAAGTATGAGGTAAGTATAATCATAAATATAAACAATATTTTAAACATATAAATAACCATCATCAAAGTAACTAACATCATCTAGCTACAAATGTATGATATCTCATAACTATCTAAAAATCAAATCACCATGTAATTGTTAGGAATAACAGTCCACAATACGACTAAGAGGGGGGGTGAATCAGTTGCATAACATAATATTAAAATTTAAACTTTAAGCTCCACAATATCAGATCTAATGAACACAATGAATGCCAACACAATAACACAATATTTTGGTTTTGGGGAAACCCTGTTAAAGGTAAAAACCCCAATGGGAATTAGCAC
Source organism: Chamaecyparis obtusa (assembly GCA_027943335.1). Taxonomy (NCBI): domain Eukaryota; kingdom Viridiplantae; phylum Streptophyta; class Pinopsida; order Cupressales; family Cupressaceae; genus Chamaecyparis; species Chamaecyparis obtusa. The sequence goes on from BSBK01005861.1 coordinate 531,759, forward strand.
CCACAAATGATGTACTAAGAGTATAGTTATCCTTGTTAGAAGATATAACCCTGTTAGGAGCTTATTGAAACATTACAGTACATAGTCCTTGTTAGAGGATAAACCCTGTTAGGAGTCAAGAACAAAAGGGAGGGCTCATTGCCCAAGGCTCACTAGCTAAAGAAGGTTAAATCCACCTTCAGAACTCACTTGTTCACAACAGGTGTATATAAAGAAATACACAATCTTTTGAGCTATTTTCCAGAAACTATCTTTGATTGATCAATTCCAATGAAGTCCACCAGTAAACCTCTTCTCTACATACAACAGACACAAACTCACAAATTTCACAACCTCTTTATATCACATACATTCTATCCTTGTCTTTTCCAAAGAAAAGACTCTACATATATACCTTATTACAATTTACCATGATTAGGTTGGCCCATGAGGCTTTCCTAATTACAAACAATTACATAAAACCTTGCTAAGATGCACATGGTATCTAGGTAAGTCTACAATAATTATATTACAAAAATTAAGGACCGACATCCTTAATTTATGCTCGCCAAACAAAACACACACTTCATTTCCTGAGTCATCTTCACAATAAGCCATCACTAGAACACACACCACAAATGATGTCACAAATCATTCTGTACCTTGCACTGACCAATGAACATCCTTCAGTACCATGTCTATCATCCTTCAAGCTCTCATACCTTGAATCCAAATCCTCTGAAAGATATACCAGAAACTCAGAGACTAACTCTGTCAATTCTCACTATCACAGTCCAGTGACTAGTCTTCATTAAAACACCTTCATCTCTCTCAATATGAAACATCTAATGATGTGATCTCAAATATAAGATCACAACATCCACCTAAACTCTCATCTGACTTCACAGCATCTGAAACATCTGTATAGTGTCTGTATACTGTGATTACCAGTCTAGTGCCTTCTTAGAAACATATGTTGATATTAGTGACAAAACACAAATGACAATAGTATGAGTGCCCATTCAATAATGTAGTGATTAAACACATTAAATTTTTCAATCACCTTTCCATGCATTAGCAATATCCAACAATCTCCCCCTTTGGCATTGATGTCAACATATGGGAAAATCTGATCCCAAAGTTATATCAATCCAAAGTCCTATAACTAAATAATCTCCCCACAGAGTAGGGATTTTCTCATAGAAACACTCCCCCTTTGACAAAAATGGAAAAGTGTACCATGAGTCATCAACTACTTTTCAACATCTCTCTTCCATGATCACTCCCCCTGAGGAGTAGATCCCTACATCCAGTCCAGATTGTGATAAGGCTCTGAAAACCCCTGGATTAATGCATCTCTGTATCATTTAATTCTAACTAGGAGGGGCCTGAACCCCTAACCTACCTCTGAGATATTCAAAGGTATCTTTCGGTAGTGGCTTTGTGAAGATGTTTGCAATCTTCTCTTTTGTACTGATATATTCTAGTTTGATTTCCTTTTCTACCACCTTGTCTCTCAATAAGTGATACTTGATAGAAATGTGTTTAGTTTTGGAGTGCATAATTGGATTCTTTGACATATTTACTGTACTGGTGTTATCACAATGGATAACCATAGGCTCATCAAAAGTTATTCCAATGTCTGTTAGCATTTGTTTCATCCAAACAATCTAAGTGTATTTTATAGTAGTAGAAACATACTTTGATTCAACAATAGATTGTGCTATACAATCTTGTTTCTTACTTAGCCAAGAAACCAACTTTTTCCCAAGGAAAAGTGCACCACCACCGGTACTTTTTCTGTCATCAATATTTTCTGCCCAATCAGTATCAGTATAAGCATGAAGTTCAAAGCTATCATTTCTAGCATACCATAAGCCATAATCTATGGTTGCTCTTAGATACCTCAGTATCCTTTTCACAAAAGCTAGATGTGTTTCTTTGGGTTCTTCCTAATATCTAGCCACAATTCCAACAACATTAGAAATATCTGGTCTGGTGTGGGTCGGATATTGTAGTCCTCCAAGCATTGATCTATACAAAGTCTGAAAAACACACTTTGATTCATCATCAATTTTTAGCTTGTTACCAATCACCATAGGTGTTCCTACTAGTTTACAATCTTCCATTCCAAATTTATTAAGTAATTCTTTGAGATATTTAGTCTGAGAAATGAAAATACCATTCTCACTCTGAGTTATTTGCAATCCAAGAAAGAATTTCATTTCACCTATCATGGACATCTCAAATTCACTTTCCATTTCTTTAGCAAATTTATTACATAGATCACCATTACCTCTAAAGATAATGTCATCCACAAATACTTCTATTATCTGGATTCCATCTTCACTAGTTCTTAAATACAAATTACTATCCACATTACCTTTTCTGAATCCAAGCCCAAGTAGATACTTGGCTAACCTTGCATACCAAGCCCTAGGGGCTTGCTTTAGCCCATACAGAGCTTTCTTCAATTTGCACACCATGTCTTTATCTTCACATAGAGGAAGTTCATCTGGTTGTTCTATATAGACTTCTTCTTCAAGATCCCCATTTAGAAATTCAAATTTAACATCCATCTGATACACTTTGAAGTTCTTATGTGAAGCATAAGATAGGAACAATCTTACTACCTCTATTCTAGCAACAGGAGAAAATATTTCTTCAAAGTCTATGTCTTCTTGCTGTGAGTATCCCTTACACACTAGTCTTTCTTTGTTCCTTACAACAGTTCCTTCTTCATCCATTTTGTTTCTAAAAACCTATTTTGTTCCTATTACATTTTTATTTTTAGGTCTAGGAACCAGTTCCCAAGTATTATTCTTCTTTATCTGATCCAATTCTTCTTTCATAGCATTTATCCAAGATTAATTTTTAAATGCTTCATTTGTAGTTTTTGGCTCAACTTGAGAAATCAAACAAATTTCTTCTCTAACTTTTGATCTAGTTAGCACTCCTTGACTGGTATTGCCAATAATTTAATTTTCAGGATGGTTATTTTTACATACCTTGGTGTTTTAGGAGTCTCAATAGCCTTGCTTGTGCTAGCATCACAAGCCTCTTTTTCGCTTTCTTCCTCAACAAGTTCTTCTTCTTCTACAACACTAGTAGTTTCTTTTATCTTTGAAATCTAATTACTATCATACATTCTTTCTTGTACCTAAAACTTCTCATCTATTCTTACATTGTTACTTTCAATCATCTTCCTCAATCTCAGATTGAAATATTTGTAAGCCTTTCTTTTAACAAAGTAACCAAGGAAGATTCCTTCATCACTTCTAGCATTAAACTTCCCTATCTCATCATCACTCTTGATATAACATTTAGTACCAAATATTCTGAAATATTTTACAATAGGAGTATGATCAAACCATAGTTCATAGGGAGTCTTACTTTTACCTTCTCTGATTTGAATTTTGTTCAATGTGTACATGGTTGTTCCAAAAGCCTCTCTCCAATGTACATGAGATACATTTCCTTCAATCAACATTGTCCTAGTAGCATCAAGTATAGTCATGTTTCTTTGCTCTACTATCCCATTCTGTTGTGGAGTCCTAAGAGCAGATGTTTGTCTCTTTATCCCATGCTCTTCATAGTATGAATTGAATAAGTCTAAAGTAAACTCTCCACCTCTGTTTGACCTTAAACACTTGATCTTTAAACCTGATTCATTATCTACTTTTTCTTTGAACAGCTTGAATTTATCAAATTCTTCTGATTTTTCTCTTAAATAAGTAACCCACATCATTCTAGAAAATTCATCAACGAGGAGTATAAAATACCTTTCGCCATAGTATGAATTTTTTCTTTTAGGTCCACACAAATCTATATGTACCACATCCAACTTTCCTTTTGATGTATATGATTTGTGTTTATGACTCCTTCTAGTCTGCTTTCCCATAACACATTCTCTGCACATAGTGTTAGATGGTTTCACAATCTTCGGTAGATCTCTTACTGCATTAGCCATACTTTCCTTCAAAATTTTATCAAAATTAACATGACAAAATCTCCTATGCCATAACCAACTATCATCTACCTTCACAACAAAACAAGAGGCCCCAGATGTATTTAGTTCAAATACATTACCTCTAGATTTTGAACCGGTAGCAATTAGTTTTCCTTCCTTGCTTGCTTCTGATAAAACATTTACCATTAACAAAACTTAACTGAAAATATTTATCCATTAATTTTCTGACACTCAACAAGTTATGTTTCAGTCCTTCAACAAGTAGTACATTGTCTATATTATTCTTTCCATCCAGAGTAATGGATCCTACTCCTATGATAGATTTAGGAAGATTGTCCCCAAACCTCACAACACCTCCATCATAATTTACTAATTTAACAAACTTGTTCTTATCACTAGTCATATGATGAGAACAACCACTATCAATTATCCATTTAGTTTTCTTGTCAACATGAGATACTAAAGATTTTTCTTCATGTATTGGTTCATCTTTAATAGCAACAAATCCAATCTCTTCATAATCTAAATCATCATCATCAGAGATTCCTTCACTAGCATAATAACATTCTTTGTCCCTTTTAATCTTTGCATAATTAGTTTTGTACTTAGAAACTCTTGTAGGACATCTAGATGCAAAATGACCTACCTTATTGCATGAAAAACATTTCAAGGGTAACTTGCCTTCAAACTTGCCCTTACCTCTTTTTTCTCTTCTAGCAATCAGTGCAACAAGTTCATCCATCTTTCTTTCTTCTATCATTATTTGTTCCCATTCCTCAACATAATTACCAAGCTCTTCTTTTAGGTCTTATTTGTTGGTGCTCAAAAGTGCAAAAACTTTCTTGTGTACGGATTCCTTAAATGCAGATTCGACTTTAGGTACAACTTCTCCTAATTCTACAGCTTCAAAAGTAGTTAGCTTTGCAATCAACATTTCTCTGCTAAAATTCAGAGTCAGGGGTATAGTATCTTGAGTAGACATTTCCTTGAACGTGTATACATGATTCAATGATCTGAGGATCTTCGCAATAACTTCTTCTTCATCATAAGTACCTCCACAATTTCTGATTCCAACTACTACTTCTGTGACCCTTTGAACATAGGCTCTAATGCTTTCATCCTCATTCATTTGCAATTTTTCCATCTTTGTTTTCCAGTTTTATAACTTCTCTTTCTTGGTATATTTGTCTCCTTCATATAATGCTTCTAATCTATTCCAAATTTCATGTGCTGAATCTAATTTTTTAACTTCAGTGAACTCACTTTCAGATAGTGCGCTCATCAGTGCTTCCCTTGAGACCATGTTATATGAGAATAACTTCTCATCATCAATAGAAGATGGAAAATCATTCTCAATTTTTAGGACTATCTTCTTTATAATCATCTAGTAGTCTATGCCTAAACATAACAAGTGTGTTCGCATCTTGTTCTTCCAACTGTCAAAGTTCTCAAGATCAAATTTAGGACCATCCTTCCTATAGAGTGCCATCTCCAAGATCACCTCAAGCTGTTAAGATTTCTCTTTGAGGACCACAAGCTCTGATACCAATTGTTAGGAATAACAATCCACAATACAATTGAGATGGGGGGTGAATCAGACATATAACAGAATATTAAACTTTAAACTTTAAGCCCACAATATCATATCCAATGAACACAATGAATGCCAACACAATAATACAATATTTTGGTTTTAGGGAAACCCTATTAAAGGTAAAAACCCCGGTGGGAATTAGCACCCACAAATGATGTACTGAGAGTATAGTTATCCTTGTTAGAAGATATAGCCATGTTAGGAGCTTATTGAAACATTACAGTACATAGTCCTTGTTAGTGGACAAACCCTATTAGGAGTCAAGAACAAAAGGGAGGGCTCACTACCCAAAGAAGGTTAAATCCACCTTCAAAACTCACTTGTTCACAACAGGTGTATATAAAGAAATACACAATCTTTTGAACTATTTTCTAGCAAATATCTTTGCTTGATCATTTCCAATGAAGTCCACCAGTAAACCTCTACTCTACATACAATAGACACAAGCTCGCAACTTTCACAACCTCTTTATATCACATACATTCCATCCTTGTCTTTTCCAAAGAAAAGACTCTCTATAAACGCTTGCTAAGATACACACGGTATCTAGGCAAGTCTACAATGATTATATTATAATAATTAAGGACCGACATCCTTAATTTATGCTCACCAAACAAAACACATACTTCATTTCCTAAGTCGGCTTCACAATAAGCCATCACCAGAACACACGCCACAAATGACATCACCAATCATTATGTACCTTGCGATGACCAATGAACATCCTTCATTACCCTGTCTATCATCCTTAAAGCTCACATACCTTGAATCTAAATCCTCTGAAAGATATACCAGAAATCCAGAGACTAACTTTGTTAATTCTCACTTTCACAATCTAGTGACCGGTCTTCATTAAAACAACTATATCTCTCTCAATATGAAACATTTAATGATGCAATCTCACATATAAGATCACAACATCCACTTGAAATCTCATCTGACTTCACAACATCTGAAACATCAATACAATGTCAGTACACTATGATTACCAGTCTAGTTCCTTCTTAGAAACATATGTTGACATCAGTGAAAAAACACAAATGACAACAGTATGAGTGCCCATTCAGTAACGTAGTGATTAAACATATTAAATTTCTCAATCACCTCTCCATGCATTAGCAATATCCAATAGTAATGTCATACATCCAAAACTATATAATAAAGATAAAATAATCAATGCACACATGAAATTGGCCTAAAAGAGCTTGGAAATATAAACCTGAAAAAGAAAACTATGGGTGGGCACTACACAAATCCTTGCACAAAAAATGTAGCACAATCTCTAATAATAAGAATAATACTATGTTATCTGAGGGTTAATGTCTAGGATGTTATCTCTATATTTCTAAACAATTCAATTTGCTAGGCCAATTTTCCCAGTCACTCAAAACTATTTTGAACAACTGTTGTATTGTGCCAATTTAACTTCACTCAATCAAAACACATACCAATTATCATATAAGAATAGGAGATCATACTAGAAGCATATAAACACTATATATTCTACATTTCTAAACTTTTATCCATATCTAATATCATTTGTGTTGTCGTTGACCAAAACTGTCTGACTATTCCCTATGATTTCATCCTGGACTTAGACATTTTTCCCTTTACTATCTCACCAAAACTTATCTCCTACATTGGTGCTCATACAAAAGAGGTATGTTTCCATAAATTAAAACATCTATATGGTTTCTAATCATCCACTTATGAACAACCTCCCCCTTTGGAATTGATGGCAACACTTAGTGAAAAATGGCTAAGTGTCCAATGCTAAAAACAAAATTCTATGCAAATGATCTTTACAATTCTCCCCCTTAGCATATACTCTATATACATAGACTTATACTAATTTTTTCATTATATCTCTCCCCCTTTGACATTAATGGAAAAGGTGAGGTACAAAAATAAACTAACTGTATATATATACATGCCAAAAATTCTGCACAACAAAAACTCATCTATACCAGGTGAAGAATGTTTGCAAAATTTACCTTTAGGGCCTGAAGGTCTATATCCCATGACTTATTTAATGATTTTGCAACTTGAATCTCTCCACATAAAGCATAATCTATAGTCTCTTCTTCCTCCAAGTTAGTTGGACCAAAATCTGCATGTAATTTGTTTGCCAACTCTAACACTTCAAGATTATTCTACATAACTTCAATTTTAGGGGTAAGGATACTCCTTAAATCTATAAATCTCTTCTGTCTTCTTCGTTTCTCATTCTAGAGTGAGTTGATCTTGTTCATTAACCAAGATACTTCCTTATCAAAATCTGATATAGCTTGGCTAGATGAGACATAGTCATTGGCTAGCTTCTCCAAGATTTCTTCACTTTCTTTTATCATTTTGTCCAAGTCTACCACATGCTTGGCTGATTGCACACACTGAATATATGTCTTATTTCCCTATTCTATGCATTCCTTTGCATTTTTTATGTCTTCATATAGTAGCTTATTATCTTTAGTGATATACTTTCATACTTCAATGAATATCTTCATCTTGTACTCTTTTGTTGCCTTTATTTCTGCCACAAGCTCAATGGATTTGAAATGACCATCAAAATCATCAATAACTTTGTCAAGATTATGTATTGTATCTCCCCCTTGGAAAACATAAGGAATAGGTAGAAATTTATTGAAGGTATCCAAGGTCCTTCCCAAAATCCTAGTTTTCTTCTCAATTTTCTTTTCTGATCTTACTTTCACCTTGGAAAAGGCCATCAATGACAGTTCCATCAACTAGTCTTCATCATATATTTCTAAATCACTTTCGCTAGCTAATTCTTTGCCTAAGTCACTTGCCAAAAATGGTTCTATAAGTAAATTCAAGTTGGGAGTCTGACCTACATCTTCCTTTTTCTCTTTCACATTCTCTGCTTCTTTAACAATGCATAGCTCACCTACATCTTCCCTTTTCCTTACCTCAATGATTTTCTAATTTCTTCAACAGTCATTATATATGAATCTTTCTCTTTTTTCTTCTGATTCACTATCTCCTCTGCTACTTCCAAAGAAATCTCCTAAAATTCATTTGTGGATATAAAATTTCCTCTAAAAGGATCTAACTCATCTTTTGAAGCATCAAGGGTAATTGGAACACTAGCAAAAAATAAATCTGGTTGCTGCACTATGCTAAAAAAATGATTAGTGTAATCATCTTCCTTGGGTATCTCTTCTTCTTTGAGTAGTTTCTCTGATGGTTATTTTATTGAAATCTCCTTTGAAGTTGGAACAGGTTTCCCTTTGTAGTTATTATCCATCAAAACCTTTGAGATAACTTTCTCTATCTCTTCACCAATCTCCTCATACATACCAACCATTAGCTTTATTATTCTAATCTTAGATCTCATAAGAGGATTAGCCTTTTTTAGAATTCTATCATTTCTTTCTAATTGATTAAAGCACATATGTATTGAAAATTTTTAAATTTAATCCTTTGATATTCTTCTACTTCTCTCTACCTCCTAACATCCAACTTACCAAATAAATATTGTGGAATTCTACCATCAATTTCTATGAGATTCTTTTTGAATTTTAGTAAATATTATACAACAAAATCTTCTAAATGATTGTGATCTTCAATGTTATATTTGTCATAGTAATTTTTCAATTGATTTATCATTTCTTGTTTCTCTATTATGTCCACAATTTTTTTTATGACAAGTTTCCATTTGTTCTTATCATCTTCTTTTTCTTCTCTTGTCCTTGTCTTATTCACCTTTGGCTCAGCTACTTTAGGAGGACACTCTATCTTCTTTTTCTTCTTAGGTCCTATACTCTTAGCCATAGCCTTGGGTCTTGAAGTCTTCATTGTAGGTTCTGCAAGAGATTTCTCAACCTTAGTAGGTTGATTAATCATAAATGACTTCCTTTTTATTCTCAGAGGAACATGTGTGACCTCAACCTTAGTGACCACCTTTGATGGTAAATCATTTACCTCTAGTTGTTTTGCATCATCAGTAACATCTTCAACATGTTATACTATATTAGGTGCCCCGATCTTAGCCAATTTAGTTGCCTCACTCTCCTTTCTAAGAGTGGCCATTTGTTCTTTAGTGATGCCTTCCTTCTCTATAATTTTGTCCACTAACTTTTCTATCTTTCTCTTTCTAGAACATCTAGTAATATCTACTTTGACTTTGTTGTAATTTTCTTCATAGGTTCCATATCTCTCTACATTAGGGTCTTTGTATGATGTAGTAATAGTATCAACTTGTTTCACAACCGAAGAAGAATCTACTTCATATCCCATGGGTGGGATCCATTAAAACCTTGGTTCAAATGCTTCCATACAAGTAGCATCTATCTCAACCTTGAAGCACACAATATCTACATATTTCACAACAATCTCTTTAGGTATCCTCACTCTCTTCTTCATATCTCTATAAAATACTTTGAATAACCCAAATAGATCACTATCTATCTACTTCTTATCTTGCATTCTATAATACAATTATTTGGATGGTTGTAGGTACATCATCTTTCCATGCATTAGGATGCATGCTAGGAAATATGTGAATGACATGGAAAAATAAATAAAGTATCAAAGAACCAAATATAAAAACTTACGACTTGTCATGCTTTATCCTCCATATGTTTTCTAGCAATTGTTGTCTTAGGATCTCACAAATGTCAAAGTTCTCATGCTCAAGAACCATTTTATAATCTATATGGATAACACCTTTTGATATAGAGTTGTGTCTACTATTATAGTGCATTTTGTAGCCCAAAAATTTGGAAATCAATCTTACATCTTGTTGTCTAATGTCTGCAATGGTCATTTCTCACTTATTCCATTTAGATCTAGTGTTCTTTTACACTTCTTTCTTTACTAACTTGGTTGTAGTGGGAATAATTCCAGCATTATCAAATCTAGTGACCAAATAGATAAGTTCCTTAGTTATCTTGATAGTTTTGTCACCTAGCCAAAGAACTAATAATGAACTCTACTTAACACATTCTTTATCCACTCTAGCTCACCAAATTATTCAAAATACATGACATGCACAACATTTTGTTGGATTAATTTATGGATAGGTAAGTACTGAGAGGGGAGGGATGAATCCGTACTTAAAAACTTTTATCTACTTTTTAACGATTCACCGAATTCACAACTTTGCATATAACAACATAAAAACATGTAAAACAATATCATGAAAGACAACTCATAACACCATGATTTTTGGTCTTGCAAAAATCCTTGTTAGAGGAAAAAATTGTGGTGGGAATGGAACCCACAACACTTCACTACTGGAGTAAAAATATTGCTCGGTTAGAGCTACAATGTTAGCTATTTCTGATAGACTACCCTTTTAAGATTATTAACCCTATTAAGAGTCCAAAGATTGATTAAGTCTACCTTGCTAAAGGATTTTACAAATCTAATCTAAGAGATGTACCCTGTTAAAGGATTTACAATATAAGACTGTTAGGATCTACTTGGTTAAGAGATTTTACAATTCTGATTACACACTTAATCAATAAAAAAATTATCTGTAATACTTGCATCAACATATGCTTTTCAAACTCAATATGATCAATAAAAATTTACCTCTTACTATACTTTACTCACAATTCTAATTTTGTACTTAGTAGCTTCAATTATGAATCACATACACACTATGTTAAACTACTCTATTACTCGGTGGCTTCTCTGCTTATCACCTTCAAACTTATCTCTGAATGATAATCACCTTCTTTCTACAATTTCTCCTTCGCATCACACATTCTCTCTCTGATATCCATACTTTGATCCATTTATACTTGATCTAGAAATGGTGGAAATATTCTAGAATCATCTCTTTAAGAGATTCTAGCATTGGTTACATATTCAATGCATATATTATATTTAATCTTCATTGGAAGATCTCACCTTGTAATCATGCAAAATCTTCATGTTTAAACCTCTAATTCTTTATCAAACAATCTCCTCAAGATCTGTAAAACTTTTTTTGCTCAGTGTCCAGATTGAATGTATATGTAGATTCTTCTTATGTCAGCTTTTGTTTCTTACTAATACATTTTTCTTCTACTTAGTAACATGTGTATTCTCTTAGCTCGGTAACTGTTGTAACTCGGTACTGCTCAATGCTTGATCTACCTTTCTCTTCCTTTCTTAGTGTTTGTTCCTTATTCCTTTTACCAAAATTGTCTTTTCCTTACTTGTCTTTATCGACTAGCTTATTTTCTTTACCAACTTGACTATCCTTCTTTATCAAATGACTTTGATAATCAATATGACTTAATCAAAACTAATGACAACAAAATATCTCTATAGGAGTATCACACTTAAGGTTTCTAAATGTTTAAATTCTTTCTTAAATATTTTTTCCTCACTGTAAATGTCCACCAAATCACTCCAAATATCAGCATTTCCTATGGTCTCATACTTACACTGGATGTACACCCTTATATCTTCCACATGAAGCACACCATTGGGGGTTTGTGAAAACACACCCTCAAGATCATCCTCCATGGACTTAAATGGATATTTTGTAAACTGATAATGTGTCTTTTCCATTACATCATAAATTTATGGGGTGTCCATCTCTATTCAAACAAAATCAAATTTAAATAACTTCCAACAAAGCTCATAGGATGAATAAAATACCTCTTATGTCTTCGAAGTAGGGTTTTCTCAATATCCTTTGAAATATATTGCACAAATGCTCAAATTACCTTTAGCTTACCCTGCTTAGCTCTAGAAACATAAACAATGAAGAATGATTCGATTTATATCTTAAATTCTTACAATTTCATCTATAATTAAAGTGTTAGGTCATATTATAGAAAAAAATGCTACACAAACAGTAGCCATGAAATATCTTTGTGATGTCTCATATCTTCACATCAAGGTCTATGATCAGAGATATCAAATCTCTATACCTTGAGACAACTTACTATAAGCTCGCACTACTTAACTCTGCAAATTTAGGGGTTAGATTATCTATGTACAAATGCTCCCCCTAAGGCCATGCTTGGCCAATCAAGCTGATGTAGAGGGTTCAACACTAGGTGAAGGCTCAACCAACTTACCTAATTCCTCTTTGCCTACTGAATCACTCTGACTCTTCTCCTTCCACACTTTATCATTTACAGTCTTTTCACCTTTCACAAAAAGTCAATTAGACTCATCCATATAATCTGATAGAATCCTACCACTGTCATTCTTATTTTCCTTCACAAAGGTGTTATTAAAACTATCCTTATACTCAGATAGGTTAGGTTCATTATTCCTTCTTCCATTATTATTATTTATTCTTCTATTTTGAAATCTCCTATTGCTAAAAAATGCATCAAATCTATAATATATCTAGCCTTGTGACCTAGGTTATTGCATTTGTAATAAGTAACAACTAAGTTTCCATACCTTGGTCCACTTTGGTTAATATGAAATATGTAATCCCTTGCAATATGTCCAAATTTATTGCACTTGTAACATGTAACTCCAGAAGATATGACATTATTTTCTCTGAGTAGCCTTCTAGCATCAAATTGTTCATTCAATCTACTATCTAGATTCTTGCATTCACTCCTCTTGTGTCCATATGACCAAAAATTGAAACTATAACTGGAAAATAGTTTCTTACCTTTGCAATCCTTCTTCATGTGACCAATCTTGTTGCATGAAAAACATCTACCCTTGAATGGTCTGATCTTCTTCTAGGAAGATTCATTCTAATTAGATGTTTGATCATTATTTGGTATTGTCCTTTATTCTTCTATTTTGGAACTCTTAGCACTATTTTAGCTTGAGTCCACTCATGTCTCCTTTAGACTTTTGTAACTAAATTTTCTCATCAATCTTCTCACTACTCGAGTGGAGTTTCTCAATATTTAACTTTGCTTCCACAAGTTCACCCTTGACAATATTGATATATTTCTCAATTTTTTAATAATTGGATCTTGAATTTGCAAGTCCAAATTTTATTTTTCCAAGCTAAGTGTTTAGATGATGACATTCATATGTCTTCCTTCTTAGATCTACTTCAATATTTTCTTTCTACATTTTTCCATGTTCAATCTCTTTGGCCATATGAAGAGTGGTGATCTCATTTTCATGCTGAAGTTTCTCTTTTTCCTTCTTGATTTTCTCAATCAAATCTGATGAAGGTTTAATTTCAACTACCTTAGGATCATATTCAATATTCTCAACAAGTTTCTTCCTTTAATCCCTTGAGAGATCAATCCATTCTTTGAGCTTCTTGATGTAATATTCTACACTTTTGAGCTTACTTTTCAATCTAACATTATCTGTATTTTGTTTATCCAAGTCCTCATGTGCTATCTCAATATTTTCTTGAAGGTTACTTGAATTCATCAAGACCTCCTCAAGTTGTAAGACTTCTTTCGAGTACCTAGGCTCTGATACCAATTGTTATGATCAAGAAACACTAAGAGGGGGGGTTGAATCAGTGTTGTAGCACTTTTAAACCAATTGATTACTTTGCAACTTAACTAGAAGCATCCATGTCATGCCCTGCAAGGGAACTGGGGAAGAGAACAAAAATTCTCTTTGTAAAAGAAAACCTAAGTAATGATTTATGAATTTTTTTTAATTTTTAAAAGAATTATATAAACAAAACATAGATTAAATTAGATTCCTCCAAGGTTCCCTTTTCATTTAATGTACAAATCATTAAGTCCATATAGTGTACTAACAACTTGATTTAATTCTTAAGCAAACTACATCCCAACATTTGTAGATTCTTTATAAAGAAATATAAAGTACTTTCATTTCAATTTTCCATTTAAATCCATTATATTCCTAAGTGTCCTTTATGAATGATATAACATTTAAAGAATTAATACCATATAATAGAATCATCCAACCACTTGATACATTGCAAATATTACATTTATTTTACTAGCTTTTCCATTAATCAACAATAACGAGAAACATACTACTTTACTTGAAATGTTACAAAATCCTTTTCTTTTCCAACATACATCATATACATAAAGTTCATGCTTTCCCTTTTCCTTTTTCCTAAGTCTACCCATTCCAATTACAACATTTTGAAATACATTAATGATTACATTACATTCATCTCCTCTTGGGAGGTAACATTAATTTTACATCATGAAAGATAAATATGAGTCTTCATTCTTCAAAACTGGAATACTATGCAAGTATGAATCCTTAAGCACTACATCGGCAAAAGGTACCTTGATAAAAAGACTTACCACCCAACCACGTGGATACCAAAAGGCCCACTCCCCCGTGTTAGGAGATAAACACCAAGGTCCACAAAGAAGGGATAGCTAGGCCATACCTAAGGTTGGGTAACCTTTCCCAAATAGCAAATGAAAAGAAGATCAAAGTATAAATCTTTTGCCAAAGGTTCTAAGGCTTAGTAGAAACTCTAAGAAACAACCTAAGTGAGTGTCATCACATAGCCCTCACCCCTTGGGTTGACCTGGTACTAGCCACTCTGGGCCCTAGCCCCCAAGTAGGCACATGTGAAACTGAATGCCTTTCATACAGACAAGTGCCATTGGATTGTACCTACACATAGGCACCTTCTCCCACTCCCATCCATAGCCTTTACGAGCACTAATGGCATGGGCAAGGCATACATTAATATTTTTAGTGTTTGAACCCATTCCCATAAGTTTTAATTAAATTGTCACTTGTTAAATAACTCTTCAATTGGTTATCCTAGTACTAGCCACTTAGAGCCTTAGCCCCGCATTAAGAGCCACTCACTTAGTGTTCTTAGGTTTTCTACCCTTAACCCACACATCACAAATGCATCATACATGAAATAAAAAATATCGTAAACACTTTTGAGAACTTACATCAAATAACATAAAAGAATATGATATTTTAGGGATGTTTAGGAAAGTTAGAAGCATTTAGGGAGGCCTAGAATGGTCCTGGTCCTCCTAGACAATCCTAAACCCTAATTTTGCTTCCTACACACATCCTAACCCTATTAAAGCTTCTAAATGCACCATATAACCTCCACTTAACAAGTAATGAACCTATATAAAGTTTACACAAAATTTTATATGCCAAAACACAATGCTCCATAAAACCTCCCGTGCCTGAAATTTAACTAAGTCTGATTTTTTTGAAAATTCTAAAATGTAGAAGTTGCATCTTATTTCCTATGAAGTTGAATCCTATCTCAAACATCCTGAAAGGAACCTAATTTATTTATACAAGTATAACTTAAAGTATAAGAAATTTTATACTTAAATGTTATACTTGTATAAACAATCCTGCCTAACCCTAACCCAGGATCACAAAGTTCCGCATATTGTTTAATGACACAAAATTAGGCCTGACCCTAACTCGGGTTCACAAAGTTGCACGTATTGTTTAATGACAAAAAATTAAATATATATAATGCGCATTTTGTTTAATGACATAAATAGTTTACTTTCATGATAGAAAACTAAATATAAATAACCCTAACTGCGATCATGTTATACTTGTATAAACGGCTGGCATAGTACAATAATATAGCAACTTATATTTGTATAAACGGTTGATAGACTACAATGATATAGCAACGAATGACATACTACAATGATATAGCAATGACTGACAGAATACAAAATGGCTCACAGAAGACAATGATATAGTTACTTATATTTGTATAAATGGCTGACAGAATACAATAATGTATAAACGGCTCATAGAATACAATAATATATAAACAGCTCACATAATGCAATAATGTATAAAATTCTCACAAAATACAATAATATATAAATGGCTCACAAAATACAATAATCTATAAACGGCTCACAGAATGAAATAATATATCATAAACATTAAATGACTGACATATGTATAAATGGCTGGCTATATTTGTATAAACATTCTGCAACATATGGAGACAAACAAAACATATAGAGAGGCATTCAAACAGATCTAAAAACAAACATTCATAATAGAGAAGAGAATTATCTCTCAAGATGGATTCCAACCTGGAGTCCTATGGGAATCGGTTGATGAAGAAGAATCCAATCCTCTCAATCTCTTCCAGCACTCCTTCAAATCCTTCTAGATGCAATCTCCAGCCTCTACCTAAAACAACCAAATGCCAATCTCGGAGAATAATGAATCCTCTCCTCACAAATATAATTTTCCTACAAACATAATAGTCATCTTATTATCGTTTCTTCTCAAATTAACTCCTATCCAACACCCTCTCACACAAGAGATCCTTCTTGTATATAGATTGGAGGAGGTGGTTGCATGGGTAATCCAACCGATGCAACCATCCCAACTATATTATTTATTTGTTAATAATATGGTTTGCAGAACCATTCCCGTGAAGGGATAAAAAAATTTTATTTAATAAGATTTTAATCTTTGTCTCCTAAATTTGAGGATGACAAAATAGATAATAAAGATTTTAGGAATACTTTTACTAACTTACTAACTATGGCAATTTACCAAAGGCATTTCCCAAATATAAAAATAACATAGACTCACCATAGTCTCATAATAATTTCCTTCACATAATTAATTTATTATATAATAATATATATTTATATATGTATTCATAGGCATATGTATGCACCCATATGCTTATGGTACATATACCATAAGTAAGACACATTATTATTAATATAATAAATATTTAAATATTAGAAATATTATTATTATAAAACATATTATTTATTCATACACTTATCCATATTCTTTACAAAATATAATAGTGATATATATATTAGGTAATTACTAACATAAGTTGGATTTTACCACTATTATTAAAACATTTATTACTATTATTGTCATAGACATTTTGTTATTATGAGTATTATAAAATAATACCATAAAATTCTTTATTATTGATATTAAAATCACATGATTTAATCACATACTAACTCATTCCTAACAAGATACGCTAGTACATACGTAGCTACTAATAAAGACAAATTACTAAATCATACCCTCAAATGAACAATAATTCACATCAATAATCTACTAACAAAATTGAACATACCATGAAGACACTTAGAGCTAACATACTCAAAACCTCATTCTCAATGAATGCAAAAGACAAGAAACCAGCTACAAGATCCACAAAACCAATAAACTGAGAGGACACATAAATACATTATCCACACAAGGGACTAACTCAGGAACTCCCCACCTAAGGATAAAAGGGTCAGAGGTATAATTCCTTCTTATGGAACCTGGTGATATCTCCGTAACAACAACAACAATCGAGGATTTTGAGGGATCGCTCAAACCTGTGAAGCCAGGTGGAGACAATACCTAGTACCTGCACTCTTGCATCACCAAGAAGAGATACATGGATACATATGGATATAAATAAAAATTAGATATATGCAAGTAGATGACCAGGATCGATACATCGTGTGGACCTCAACTAAGTGATTAACTACGACTTCATCCTGAGTCCTAAAAACACATCAGACACATGTCCATGAAAGATAAAACATAATGATAATGGTTCGATTCAAATCCTTGGATTAGCTCCATAAAAATTATAAAGATAGATGGTTTTCTAATTTCATGAACATATAAATGATAACCATAAATGAGCATATCAATCATTTGATAAACATATCATCATCCACAAATGTAAATGTAAATGTATAGTTCTAACCATCATAATAGAATATCCAAATCATAAAGTCCAAGTATCACCATAGGAGAGGGTATTACAATCCACATATAGCAATACGAAAAAGTAAAGAATAAAATAATAAAGAACTCAAAAAACCATGATTTTATTCTTGAAGAAACCATGGCCAAAGGAAAACCCCGATGGGGTTGGTATCCACACGATAATGCACTAATATGAAAGTTCTTTGTTAAGAGGTCCAACCCTATTAGGAATCATTACATAGAATTTATTACATAAGTCCCTATTAAAGGACTAGACCTTATTAGAGGAATTTTAATTGGTTAAGATTCAAGAACAAAATTATCAAACTTTCTTGAGAATGAAGGTTAAATCAACCTTCTAGACTCAATGCCCAATTATAAAGAGTGTATTACAAAAATACACAACTATGCATGACATCAAAATGTCTTATTAGTTCATAATGAATCTTGTACTTTATCGAATACCAAATCTCATACATCACACATCACACATATCAAATATCACTTCATACATACTCACATGCAAAACAAATCTTTCCTTTATACCCTTCAATATTCTTTATTTAGTTGGCTTACGAATACTTCCACAAAATGTGTAGCACAAATTATAATAAGAAGAATAATACCCTACTATCCAAGGGTTAACATCTAGGATTTCATCCCTACATTTCCAAGAAATCGAATTGTCCAAACAATTTAATTTACTGGGTCAATTTCCCCAATCACTCAATATTGTTCTGAACAACTATTATACTGTGCCAGTTTCACTTCGCTCAATCAGAACACATACCAATCATCATATAAGAATAGGAAATAATACCATAAGCATATATACATTGTATATTGTGTATTTCTATACTTTTAGCCATATCTGATATCATTTATGTTGTTGCTAAGAAAAACTATCCTACTGTTCCATGTGATTTCATCCTAGACTTAGACATTTTTCCCTTTACTATCTCACCAAAATTTATCTCCAACATTGGTGCCCATACCAGAGAGGTATGTTTCTATCAATGAAAACATCTATATGATCTCTCATCATACAATTTCCAACAATGTAGCGCTTTGGTTGTGTCATGTAAATACCCTCCTCTAGATCACCATGAAGAAAAGTAAGTTTGACATCCATTTTCTCAAACTCTAAATCATAAGCAACAATAATAGAAAGTGAAAATATTATGGATGTAATTTTTGAAACAGGAGATAATATCTCACCATAATCTCTTAGAATAACTGAGAGGGGGGTGAATCAATTAGATCAGTTATCCTACAGTCCCAAATACAAAGATGTACGTTACAAAATAATTCCAACAAATTATGCGGCTTAGTAACATAAAATATCAATCTATTTGTCTAGTTTACCTATTACTAGTAATTATCCAACTGTGATTACTGACTAAATCAACTATGTAGTATGTAAAGTGTGATAGAAAAAAAATTATCACAAATAACACATAACACAATGATTTAAAGTGGAAACCCTGCTAAGGGAAAAACCACCCGGGACCGGTAACCCAAAATAATTCACTCTTCTAAAGTGAGATCGATGAAGAGCCAACCCTATTAAAGGTTACAATGCACACTGTTAGGTGCGATCTAGTTAGAGGATTTATCACTAAAAGTTAACTTTTGACCAACATTCACTATGGGGTCAACAAGATAACACTTTACATTCAATGAATGTTATAGGGTAATACAATAAGACTGTTAAGTCCACTCAGTTAAGATATTTTCTAAATCAATGGTTAAACCGATATAGTACTAATCTGATTCAAATACAACTTAATTACAAATATTTAGATCTATGCTAAGCCCTTAAAAATATCCTCTGATCATTTATCAATTCACTTCCTCAATATTTCTCAACTTACTTTCACTCGGTAAATAGTTCTCTTACGCTTTGTAATGTCTGCAACTTGGTTCTTTCAATAACCAGTTTGATCAAGCATGCATGAATATAGTCTTCACACAAAATCTATGCAGTCTCCTTCTTTCTAGCATGTTTCAATAATGAAACTCATATCTCTTATATAGACAAGTAAAATGTTTTCATATCAGCCATTAGATTTTGGCTCTTAATATCCTTCGTCCATTTTTCTACTTAAACCTTCCTCGGAAGATGTGTCATTAAAACATTTCAATCTCATCCTTTAGATCTTTTCTAAATTTTATCAGCCATGGATCTCATAACTAACTTCATCCTCAACCTTGAAATCATAACAATTTCCAGCTCATCAAATTCAGTCAGTTCTTCTTTAGCATTTAATATTTTCATCCATACTTGGTTAATATATAAATACGTTGGTGATAACTAGCTAACTAGCTCGGTTATTACTGTCACTCGGTATACACTACACTGGCTCGGTGTATACAAAAATCTTTAATTATCAACCACATTGACTTGTTCAATTTCAAATATCTTCTTCATAATAGATTAATGTAACATGCTCAAGTCAACAATATAAAGCCATAGACTCATCAATAAGCTATCCAATGTTTACCTTATCCTTATTTGTCATATCCATCTTTTCCTCGTGTAGATATCTCAGTTCTTCATGTTTTCTTCCTTCAACAGATGTTTAGATATTTGTAACTAACATGATAAGTACTGTCAAAACTAGTTGACATCAATGAAAACATATTGATTGATTTAATCATCTTACATATCATTTCAGTAGCTTGGTGATGTCTAATCATTGTCTCTTTAGTTCATTTAGATATTCAATCAGTTGTAGTTTATCAATCTCTCCCTTTGGCATTGATGGCAACACAAACAATATGAAAATATGCCATACACATACCAAACATGTATTCTACAACTATGTAAGTAATTTTTTTAGCTTGATAAGCTCTCCCTAGCTTGATATTTAATATGTTTAATCACTACAAAAAATAACAACATTACATGCAAAATCTTCCTTCGGATTTGATCTTTTCAGTTCTCAGATTCCTTTTTGTTCTCAACAATAGATATTCAAGTCTCTCCCTTTCTGCAATCTATCTCCCAGTTTGTGTTCTCACTAACTAATTTTCCATATGCATTTCCTCTCCCTTTGACAACAATGCCAAAGAAAATATACAAACATCTCTTCAAAAGACAAGTAATTCTCTGTTGTTCAGTTCATATCAAGTACCTTCAGTGTACAGATAAACAAATTTATGTTTGATGCAGGAGCATCTCGGGTCCTTGGCAATCCTGTGTCACCAAAAACAATCTGGAGTTTGTTTGTGTTGCTTAGTTTCTTCTTTGACTGAGTTGGTCAATATTTGGTCGGTTTCCTTTGGTTACCGAGTGTGGTCAGTTATCTCCTGGGCAGTCAGTTGCTTCACTGGTGCTCGGCATTGCCTGTCTTCTCCTCGGTTATCTTTCTCACCGATGGGTTTAGTTTTAGTTTCTGTTGTGGCCGACTTGTGCATTTATTTAGGATCATAGATTTAATGTTGATGACCATCTTTGGGAAGTGTGTGGTCCCAAATCTGACCATTCCTTCCATTGATTGGGGATCTAAAGGCTGACTCAGTTCGATAGCTTCTTGTATATAGGTAGTTGTTTGTTTAGAGTTTAGGAGGCAGTTATGGGATAGGAGTTTGGTAGAAGATAGAAGTAGAGATTTGGATAGATCCTCACATGTTGTAGGACTTCTATAAATCATTATAATATTTGGCCCTATCTGAGAAGGCCTTACAGCCCGGCATGTATGGTTCTATTTGAAATATATGAAAGATCTTGCATTCTCTCTCTCACTATTGTGTTTGTTTGCTTCCGCATGTGTTCAGTAGGCTTGGATCATTAGGGTGTGCCATTGTTTGGCCCCTCTTTCTCCCCACCCTTGCGTCAGGTGTTATGAGAGTGAGGTGAGATCTTGATCTAGGTTTGCGAATCTAGGTTTGTAGGTTCCTCTTGAAACCCTAGTTGATTGTTGTGGGGTAGCAAATTGCAACCTAACCTGCAATTATGGAGGGTTGTCAAGATGGTTCATGGGAGGAAAGATGTAGATCTAGGATTGGCAGATATGCTAAGGCAGATTGCTGCTAGGTTAGAAGATGTTGAAACAGTCCAAAGAAGAGGCAACCATCTTGAAGATGTTAGTGATGATAAAGTTGAAGAAGAAGAGGGGAATGTAGAACCTGCACCTGTTATGGATCAAGGTGAAGAAAGATTTTTGAAGGCTTTGACAAGTGTAAAGTCAACACCACATTTCAATCCTCCTGATTATGGTGGAAAGCTAGATTCTGATGAACTGGTGGACTCGATCACCGAGATGGAAAATTATTTTGAGTATGACAACATCCTTGAAGACAAGAAGGTGAAGATTGCAAGCACAAATTTGAAAAGTCATGCATACTTATGGTGGGAACATCTACAATTGGATAGGAAGAGGAAAGGAAAAGATAAAATCAAGGTATGGAATAAAATGGTGAATAAGTTGAAAGGAAAGTTCTTACCTTGTGATTATCAGATTAACCTAGTTCGGCAAATGCAAAGTTTGAGATAGAAAGATAGCTCGGTAAAGGAATATACAGAGGAATTATATAGATTAGATATCAGATTTGGACATGATGAAGATGATGTGGAAAGAATTAGTAGATACCTGAATGGTTTGAGAGTTTCCATCCAAGAGGAAATTAGTACGGTCAAGTTGGAGAACATTGAAGAGGCTTATCAATTTTCATTGAAGGCCGAGGAGAAATTGAAAAAGAGACATGAGAAAAGACAAAGAGGTTGAGATGGTAGATTCCCTAGAGGAAGAGGTAGATCCAATGGTGAAAATGGTAGATCTGAACCAAAAAAGACAAATCTAGACAAAGGCAAGAACAAGTGGAAAGGTGAAAGTTCATCTAGAGGTAGAGGTAGTAACTACCAAGGTGGGTATAGTAGAGGACATTTCTGAGGAACTTGTTACAATTATGGAGAACAAGGACATAGATCTTTTGAATGTACATAGGCTAGTAAGAAGGCTAGTAGCAGTAGAAATGCTTTGGTACAAGAAGAGTCAACGAATGAACCTGAGAAAGAAAATAAATTAATGGTAAGGAGAGTACTGTGGAATGAGAGAAAGAAGGAAGATTCAGTAAGGAAAATTTTGTTCAAGACCCGATGTAGAGTTTCTAAAAAAATTTGGAAGGTAATCATTGATAGTGGTAGCTCAGAGAATCTAGCATCTGAAGATATGGTCACAAAGTTGCACTTGGAAAGGTTGGTACATCTGAAGCCCTATAAGATTTGATGGATAAAAAATGAGCATACACTCCTGGTAAGTGAACAATGTTATGTGAATTTGAAGACTGGAAAGTACTATGATAAGGTGTTATGTGATATCATTCCTATGGTTTGTTGTCATATTTTGTTGGGTAAACCTTGGCAATATGATAGACATGCTATATATGATGGGAGATTGCATAAGTATACTATTGTGGCTGATGGAAAGAAACAAATCTTGTTTCCATTGATGGAAGAACTTGTTAGTAATGTTTTCACATCTATAAAAGTTTGTTTGATGGAAGGAAGAAATTTTTTTAACTCTTTGAAGAAGAATGATGTATGTTTTTCTATGATCCCTAACAAACTGAGTAAGAAAATAGAGGATAATGTCCCTGAGGAAATTGATATGTTACTCACCAAGTAGAGTGAAATCATTTTTGATATTATACCTAATGGTTTTCCACTGAAAAGATGCATTGATCATTGTATGGATCTAATCCCTAGAGCTAGTTTACCGAATAAGGCACCTCATCAGTTGACACCTACTAAGAATCAGGAATTGAACCTACAAATTTAAGAGTTGCTAGAGAAAGTTTTGATGAGAGAAAGTTTGAGCCCTTGTGCAGTACCTACTATTTTGGCACCAAATAAGAATGGAGAATGGAGAATGGAGAATGTGTACCGATTCCAGAGCAATCAATAAGATAATCATGAAGTATAGGTTTCCTATACTGAGAATGGATGACATAATGGACAGTTTGACTAGAGCAAAGTATTTCACCAAAATTGATTTGAAAAGTGGGTTTCATTAGATCAGAATCAAAGAGGGCGATGAATGGAAGACTACTTTTAAGACAAAGGAAGGTTTGTATGAGTGGTTGGTTATGCCCTTTGGTTTAACTAATGCACCGAGTACTTTTATGAGGTTGATGACTGAAGTTTTGAAGAAATTCTTGGGTAAGTTTGTGATTGTATATCTTGATGATATTCTGATATTCAGTAAGACCATAGAAGAACATTTTTTGCATGTTAAACAAGTTCTACAGAGATTGAAAGAGGAAAAATTGCTGATAAATCTAAAAAAGTGTTCATTCATGAAAGAGGAGATTGTGTATTTGGGATTTGTTATTTCAGCTGATGGTTTGAAGATGGATCCTAAAAAGGTTGAAGCTATTTTGAATTGGCCTACACCTATGAATGCTAGTGAGGTAAGATCATTTCATGGTTTGGAAAGTTTTTACCGAAATTTTGTAAGGAATTTTAGTTCAATTTGTAATGCTATGACTGAAACTATGAGAGGAGACAAAAGAGAATTCAAGTGGACACATGGAGCTAACAAAAATTTTGAAATTCTGAAGCAGAAGGTTGTTGAATTACCTATTTTGGCATTACCTAATTTTAGTAAGGTATTCCAAGTGGAATGTGATGCAAGTGGAAGTGCAATTGGAGCTGTGTTGAGTCAAGAAGGTAAACCTGTTGCTTTCTTTAGTGAAAAGTTGAATGATGCTAGAAGAAAATATTCTGTGTATGATCAAGAATTCTATGCTATTGTTCAAGCACTGAAGAAATGGAGACATTATTTGATACTGAGTGAATTTGTGTTGTATACTGATCATAAGGCTTTACAATATTTGGGTAGTCAGAATAAGTTGAATCAGAGACATATGAAATGGGTTGAGTATTTGCAGAGTTATACATTTGTGATAAAGCATAAGAGTGGAGTCACTAACTGAGTTGTTGATGCATTGAGTAGAAGAAGATCTTTGATGATCGAGATGAAAATTGAAGTTCTTAGTTTTGATGAGATGAGAGATTCTTATGAGTTTGACCCTAATTTTTATGAGCCATGGAGAAAGTGCAGAGCAATAAGACACTAAATGGGATGAATATTTTATTCAGGAAGGTATGTTGTTTAAAGGTATTCAGTTGTGTATACTGAGAGGAATAATGAAAACTAACCTGATAAAAGAGAAACATAGTAGTGGTTTGGCTGGACATTTTGGTATTGATAAAACATGGAATTTTCTTAAGGAGAAGTACCTTTGGCCGCAGTTGTATAAAGTTGTTCATAAATTTTTGAAAAGTTGTAGAATTTGTCAAGTTGCAAAAGGAGTAAGTCAGAACACTGGACTGTATACACCGATTGTTGTTCCTAAGAAACCTTGGATTGACATCATTATGGACTTTGTTCTTGGCTTACCGAAGACAGTAAGAGGTAATGATTCTATATTTGTTGTTGTGGATAGATTTTCTAAGATGAAACATTTTATACAATGTAGAAAGACATCAGATAAAATACATGTAGTAGATCTTTTCTTTAAGAAAATTTTCAGATTGCATGGATTACCGAGGAGTATTATCTCTGATCGAGACAATAAATTTGTTGGATACTTTTGGAAAACCCTTTGGAATAAATTTGGCACTAAGTTGAAATATAGTTCTACATTTCACCCACAAACTAATGGACAAATTGAAGTTGTGAATAAAAGTTTGGGAAATCTTTTGAGATGTTTAGTTGGAGACACACTGAGTAATTGGGATTCTATGTTGGCACAAGCAGATTTTGCATGCAATAATTCAATGAATAGGAGTACTAGAAAGACACCATTTGAGATTGTGAATGGCACACAACCAACAGGAATATATGATTTAAGAGACATTGTTGATGAGAATAAGAAAAGTGTTGAAGGAGTAGAATTTTATGAATACATGAAGACATTGCATGAAGATGTGAAGCTGAAGCTGGAAGATAGTAATCAGAAATACAAAGATAGAGTTGATAGATATAGAAGACATAAAACTTTTGATGTTGGTGATGAAGTGATGCTTCATTTGAAGAAAGGTCAATTTCCTGTTGGAACTTATGGGAAGCTGAAGATGAAGAAGTTTGGACCTTGCAAGATTTTGAAGAAATTTAACAGTGGAAATGCATATGAAATTGAGTTACCTGATGACATGGACATATCACCAATCTTCAAAAAAATTTATTTGTATGAGTATCATTAACTTGATGAAGAAGTGACAATACCGACAAATATCCTAAGAAGCAGAATGAAGAAATTGCAGAGATTTTGAAGGAAAGAGTTGGCAAGAGTACAAGAGGAAAATAGTATATGGAATATCTGGTAAAGTGGAAGAATAGACCAATGGAAGACAGTTCTTGGATTTCATAGTTTGAGTTAGATGCACATCAGACCAGACCTACCAAATGATTTGGAGAATCATTTCAAAATAACCCTAGGTGTCTGATGCAGGAGCATCTCAGGTCCTTGGCAATCCTGTCTCACCAAAAACAATTTGGAGTTTTTCTATGTTGCTCGGTTTCTGCTTTGACTGAGTTGGTTGGTAGTTGGTCAGTTTCCTTTGGTTACCGAGTGTGGTCGATTATCTCCTGGGCCATTGGTTGCTTCATTGGCACTTGACATTTCCTGTCTTCTTCTCGGTTATCTTGCTCATCGACAGGTTTAGTTTTAGTTTATGTTGTGGCCGACTTGTGCATTTATTTTGGATCATGGATTAATGTTGATGAACCATCTTTGGGAAGCATGTGGTCCCAGATATGACCATTCCTTCTGTTGATATTGTGAATTTGAAGGTCGACTCGATTCGGTAGCTTCTTGTATATAGGTAGTTGTTGGTTTAGAGTTTAGGAGGCATTTTTGGGATAGGAGTTTGGTAGATGATAGAAGTAGAGATTTGGATAGATCCTTGCATGTTGGTAGACTTCTATAAATCATTATAATATCTAGCCCTAACCGGGAAGGCCTTACAGCCCAGCATGTATGGTTCTATTTGAAATATATGAAAGATATTGCATTCTCTCTCTCACTATTGTGTTTGTTTGCTTCCACATGTGTTGAGCAGGTTTGGATCATTAGGGTGTGCCATTGTCTAGCCCCTCTTGCTCCCTACCCTTGCGTCAATGTTCCAGTCTCTACAATCTTTCACAACCTTGAAAAAATCCAAAGAGTGAGCTATGTGCATCAACATGAATGATCTTCTGATAAGTATAGGTTGATGCAACCTCCAGATCACCTCAGTGACCAATAGATAGGGGACAAACCCCAAGTCTAGTTGTAGTACCTCGCCCCTAGTTCAATTTTGTAAATGTTATGATTACTTTAGGATGATAGATTGTATGTTAGGAAATTATTGATGCGTATGATTTTACTGACCCCATACTTGCATGTGTATGGATGATGTGTTTGTTTTATATTTTTGTTTGACATGCCTAATGTGGTTGAGGGACGAAGTCGTAGTTACTTGCTTGCAAGATTCACACGATCGGTCGATCCTCGCCATTGTCTATTATATATTTATATAGGTATGTACATGCAGGTTTTGTATGTAGGTTTGCAGGTACCGAGCATCGACTTCCCTGTATTGTTAGGATGAGCGTGCCCTATAGCAATATCTCAAATGGTAAGAGAGGGGAGATAACACGGATCCAAAACCCTAACCTAAGCCCATTTGTCCTAGGATTGGACAAGTATTAGTTTGACTACCCTACCCAAATTCATCTAGGTGACAGGAATTTGTGGATCCCTTTCTAGTGTTGCTTGGTTTTACTTTGTTTAATTTTACCTCATTTGGCTTCAATTGATTTATTGCTTATGTGGGTGATTTTATGTGATTATTAATGTTATGATTATAGTTGAATTTAATATTAATCATGCTCCTATGTTTAATTGAGAAAATTAATCTAAAGTCAATTATCCGATTATTTGGTTTTAATGATTATTTAATTGGAAATTAGATTTAAATTATGCTTGTGCACTTTATTAAATAATTAAATATTTGATTGCATGGTTTTACGATGCATTAAATATTTAATCTATTTAATACATTTTTCAATTATAACATGTGCATTAATATTAATTGAAATTAAATTGTTTCCAAAAAGTTATCAACTTGTTTTAAAAAGTCAAAGTTGAGTTGTGCATGAAAAGTGTTTTTAATTATTTAATTAGATTTTCTTTCAGTTTCTAATTTGGAGTTGAAGTGGGAGTTAGGTGTTGAGTTGTCTTTAGGGTTGCATGAAATGGGGAATTGAATCCCTAGTAGGGGGAACTGCATTCATTTGGAGATTAGACAAGTTTTGGAGAAGAATTTGGTGGGAGAGCTTGTGCTTTGGATTTTGGAGAATTTTGCCTGTTATGGTTGCTTTTTGTTTTGGCTTCATTGTGCATCTGAAATTTGGGTGTTGCATTCTTCGTAGATTCTAGATCTGTAGGTTGAATTGATCTTCAAAGCAATCCTAGTCTTCAGATCTTCATAGGTTTTCTATTTCAATTTTTGGCGTTGGATTCGAGGTAGGCTTGGAAATCTTGCCTGTAAGTTTAATTTTGTAATTGTCTGGCTTTCTTTGTTTGTGCAAATTTTAAATGTGTCTATGTAGTTAGATCTATGCTTTATGTGATTCTGGGTATTTAGGAAACCCTAGTTAAATTGATTTATGTATTTATTAAAATTTAGCATTGTACTGTTATGCTGGCAAAATTTCGTTGTTGGATTCTCTATAAAACTCCTAGAAAATGATAAATCAATTCTATAATATAGTTGAACTATAGTGCTGAGAGAAAAATAAATCCCCCATTAGAAAGAAATCATTTTTTTACAAAAACCCAATTCTGGTAAAATAAATTTATTATTGTAAATTAAACACAGTCAAAATTAAGTTACAGTCAAAAGAAAGATCAATTTGTGGCATGACTTTGGTATAATTTGTTGATTAAATATATATACCCCCTTTTATTTAAAGGACATAATAGATTCTTGTGTAGAAGAATCCAAATTTAGGACTTCTTTCAAAAAATATTATCCTCTGTAAAAATACAGTTAGACTATAAATTCAAATATAATAGACCGTTATTACTATTTGGGATTTAAATACATATATATCAATATATATATATTTATTTATTTATTTATATGATAGTAATTCATATTAAAAAAAATATATTAAAAAAACATTGCAAGAATTGTTTTTGTTTAAAAAGAAATTAAAAAAAAAAATTAAATTAATAAAGGGGGGGGACCACTTTACCCCTACCCTATGCTGCCTGTGCAGAGCACACTGTGCAAGGCAGTGTACTCTGTCGTGTGCAGGGTACCCTGCCTGCGCAGGTCCGTGCCTACGCACAGTTAGGAGGATAGTGGGGGGGGTGGTGGGACCACCACGTCCCCCCAAACAAAAGTGTTTTTTTAATTTATTGTTTTAAATTTTAATTTAATTTTTAAATTTGTTATAGTTTAAATTTTAGTCTAGTTTAGGATTAAATAATATTAAATTTAGTTTTTATTAATTTATATAATTTGAATTAATTTTTATTAATTAATTTAATTTATAATTTAATTTAGTTTGTTTGGTCTATATATTTAATTTGTTAATTAATTTAGTTTAAATAATTTGTTTATTTGATTAAACTATATTTGTATAGTAATTAAGTTTAAACTAAACTTTTAGTTATTAACTTAATTAATTTGGAATTTCGGTTTCTATACTAATATGAGATTTATTTAAAATTATAGATAGCCTTATATGAAAATTTATTAATGAACAAAGTGTGACCATATTCATTTGATTTTCATCTGTGTGGATTGAGTTTATTTGATTAGAAATATAACTTTTATATATGAGTATTGGCTTAAGTTATGTGCTTAAAATCTTTCATTAGTTTATGCTATTAGTTTTCAGTTTTGTTATCTATTGAACAATAGTTAAATATATGTTTACATTAGGATGTGCTTTTCTCATAGTACGTTTATTTTTAAATGATCATTTATTGGGAATTGAAATGCATCTACTGAAATTGGGCTTTTTATTCTATTAAATCCATAGGACAACATGAGGGAATATTCTTTATTTATGACATTGTTGTGATGTTTATGTTCAAATTCTCCAAGTAGGTTTATGTGTTCTTATGCTTGGTTTAATTATGTTCAATGTGGAATGTAAATGATTATGGATCAGTTTCAGTTCTTTATGGCGTGAGTGTTGTATTCTTCGTTCCTGAAGTATCTTCTTTTGCTTGTTGTGATCTCAGGCATTAGATGACCTAGGGGGAAAATAGAGGCTAGGGTATGCATCAGATGGTTATATTTTCAATTATGTTTGATGTGTGTGTGTATTCTGATCATCACCTAATTTGACCATTTGGGCTCATGTTATATTGAGTTTTGCTTCATATTCTATAGAGGAGAATATGGTATTGAATTTTTATGTCCGATCCATGAGATCATGTGTATATTGAGTTTTGCTTCATATTCTATAGAGGAGAATATGGTATTGAATTTTTATGTCCAATCCACGGGATCATGTGTATATTCTTTTGTGAATACTTTGAGAGAGTGTTTTGTGATATTATGGTTATGTGAGAACCAATGTGTTCCTGTTATTTTGTGGAACAGTCCTAAGGGACATTATTATCATCTTGTGATCTATGTGAGACCTGTGAGCCTAGGGTAGTTTATCTAGATATGTAGTAGGGGGTGGTTTGTAATAAGCGTTGTGGCCCACAAGTGTCTGCCAGGATCACTTATTGTAAGTATTTGTAATCAAGTGCTAACCTAACAAAATTAAGGGGAATAAAATGAACTTAATAAGATATGGTTCCTTACCCATGCTTGAGTGCTAGTAAAGACAAAGATGGGAATGGAGATGATGTTGGCTACCTTGAGAGATGTGTCTAGCATAGTTAATGGCTTTGTTTGTATGAGAAGTCATTGATCTGTGTATGGTCACTTGAGTGCCGGGATCCAGAGTGATTACCAGGATGAGACTCAAGGGTTAGACGTACATGATGACACTTACCTATGCATAGTCTATTTATTCTACATGTGTCGGAATGCCTCTGGATTAGTGAGTCTTACCTTGCTATATTTTTTTTACCTTGAGTTAAAGAGCTTTCAAAATCCTCTTGCTTAGTGGTTTTATCATTGCTTTGATTTTTGTTATCTGATTGAGATCTATTGTTATCTCCTTAGCACGGTGGGAGTGGACCATTTAGGTTCAAGAGGTCAGGTGGTAGTGATTCTTTTACCATTTGAGATTTCGACGTTCGTGTACTAGTGCTGGATTATCCTTGTAGTAGTTTTTCCTTCTTGATCTTCACTGATGGAGTTGTGTTCTTCTTTCTCTTCTTCTTCTTCCTTGTGATCTTGTATCTTGTATCAGATATTCAGAGATATCATGTGTACTTTTCAGTTATTGTATTACATACCCTGCGACATGTGTAGTGGATGTAGATTTATGGATACCTTATTATACCAGTTGTATTTATGTTATCTTATATGTGATGTTTCTTTTATCTTTCAATTGTTTATATGAGTTTTGTAATTGTGTCTAATCTAAATTAATTAATTAATGTTAACGTAATCTTCATCAAGGAACCCTTGAGAGTTGTAACCTGTGTTGGTTGTTTGTATTAATGTGAGTAAATGGTAATTGCTTCCGCATTGATGTTAATCTTGTATGTTAACTTTAAAAAAAATAAAATTCTACAAACTTAGATGCATGTTTAGGTTAAGTTCTCTTGGGTTCCTTGGTAGGGCATTACACTAGTCCTCAAATATTCAAATGTGTCCTTCGGTAAGGGATTGGTAAAGATATCAGCAAGTTTTTCCTTAGATGTTACAAATTCTAGTTTCACCTACTTCTCTTGAATGTGTTCCCTCAAGTAGTGATACTTAATAGATATATGCTTTTTCTTTGAATGCATCACATGATTATTGGAAATATTTATAGCACTAGTGTTGTCACAATATATAATCACCGGGTCAGTGATTAACTCATTCATTCCTTCCAACACTTGTCTAATCCAAGCAATATTTCAACAATTTGTAGTAGCAGCAGCATACTCTGGTTTAGCAGTACACTGAGAAATACATGATTGTTTCTTGCTAATCCAAGTCACAAGCCTTTCCCCTAAAAAGAATGCTCCACCGGTTGTGCTATTTCGGTCATCTATGTTTCCAGCCCAATCTGCATCGGTGTAAACTCTAAGTTCAAATTTGCCTTCCAATGTATACCATAAACCATAGTCTTGTGTCTTATTCAAGTATCTCAAAATTCTTTTAACTGCAACCATATGTGAATCTTTAGGATTGGCAGAAAATCTAGCCACAACCCCAACATCATGTGCAATATCAGGCCTATTGTGTACAACATACATCAGTTTTCCAATCATAGATTGGTATAGAGTCTGATTTAATTCTATAGATTCATCATCCTTTATCAATTTACATCTAGTTACCATCAGTGTTCCTACTAGTTTTGCATCTTCCATGCCAAAAGTTTTCAACACTTCTTTAATGTATTTTGATTGAGTGATGAAAATCCCATCTTTCTATTGTATAACCTACAAATGTAGAAAGAATTTAATCTCTCCAAACATTGACATCTCAAATTCCTTTCTCATTTCATCAGCAAAAGATTTGCAAATTAGATCTTATCCTCTAAAGATTATATCATCAACAAATATCTCAACAATCAAAATATTTTCATCAGATTCTCCTTTCATATACAAATTACTATTTTCACTAGTTCTTACAAAACAAATACTGATAAGATAAGCATGTAGTCTTTCATACCATGCCCTCGGTGCTTGCTTTAGTCCATACAAAGCTTTGTATAGTCTACATACCATGTTCTTCTGATTCTGATCAACAAAACCTTCTAATTGTTCTATGTAAACCTCCTCCTCAAGAATTCCATTCTGTTGCAGTGTTCTAGGTGCATAAACCTACCTTTTGATTCCATGCTCATTACAAAAGTTAGTGAATTCATCAAAAACAAACTCACCTCCTCTATCAGACCTCAAGCATTTCAATTCTTTTCTGGTTTCTTTTTCAACTTTAGCCTTATACCATTTAAACATTTTGAATGCCTCAAATTTTTCTTTCAAGAACATAACTATCATCAGTCTAGTATAGTCATCAACAAATAAAATAAAATATCTATCACCATAGTAGCTTTGAGTTCTCATGGGACCACATAAGTCAGTGTGAACCAACTCCAAAATTCCTTTAGATGAATAGTCCTTACTTTTAAAAGTAGATTTGGTCATCTTTCCTTTCTGACATTGATGGCACATAACATGATCAGGTTTGGTTAGACTAGGTAATCATCTAACTTTTCTCTTTCTACTGATCTTAATCATTTTATCAAAGTTTACATGACATAACCTCTTATGCCATAACCATACATCTCCATTCTTCACCAGTAAACAATAAGTTTCAACATTGTCAAGATAAAATAAATTACCTTTTGATTGTCCTCCAGTACCGACAAGATTTCCATTTTCATCATAGGTTTTCACCTTCTTGCTTTCAAATGCAACTCGGTGACCTGAGTTATTTAGTTGTGCTACACTCAAAAAATTTTAGTTAAGTCCTTTTACCCAGTATGCATTATCACATCTAATTTTATCATTCAATAGAATATATCCTTTTCCTTTTACCATACGAGGTGTATCATTTCCCATTTTCACTTATCCTCCATTATAATGCTCAAGATGATCAAAATTATCTTCATCACCAGTCATGTGATGTGTACATCCACTATCAATGATCCAAGTATCATTCTTACTAACTTTAGAAATAAGTGTTGTTTCTACATACCTTTCCTCCTCTTCTGAATCATCTTTCATTGCAACAAATACTACTTTAATTTCATCTTCAGTGTCAGTTTCGGTGTCATCTTCTCCAACAAGGTAACATGCCTTTTTTCCCTTATCTTTGTAATCTCGGTTGTCTCTGTTGTAGTGTCAACTTCCTCTGTTATTCCTTCTACCAAACTTTCCATCACTAGATCAGTCATTTTCTTTATCTTCCTCTTTCCCATTAGGACATCTAGCAGAAATATGGCCAACCTCTTTACAATTAAAAAAAGCTAAAGTTAACTTTCCCTTATATCTTTCTTTACCTTTTTGCAATCTTCAGGCCATAAGTGCTTCAATCTCATCAAGCTCATTATCAGTATTACTATCACTTTCATTCCTTATATTATGCTTACTACTAGATTTACCAATCTTAAGAGATGACATAAAAGAAGACTTAACACTCGGTATAGCACTATTATCAAAATTATTCAAATCAAAAGCTGTTAACTTTCCAATTAGACTATCAAGAGTAAGAGTGCTACTAGGTGCAGACCTCATTTCATGAATAGAAGATATTCTGATTGCATAGAAAGGCAACAAAATTCTCAGTATCTTACTTACCACAATATCTTCATCAATAGTACCTCCTCCTCTTTGGATAACATTGACTACTTCTTTGATTCGGTTTGAATATTGTGTAATGTTCTCTCCTTTCTTCATCTACATGTCATCAAACCTACCTCTCAAGATTTCAGCTCTGGATCTCATCACATTCACATCACCACCATGAACTAGAGAAAGTTTCTCCCACATTTGCTTCACTGTAGTGCAATCCTTGAAATCTTCAAATTCAGCATCAAATAGAGCAGCAACAATCTCTATCATAGTAATATTGTGTTCATGTTAGTCTCTCAAATGATCAAGAGTCAAAGGTACAACATTCGGTTGTAAGTAACCATTGTCCAGTAAATTTATAGAAGATTCACCGATTCTAGATATGTGAAGTCTCATTCAGCTTTGCTTGTGGTAAAGTTGTCTTTGTTCAGCTTCGGTACTTCCCTCTTATACATCTTGTAATCTTTATGCTCAAGTCCTTAAAACTTTCTTCCAAGCAACCAATATGCTATGATACCAATTGTTAGAATAACTGAGAGGGGGGTTGAATCAATTAGATCAGTTATCCTATAGTCCCAAATACAAAGATGTACCTTACAAAAAAATTCCAAAAAATTATGCATCTCGGGTAACATAAAATATCAATCTGTCTGTCCATTTTACCGATTACCAATAATTATCCAACTATGATTACTGACTAAATCAACTATGTAGTATGTAAAGTATGATAGAAAAACAATCATCACAAATAACACATAACATAATTATTTAACGTGGAAACTCTGCTAAGGGAAAACCCACTTGGGACCGGTAACCCAAAATAATTCACTCTTATGAAGTGAGCTTAGTGAAGAGACAACCATGTTAAAGGTTACAATGCACATGGTTAGGTGTGACCTGGTTAGAGGATTTATCACTAACAATTAACTTTTGACCAACATTCACTATGGGGTCAACAAGATAACACTTTACATTCAATGAATGTCATATGATAATACAATAAGACTGTTAAGTCCACTCGGTTAAGATATTTTATGAATCAATGGTTAAACTGATATAGTATTGATCTTATTCAAATACAACTCAATTGCAAATATTAAGATCTATGCTAAGCCCTTAAAAATATCCTATGATCATTTATCAATTCACTTCCTCAATGTTTCTCAACTTACTTTCACTCAGTAAATAGTTCTTTGACACTTGGTAATGTTTGTAGCTTGGTTCTTTCAATAACCAGTTTGATTAGGCATGCATGAATATAGTCTTCACGTGAAATCTCTATAGTCTCCTTCTTTCCGGCATGTTTTAATAATGAAACTCATATCTCTTATATAGACAAGTAAAACATTTTCATACCAGCCATTAGATTTTGCCTCTTAATCTCCTTCGTCCATTTTGTCACTTAAACCTTCCTCGATAGATGTGTCATTAACAAGTTTCAATATCATCCTTTAGATCTCTAAATTTTGTCAGTCATGGATCTCATAACTAGCTTCATCCTCAACCTTGAAATCATAACAATTTCTAGCTCATCAAATTCAATCGTCTATTCTTTAGCATTTAATGTTTTCATCCATACTCGGTTAATATAGAAATGCGTCGGTGATAACTAGCTAACTAGCTCGGTTATTACTATCACTTGGTATACACTGCACTAGCTCGGTGTATACAAAAATCTTCAATTACCGACCACATTGACTTGTTCAATTTCAAATCTCTTCTTCATAATAGATTAATGTAACATGCTCAAGTCAACAATATAAAGCCATCAACTCATCAATAAGTTACCCAATTTTTACCTTATCCTTATCTGTCATATCCATCTTTTCCTCATGTAGATATCTCATTTCTTCATCTTTTCTTCCTTCAATAGATGTTTAGATGTTTGTAACTAACATGATAAGTACTGTCAAAACTTGTTGACATCAATGACAACATATTGACTGATTTAATCATCTTACATATCATTTTAGTAGCTTGGTGACCTCTAATCACTATTTCTTCAGTTCATTCAGATATTCAATCAGTTGTATTTCATCATAATCAACACCCTCAACCTGAGAGTAACCTTTTGCAACCAACCTTTCTTTTTACTTCTCAGTGCTTCCATATGAACCAATATTTTTTCTTGAACACCCATTTACAACCAACAAGTTTTTCATCCTTCAGAAAAAGGTACAAGATCCTATGTACCATTATTTTTCAAAGCTACTATTTCTTCATCCATAAAAATATTCCATGATTCTACATCATTCATACCTAATGCCTCTTCTATATATTTGGGCTCATCAACGCTAGTATTCAAAGAGAAAATACATCTCCATTCATTAGAAGAATACATTTCAGGTGGTTATCTTTTCCTTGTAGACCTTTGAACAAGTTGAGCTGGAAATTCTTCCTCCTTTTCTGAAGATTCAGAGTTCGATGAGCTCTCCTCAACTTCTTGTCTATCTAGAGGTCTTGATTCAGCTTTCTTAGGCATAGAAGATAATTGAATCACATCTTCCTTTTTAGTTTGTTCAGGCTAACATGTAGCAGAAGAAGGCTTAGTTTCTCTAAAAATAACACTTCTACTATGAATTACATTTTGTGCAACAAGATCCCAAATCTTGTATCTTTTCACACCATGACTATAATCGATGAAGATACATTACACAACCTTGTTCTCAAACTTTGGTTGCTTCTCCTTTGGAACATATGCATATGCCTCACAACCAAAAACTCTAATATGTCTCAATGAAGGCTTATGATCTAACCATTCTTCCATATGCATTTTATCAACAAGTGATGATGTAGGAAACCTATGAATCAGGTAGCAAGTAGTGGAAAAAATTTCAACCCAAAATTTTTTTCAAGGCCAATAGAATCCTAGCCTTCTCCATTGACATCTCGTTCATCCTTTCTATAGCTCCATTCTACTATGGATAATATGGAGTTGTCTTCTATTTATGAATTCCATAATCTTTAAAGAATCTATCAAAATTATAAGAGAAAAATTCACTACCATTATCAGTTCTAATTTTTTAAATTTTCCCTCTAGTTTTCAATTCAACCATTTCTTTATATTCTTTGGGTAAGTGCACCAAGATTGTGTGGAAAAAGGGGGGTATAAGTGGACACATTTTTTTGAAATCAGGTAAACCTAAACTTCAAAGAGAAATTTGAGGGTCATGCACTCAAAATGAGTTATGAAAATAATAAGAATTGTAGTACTCTGAATCTAGTTTCTAAATAACTAAAGTTTTTTAAAAATGGATAAGATTAAGAGGGTCAAACCCACTCTGCACGAAAAAATATTCCTAATTTTTTTAGAAAAAACATAACATAGCTATTTCCGTGGACTTCACAAAAGATATAGTTAGATTTAATATTTTGAAAAACCCTTTGGTACAATGATTAGTAAGAGTGAGATCTATAATTTGTGTATATTTTTGTAATTTTCCGTTGAGTTTTTTTTCAATGATTTTTTGAAGTGACTGCATCTTGAAAATTTGGTACCTTTTCATGCACTAGGCATAACTTGCATCAAAATAATAAAAAATACAATTTTTTTTCAAAGTGTATAGAATCAAGCGTAAAACGATAATATATAATTTGTTTTGAATTTGGTCTAGTAGATCAAAAGTTATTAATAAAATGGTAGACATATGTCTCTGAGAACTGTCAAGACACTAGTAAAGAAAGTTAAAGTTTACTATGCAAATGCAGTCCAAAAATAGAAAAAATTATATGGTTAGAAACATGAGAAGACATGTGAGATTATGTGGGTAATTTTAGAGATACCCACTTGATCATTTGTAAACTTGATGATGAGGAAGTTGAGAAATCATCTTGGAAGATGAAAAAACATGTAAAGGGACAAAAATGGAGGGAAAATGGGCTTGCAAGCCTTAGGATCATTTTCCAACCCTCTTACCAAGCCATAACATGTACGGGTTCCTATGTGCTAATTGAACCGCATGGGTTTACAAAACCAAAAGTAACATTCCAAGTTCTACATAACTCGTGCATCATTTTTACTTCTACAGAACCCACATGGGTTATCAAGAAATAAAAACATATGCTTGTAAACTTAGCATACACTACACATATGTATACACACACACACACACACACACACACACACACACACACACACAAATAGATATATATATATATATATATATATATATATATATATATATATATATATATATATATATATATATATATATATATATATATATATATATGTATGTATGTATGTATGTATGTATGTATGTATGTATGTATGTCTCTCCTTATTACCTCTCTCTCTCTCTCTCATATTCCTTCCCCCGTCATTATCTTTATTTATTCTAAGCCCTAATTATCCTCCTTGAGCTCTATCTCATCTCTCTCACCCTCCCTCTTCTCTCTCTTCCTCATGTCTCTCACCCTCTTCTCTTTCTTGTACTCTCTCTATCTCATTTATCTCTCTCTCTCTCTCTCTCTCTCTCTCTCTCTCTCTCTCTCTCTCTCTCTCTCTCTCTCTTGTAAATTGACTAAAAACATCAGATTTACTCTTTATAAAGTATACCCATGTCATTCTACTATAATCATCATAAAATAAAATATAATAGGTAGATTTTATAATATAAGGACCATCTACAAGAACAAACACATCAGAATGAATAAGATCCAACATACCACAGTATTTATTAAAACTTGAGTAAAACTAAACAGTATTTTTTTTCCATAAACTCAATACTTGCAGAAATCAAAGTCAAGATTACAATCAGTCAAACCTTCATCAAGATTAAATTTATTTTTCATGTTTCCAAGGCCCTTTTCTCCAATGTGGCCAAGTCTCTAGTTCCATAACATAGTCTTATTTGTAGGTAACTTTAATTAAGAATAAAAAGCACCCTTAGGTACCAAAAATCCATTACCATTTACTATAAGTGAAACCATCACCTTTTCTAATGAAGTATCCAAATATTTTTCCTTCACAGGAGTACTATTCCACTCAATAGTGTATGCATCTAGCTTATACAAAGTGCCAATTTTGACACCTCTAGTGACCACCATAACTCCTCTCACCATTTTGCATCCTACATTAGAAAAGACTACTTGCATACTCAAATCTATCATTTTTATCATAGATAAAAAATTTCATCTTATACCAGGGAGATGCAATACACCATTAATATTTCTTATTCTACCATCAAGAAACCTAATTTTAACTTTACCACAACCAAAAATATTTAAATGATATTTATCACCCAAGTACACCTTACCTCCATCAAATTATTCAAATTCAAAAAACCAATCTCTACTAGAGGTCATATGAAAGGATACACTTGAGATAATCAACCTTGCATCATCACATGTGCATGAGTGGCCAAAGATACAATGAATACATCACCATATTCCTTCTTGGACATAGAATTATAATCAAATTTCCTTTTTTTCTTTTTCTTTTTCTTTTCTTCTTTGTAGTCCTTACAGACATGTCTAGTCTTACCGTAATTCTAGAAAATAACTTTGGACTTTCCAGGAGATTTGGTCTCCCTTTGGATTTAGATGTGTCATGCTTCTCAATCTTCTTGCATTTTTCCTTAGGTCTTCCATGTGCAACTAGGATTCCTTGGCACTGATGGATACCTTCCTCATATCTTCATGATGAAAAGACAAAATATTTGTAGACATGGTAGAATCACAAAAAATAAGGAAAGGGATAGCAATAAGGACCCAAAAATGAAAATGCTCTAACTCTCAAAATTAGCTTATGCAAGCTAATTCCTACCTTTGACATACCCTTCTTCTTAGTACATTTTGCATTTTCTCATCAGGTATAGCCTAAAAATATTAGTCCTAATAGGTCTGAGGCATATCACTTGGCCACCCCTAAGGGAGAACTATTGTCAAGTCATGTCAATAGCATGCACCTCCAAACATATTATGCATAAAAAACAAAAGAAAAAGAAAAAAACCACCTTGATGAAAACCTAAAAAATAGGCGTCTTGGCGACAAAAAGTAATAAAGATAAATAAATTCTATCGATATTGAAAACCTGTCAAACAAGTGCTTAGGGTAAGTATCATGGTGAAAACTTGGAAAATAGGTGCCACACATAGCAGTCACTACTCTATTATCTATCTTTTCTCTATTTGGCTTAGAAATGTATCTGTATGACCTTTGCCCATTGCATTGCCTACCTTTCATTTGTCCATTACTTGACCCATGGATCTATGATTCACATCATCTATTCCTTTGTCTCAATTATCCTTTTGTGGACTGTGGCTAGTTAATATTTAGCATCATCCCTTTTCATGTCTAGTACCATAAATATCAGCAACTCCAACGTTTGGTCCTTACATGAAACATAGTATTTGGAACTGAGGACATTTCTTGCAACATGGTTAGAAGATGGGGTTAATTTTCATTAACGAATTGGAGGGTATTGTATGTAAATAGTTTAATGTCCTAAAAAAATTATTAAAAATTATAAAAAGTCTTGAAAAAAATCTTAAAAATTAAATAAAGTCCTAAAAAATTTAGAAAAAAATGTAAAATTTCTTGAAAAAGGAACAAAAAAAAATAAAAAATCTTGAAAATTAGAAAAAATTAAATAACTTTTAAATATCCAAAACAATAAAGTCTCAGTTCTTGATAAAAGATAATTAGCTTGTTCTGGCTAGTAGATGTTCAACTGTTGGTTTTTTCTCTAGCTTTTTCTTTTGAACTGTTCGACTGTTGTTCGTTGCTATGGTTTTCCAGCAGGTGTTTCATT
Source organism: Chamaecyparis obtusa (assembly GCA_027943335.1). NCBI lineage: Eukaryota > Viridiplantae > Streptophyta > Pinopsida > Cupressales > Cupressaceae > Chamaecyparis > Chamaecyparis obtusa. Next base: position 573,082 of record BSBK01005861.1, read on the forward strand.
TTGTTTTCTTTAATGCTCTATCTTTTGTTGTATTAAACTCTGGTTTCGGGTCCATGTAAAACTTGATTTTACCTTAATCAAAAAAATAAAGTGTCAGTTCTTGGCACTAATTTTATTTTATTTGTCAATTTCATTTCATTTTCAATAATTGTCCCTCATGACAAGATGAACATTTCAATATATGAAATCAGGAGACCTAGAATCCTCTCCTTCACGAATCATCCATAAATGGAAAAACTCATCTAATAAAGTCAACAATCAACTTGATCAAACTTGTCATAATCAACCGGTCATCATTATCTGGTCATTTGTCATTTGTCATTTGCCATTTATCAATCACCACTTTGTCTTATACAAGATGCATCCTTCTCAAAACTAGACATTTTCATTATTTATCACGTGTCTTTTTCAGGATGTGTCCTTCCTAAAAATAGACACGTCAATAATTATTATTATCATTTTATCAAATTATCAACATTGGCAATTAGATTTGATTGGTCGTTGGCTTTCTTGGTTTAGTAAGTTTTAAGTTTCATTGATTTTATTTTTGATAGCATGCTCTTATGCTAATCAAGGATATCACTGAGTGATGAGAGTGATCAGGATGCTTCATGGCCTTTTATTTTTCTTTGTCTTATCTTTCATTAATTTTATTTTTTTCCATGTTCCTTTTCTGCTTAAGGATACCATCGAGTGGTGAGAGTGGCCAAGATGGTTCATGTTATTTTATTTGGATTTGTCTTCTATTTTTGGGATATTTTCATGAAGTTCTAGGGCATGTATCTCTTGGGTGTCTATGTTGGCACATTCACTTGTTGACTGCCACACTACCTCAACCCTTGATGTACATATGTTTTAGGGTGGATTGGGGCATTCCCTATTTGTATTATGTCTGATCTCATGCAAAAAGGATCACATGATCTCTTTGACTTCATATGTGTCATGATGAGATGCATTTTATTCACTATATCAAAAATCTCTACAAATGACAAACAATGCACTAATAAAGAAAAGAAAGGATTTATTTTTTGCTTTGTTTTCCTTTTTGTTTTTGACTTGTGTTCTCTTGTGTTGGGTTTGGTTTTTATTTTCAATCTTCTTGTGTCATTCCTTGGTCAGTTTTATTTCCATTTAGTCACTCTTGTTTTTCTCTTGCATTCCTAGTGCCATTTTCAAAAATTTGGTCTCTTCTTTCAAATTTTCACGTGATTTTTTGAGGGGGCACCTTAGCATCTTTTTGTGTTTGCGTCATCCTTTTTAATGCAATTTAATTTTTTTTTGTCTTTGAAACAATGCTCATAATCACATTATCTCAAAGAGAGGCAAAATGTAGACACCCAAAAGTGGTCATTGCCCCCCTCCCCTTTTTAGTCATCTTTTATGTCTTCAATTGATTTTATCTATTTTTTTTTGTCATTTCAAGTCATTTTCAATTATGTTGAGTTATGTGATTTATCTGATGTCTTGTCATTTCTTTATTTCTCCCTGTCCCATTTGGTCATTTTGGTATGTTTAATTAAATAATTTAATTACAATTATTTAATTAATGCCTAATGTTCTTTCTAGGGAATTAATAAGTTAAATTAATTTCCCTATGTCCACTTTAGACATAAATACATTTCATTCATTTATGCCTTTTTGTCTTTTATTTTGCACATTGAATATTTTAATATTTGAATGCCTTTTTATTTTCTCTTTTTATGTTACATTCAAATATGAATTTATTTAAATGCCTTTTGTTTTTTGGAATGAAAATGGCAATTGAGTTTATTATTGATTGTTGGCTCTTCTTTTTCCTCATGTCTGTTTGTTTCTTCTTTGTGTCTGCTCAATATTCAAGTTAGTTTTCTATTTAATCATACGTATTTGACATTTTGTTGTGGCTAACCATGATTCGAGTATCCTCATTGCATTATTGTGTTTATACTTGTATTTTCAAATATGTATTAGTGCACTTTTCATAAAGAGAAACATCAAATTTGGAGGAGAAAGAAACATAATGAAGTGCATTGCATAGTTTGCATGTTTATTTACATTTTATTTTATTTTATGCAAATGTGTTGTAACAACTTTATTGAGTGATTAAGATAGTTTTGAATATGATTTTATGCTTTTCATCGTTATATTTTTCATATTTGTGTAATAGCAATTTTTTGTAGTCTACAACGCTAGTATCTCATATGTCCAACCTATCTTTGTACCACTATCTCATAATAATATAGATATGGCTATCCCACTTGAATATGCTATCTATAAAATATTATTTTTCACATAAATATGTGCTCCCAGGCCCAAACTTGTAATAGTGTCACCCCACATCCCAGAGACTATACACCATGATATGCATTATCATGCATCTGAAAAATATAACATGGATAACATACTGCAAGGTCCCCATGCATATGTTGTGCTCTTGTTCCACATCACCAATACCATCTCCCACTAGCCTACAAGAAACCTATGACCTCTCCTATCTGGTACTAGCATGCCTACCACTATCCTACATAGCAATCCAAAATAGTCATCATAATCATCTACCATGTCTCACTATGTGATTTCATAGTGTCTAATTCCTAGATCGGCCCCAATAATCTTAAATAAATCACACAATTCCTTAAATCCAACCCTCTCACCCCTAATAGGAAGCATCGAAATCCTATATACATCCTCTAATGTAATTGTGTACTCTCTAGTTAGTAAATGGAAAGAAGAGGTCTTTGAGTGTCATCTCTCACACAAAGCAGTAATTAACCCCTTATTAAAGCCATGATTTGTAGCATAAAGGTCATGTGTACTGGTGTCATTCTATATAGATGGTTGTGCTCCTCTTGAATGAGTTGATGTCTATATGCAAGAGTCTCGGGATGATTTTCCCGAGTAATCAATACTAATTATCTATTCTAAACATGCAAATGAAGATGCAAAGTAAATCACAATGCAAACACTTACAAAGTAAAAAATGCATTTATATGATTCTTATTTTTTAAAGAACATGTCAAAATGCATTAATTAATTAATTACATATTTGTCAAGTGAAATCAAATGTGTTGAATATTTTATCCCATGGAGATGTGTTGAATCATTTTCCATCTATTTACTAGCCAAACGCATCACATTACCTAAGCACATGCACCTACATTAATCCTAAGTCTAAGTCTATTGTGCAGTTGCATCCTATTACAACTACACTTGCATCTTATTCACCATTAATTGCGACAAATGTGACATACAATTGCATCACTTAAACCTACAACCCTACAACCTAGTTTTCGAAAAGAATGCAAAATGAGAAATAAAAATGTGTAATTGAAAAAACACTCACTGCTGGCCACATTCTCTTTGGTCGATAATACATCCTAACCCACTCACTCATGAATTTCACCCCTATAAACCACCATCGCTCCTCAAATGCGCTCAGACACCTCTTCTTCTCCTTTGATCTCCAAATCTCAATGTGCACAATGAGTTTAAAAGTAAGTCCCATGACCTATTTATACCCCCTACTCCTCCTCGATGGAAGTGCAACCCATTCTTTTTATATTGGCAATGTAGACTTTCATGTTTTAGAGGCCATAACTTGTGCCAAACACCTCCATTTTTTGATCCATCTGTTTCAATAGATGTCCAGTCATTCCATCGAGAATTTGAGCTCTTATTTATATTTTTTGCTTAATATTTTGTGGGGCATCATATTATCTAGTCACTATGACAATCCTGCAGCAGCATACTAGGGCATGATTTATATTATTAATTTTTTAAACAACATCTAAAAGTATATTGTTTCAAAGAGGGGCAAAATGTACACCTTACAAATTATCCTGTCACTTGTGTATGATAATTTTACTAATGTTCATCTTAATTAATTAAATAATATTTATTATTTAATTAATTTGTGTCATTCTTCCTAATTTAAATCTTAAAATTATCATTTCCCTCTATTTCCAATAACTGGATAATTTTTATTAATTATTTAGCTTCTATTTAATATTATGTCAAGATTCCTAGTTATTTTTCTAAAAATTAATTAAATTATTTTAATATTTTAATTTATCTCTTTTCTCTAGGTTTAATTAAATAATTATATTATTTAGTTAAAGAATTCTTCTTCGTTATTGTCACCAGAATTAATTGATAATCCCAATTACTAACTATGTCTTATCAAATTAAATGAATTATTTAATTTATTTTTTCCCTTCATGAAATATTAAATAATTTTTTCCAGATTACTTAATGTGAATTATTCCTCTTGTTCCACCCCTCTTTTTCAATAAGTTCAGCCCAACTAGCAATCAATTTAGTCTTCTTAGTTATGCAACCAATTCTCTTTAATCAATCTATTAAGTCTACTCCCAATTAACCAAGTTAACTATTCAATAAGCTCTATCATGCACCAAGTCAATTGTCAATCTATCTTCATAATATGTCTAATCAGTCTAGTCTAGATTAATCATAGCCCTTCATTATTAGTCAACACCCCTTAACCTAAACTATTCATTGAAGTCCAAAAATCTATAAAATGAAGGTGATTCTTCATTATCATACAACCATAATTCTTTAATTCTTGTGTTGTCATATTCTAAGCAAATATGAGAGCCAACATTACATAAGGAGGAGAGAGACACGAGAGAAGCATTGGTGAATTATGTGTGTGGATTTATGTTGGTTTTTTATTTATTTATGTATGATTCTCATATTTATCTCTCTTGAGTAAGTTTTTAATTTGTGTAACAAGTTGTTGTTTTTGTGGTTGGATTCATCTTGTTGTAGGATTTGCATATTTGGCATTTTACCCCTATACACTAAGAAGAAACACAATATGAGAACATGATATTGGGGATCTAGAATATGTAATCTACAACTATCAACAAGAAAATGCAATGAACAAGACTATACAACCTTTTTCTCTTTGATCTCCATAAGACTTAGGAGGGTGTTCCTATTTGTAAGTTTGAAAACATGATAAATCCATTTTAATAAATAAATTACAAACCTTTAAAAGTGGATAGTTGTCATATTAAAAGATTATGGATGTTCATAATTCACCAATTTCATGTATAATCCCACTTGCATTGAAAATTAAAAATTATTGAGAGAAAAAATAACCCACTCTTATACTAATAACATGAAATCAAAATGACTTTGATTTTGAGTTTGGATCCTTCCAGGGTTTGAACAAAGAAGACTCACTTGATGAGTCCCTTGTTCATTTACAATCAGAATGAAATAACCATATGAGATAATAGCATAACACACAACGAATGATCTTTACATTATTATTGCATTAAAATAATGAGACCTCTCATGAACATACTGATAACATACATCTTAATCTTGAAACATAGTACAATCTCCAACATTCAAGTGAAAGAAAAGTTTAACATGCTTCTTGAACATGAGCCTTCAACTAAACACTTGTTATAACAAATGTGCATAAAGAACCATATTAAACCTTTGATTTTTCTAATTCAAAAGAGAACTTCATACATTCAAAAGACATTATAGCATGATTTATCTCCTATGTGAGAACTTATTTACTTACCATTATCACAAGACTGGTTATAATATTCTAAATATAAAATTTTACATAAAACTAGAAATATTATAACTGGAAATATTTTATTTTCTACTTTCTCTTTAATATGAAAATATCTACACTTTGTGATGATCTAATTTTTCTATCTAACCCCTTTCTATTTGTAACCAAATTTATTTTTAATTTCTGCCTTATCTATAACTAAAAATATCCCTTTCATTTATTTTTTCTTTTTTTAAAATTTTCATCTATCTTGCATTCAGTGAAAAATATTTCATAATGAAAACACAATCACACTACACATTAACATTATTTGAATAACCCTATTTTTAGTTAACACATTGTTGTTAACTAATTTTTTAACAAAACATATTTAGAAAATTATTTTTCTCAAATTTGATTGGCCACAAACTTTGAGGGATAAGAGTCATTTTTGCGTGAAGAGGTTGAACAAACTATTATCTTGGATAATGCATAATTAAACATTTATCTCAACAAGCAAGAAGACTTGGAGAACAAGGTAAGCCAAATATTTAAACATTTGCCAATATGATCACCATTTTATAGATCTTATTTACAATGTTTTCATTTATTTTGGTTTTAAAGTTTGGATTTTCTAAATTTAATATAATAGTATTAAAATTAATTAAAGTTATACAATCTTTAAGAATTTTATTTTTTATTAATGTTTCATTTTGAATTATATTACTATAAATATATTTTAAAATATATTATTAATTTTTATTAGATATTAAATTTTAATATTTTAAAATATTTCATTTAATTTTTTATTATTTGTATATTGTTGAGTTTAATTATTTTAATAGAATTTTTTATGTTTATAATATTAAAAATATAATTAAATTTATTAAAAAATTAATAAAAAATTAAATTTGTAATAGTAAATAAATTTTTGAATATATTGGTGAATTTTGTTATGCTCCTTTTTATTCAAATATTTGTAAAACTTCAATAGCCACACTTTATGTCCAATTCAAACTTATATTTACATTTAAATCCAACAAATGAAACACTTAATCAAACATTAGTGCCATCAAAATTATAAAAGTGCTAGCAAAGCTTTAAAGGCTTTAGATCACTTATGAAGGCATCTTCCTAATGATAAAGTGGACACATTGCAGAACGCCTTGACAGTGGGAATTATGTGGAAAATATGGTTGTAAAAAGTAATTTTAGCGGATAAAACCAGTTGTAATTTATCCAACCTTAGCCATAAGCAAGTGAAACATTGAGCATATGGTAGAAAATGTAATTTTAGTGGAAAATAACACGTCACCTATCAACAATGAGACAAACCACCATAACCTATTTATTTATGTCATAATAGTAGAGAAAAAACTAGCAACATTCGAACCCTATCATTTTGTGCCAACCTTTGTTTATTTTTTGTTTTATCACACCATCACAAGTTTTCTCTAGATTTGGTTTAAAGCTTGTGGAGGTGCAATTATGAGCCATGCGACAATATCTTATATGTTGATCTTTAGTTTGATTTTCATGCTTACATTAAATGTGATTAAATTATGTAATTTGGGTTAATTAAATTTGTCATTTTTTTAATAATATCATAATTTGATATTTCATAAAGTGAAGTTGCAATTTTTAAATAAAATAAATTTAAAAAATTAGTTTTTTCAAATTTTATTGGCTTAAAAATTTTGAGCGATAAGAGTTCTTTTTGACGAGGTAAGTGATGTAGATGACTATAACAGAAATAATTTATTTCTTTAATGTCTTATAAATGAATTTCTCCACAAAAATCACCATTGGAGTGTTCCCCTCGTGTTTTAGAGGATAATGGATCTAGTTGGCTCTTCTATCTCCTTGTTCTATGCTTTCAGTTTTCCTATTTAGATATTTGAGACTTCATTTGGTTTCGTTTTTAAAATTTATACATATCTTGACAAATTCTTTTAAACAATCAGCATCCTTGCTCTAGGTTAGTAATAGAGTATTTCATGGAAAAAGTTATTCTAATATTTAATGGGCTTGCCAATTTTAATGATCATTCTATAGGTGAAGGGTATCTTCATGATGTCACTTTCGCTAATTGGCTATATTTTGAACATAACCAATACCAGTTTATAGATGTAAGTTTTTCTTTTGCTAATTGACTATATTTTGAACATAACCAATACCCGTTTATAGATGTAAGTTTTTCTTTTCTGTTGTTTGTAATTGACGAGTGTCTGGAACCTGCCTTTATTACAATGTAAGGTTGCTACAAGATATGTAGATTTTGATTCAATTTTGTGATGTAGTCTTCTAATTTAAAATAAAAATAGAAATTAGCTAATCAATGTAGGGTTTTTTGGTAGGATGTTGTAGTTTTTGTTTTCTTTTAAATTAAATTTCTTAAATGAAGAATTCAACACACATTGATTTTATCTTTATTGTAATTACGTTCGTTTGATTTGTTTTTATTTTATGATGTCTTAAAAAAGATATGAGCTTATTCTTTTGATATTTCTACAATTGTACATTTTGTTTTTGCATCTTTTGAATTAATGTTAGCTTCATCTTTATGTAATATTTCTGGAAAAGAAAATACTAATTTTCTTATAATAAAGATGGGGCATTACCCTATTTACAAAGCTATTGAGATAGGGGCATTCCCCTATTTAAATGAACTAGAAAGATAGGGGCGTTCCCTTCTTTATATGAAATAGAAATAGAAAGATAGGGGTGTCCCCCTATTTACAATGCTTAATTTATAGTTTACGTAATAAACTTGCGTAGCCTTTTACACTTGGCCTGACCTCATATTGTTAGCATAGTTTCTATAATACTAATACAGCCTTTTCTTTACCTTAGGACATCTGGGGATATCATTCTCATATGTTTTAAAGACTAACTAAATATATAAATTAAGGAAAATCTACTCCAGTAATGATTGTAAAAAAGGAACCTATGAAAGCTCACCCCCCTTCCCTACATTCATCCATCAGTTAGTGTAATATGAATGAAATTTATTAAATGCCTCATTAAATTAAATATGTCATATAGCTATTCTATGTTTAGAAAACATGTATTGAAACTTGAAAATGAAGTGATAATTCCTTTATCTAAACATTCAAGTAATAGTATAAAAGATCCATCTCTGAAGTCTTCCTTTGATAAATATACATCCATATTTAAGCAATCTAGAACCTATTGCTTCCTTACTGATACAGGTACCTGCTAACCTAAGCCATAAACTTATATAGAATATAGATCAAAGGAAGCACAAGCTCACAACAAGAAATAACAAGAAAACCCACAAAAGAAACTAATTCAATGTCTAGTGAATATAAACTTATGATCTTTAATGAGGAGAAGGGATGCTTAAAGATATGTTGTGTGTGTGTGTGCGTGCGCGCGCACGTGTGCGTGCGCGTGTGTGTCTATATATATACATGAGTTAATATTTATAAATGTAAATATATATCTTCATGTTAGTTTATATGTATATAGAGGTATGTATGTATATGAATTTTTATTAATATAGTGTACTAAGTATCTTGATGCATAGTTTTATTATAATGATTGAGGGATATTAAGCTGGAGGAGTTTTATTTTCCTAAGCCTACTGAAACTATTACTGTTTGGTCATATACTTATTCTTAATCTTAATTATAACCAGATATTCAAAACATGGTAATTTTTTGCTCCATAGTCATGAATTTATGGTTTTTTAAGAAATAGCCATTGTTATTGTCCATCTTTTTATTAATCATGAAAAAACCAGTATGTCAAATATATTGAAAAGAGACATTATTGGGCAAGAATAATCCCGAAGACACATAGTTAAAAGACTGATCTAAAGGTAAGAAGCCTCAGGAATGCTTGACTTAGATTTTAAACTTTAATAATGTATTTCTGTCAGTAAACACTAAATTCTAAAATATACAATAAAACTGTGAAATTTTTAGTTTGTTTCTATGTATTTTTTTATTGTCGCTGTGTACTTACTAATTAACCCACCATTCTACTATGAACTAGTCATCTGTATCATGTTAAATATTTAAACTAAAAGGGCTATAATTGATATATATATATACATATATATATATATATATATATATATATATATATGTATATATATATGTATATATATATATATATATATATATATATATATATATATATATATATGTATATATATATATATATGTATATATTATATATATGTATATATATATATGTATATATATGTATATGTATATATATGTATATGTATGTATATGTATATATATGTATAATATATATATATATATATGTATATGTATGTATATATATATATATATATGTATATGTATGTATATATATATATATAGATATGTATGTGTATATATATATATAGATATGTATGTATATATATAGATATGTATATATATATATATAGATATGTATATATATATATGTGTGTGTGTGTGTGTGTGTGTGTG